>CAOLHI010000231.1:600000-766491 GCA_948474755.1 Ctenosaura bakeri | reverse complement strand
TAAAGAACTAGTCATTTGGTCTCTGTGTGTAACATGAGCAAAAATTGCTGTATGTTTCCCACACTTGCGTGCCACACTATATCACAGAAAAATCCACACTTTCCTCTATATAAACAACATTATTTATTGCACCTTCTGACAAGCACTCTCTCTAAAGAAATGTATTGAATCCCAAAGAGACCTGGCAGGAATAAAAACTGACCTGCAACTCTAACACATAAACTAATAAAACCATGAGCAAAGAATCAAAACATTGTGCCAAAACATAGCGATGTTTATGAACCAGGTGAGGCCTGTAGATGCACCATGGTAATAAAGTTGATGAACATCCCACTCAAAATGAGATGACTGTGGAAAAGTGATAGAGAAATTTTAAATGTTCTTGGTTTACTGGTTGGCTGGCTGCTTTGCTTCCTTCTGAATCATCTTCCCCTTCCCTACCAGTAAGCAATAGCATTTGACAGCTGCCAGGTGGTGAAAGGATGTGGTACTGCATATGCAAAGGTATGTACACATGTAGGATCTAAATACCTTAAAGGAACCAGATCCTGTCTGATCTTGGAAGCTAAACAGGGTCAGCTCTGGTTAGTACTTGGAAGGGAGACTGTCAAAAAATACCAGGTGCTGTAAGCTATATTTCAGAGGAAGGGACTGGCAAAACCACCTCTGAGTATTCCTTGCTTAAGAAAACTCTGTTAAATTCATGGGGTTAATATAAGTTGACAGGCAACTTGAAAGCACATACACACAAACAGGATCTCATTCCAGAGCTGCAATATCCAGGACAGTTTGCTAGTCATGGAGATTTTACCTTGAAAGTATTGCTGCTTGCATCATAGGTAGGCTATAGCACACCCATTACATAACCCTGATGATCTCTATTCGTTGTGAACAGGCTGTTCCTAGATTAAAAACTTGCAGGATTATTGCCAGAGCATGTGTTTGGTCCCTCCAGCAGCTAAGCTGAAGTTTGAGTGAGAGTTTTGCAGTCCATGAATGTCATGTGACCCCCCAGGACCTCCTGCCCCCCAAAGAACCCTCCCATCACAAACTCAACCTGCCATAGACTGCTGTCCCAAAGAGAAACTTCAAGGGGCATGATTACCCTATTTCACGTTATTTCACCACCTGTTTCTGGGCCCCAAAATAACATTTTTAGATAAAAAAAATAGTTGGGTAAAAGGGAGTGGGTGAGGCCCATAGGGGTGAAATATGGAGAGGGTATGGCCTCGCATCCACCACAGTTGCCTACCTCAAGCCAAAGTTAGCTGTATTTTTAAGGCAAAAAGGTGAGTAAGGGATAGAGAGGAAGATAGCAAAATCTTGGTGCACATGTTGATTTCACAATGGCTTGAGGTAGAGCCAGCAGCCATCTGGTTTTACAGGCATGCTGAACACTGTAATTAAAAATTACCTAAGAGTATGTGTATTAGTATTAAAGGGTTAAGGCATTTGACCCAGCTTGCTTGTCTAACAAAATTACATCTCAGCAGGTATCTCTCTATGTACGCAGATAATAAATGGATGGTGAAATCACTTTCCCTTTTATTGACCTTCCAGAGTTTATAAAAGCACATCATTCTCTCATTCCTTTTTAGCTCTTTTTTATTGGTTGTTGCAGCTAAAGTGGAACAGGGGCTAATGCTTAAAGGGAGACAGTACAGAGCAGAGGATGCTGTCTTATACCTTAGACTACAGAGATGGCAATCATGGACAGAATTCTGTTGGTGTACTATGCCAGCATAACTATGTTGGCATAGACTGTGGTTGCAGAAAGGCAAACATTATGGGTAAAATAGCTGTGAAAGAATAAGACGCTGAAGAAATAGGCTGCCCAGATTTGGTCTGCCTTCCCTTGGCACTGTTGTGCAATCCTGGAAAAAGTGTAATAGCTAGTATAGTGCGCAAACAACATTCCAACCACATATCAGGAGGGATATCATTCTTTACTTGTTTTGTTCTCAAAGGAAACAACAAGTCATTTTAGGAATTTAATTCTCACAGTGAGAAAGTCAGTTTTCAAAGACTGTATGCGGTTCTGGACTTCTTTTTCCACAGAAAGCAGCATGTATCTATGCGTGTGTGTGTGTGTGTGTGTGTATTGGTTGCTGGTGCAGAAATGCTGCTTTATACACAAAAATGTCACATTAAATTTTTGTGGAAAATAAGTACCAAACTGTGAAGATTCTCATCAGTCTTGGATTCTCTTCATCAGGGTTTCCTGATAAGAAATATATTTCTAACAATTTTTGGGTTTTTTTCTTTTTTTTTGGGAATACTCTTCCTAACTCAGTCATGATGTTCGATGGACAAACCAGTACAAACTATATTTTTGGTGTCCCATGGGTGCTCTGATGTATATGCAGACATGTGGTTTATATGAGCAATTGATGTCAACAGTATGTATAGTTCCACATGTTTACTATGATGACTATAAGCAGCTGTAGCTATATCAAATATACCTTGGTCCTGGACCACCTTTTGGACCATCAGGCCCCAGTAATTTGTACTGACTTCCCGCTCTGTTCTGGTCCCATGCAGTAGTCATTTCTACCAAGGACAGGAAGAGGTCCCCCTGCTGCACCGGTGCTGAGCTCTTCATTTGTACATTTGTACAACCTTCTTTTTAAAGTGATCACTTTATTCTAGTGTGCCATATAGGAAGAATGACTGACTGATCAGACTCAATTATTTCAAAAAGAGCATATAATTAACCACATTGCTGCTATGGGTAGGACAAGTCTCTGACAGCTTTTCTTTCTTTTTCTTTTTTTCAAAACCCTTAACAATACCTAATTATTCTTCTATCAATCTACTCATGGTCTAAAATTAGGATTTACTTTTCCAACCAGCTATCATTTTCAAAATTAAAAAAAAAAACACCAAAAAGAGACAGCTAATGTTTCATTGCACTGGTATTGAAGCTGTTTTTTTTTTTAACAACAACATATACAGGGTTATTAAATTGTCTTTCTGTGACCATGAGGGTTCAAAAGTGTATTTTATTTTAGATTTGATCCATGCAAAATATATGACTAGGCTGGAACTGTAGAAAGAAAAATGAAATGCATGTGTACTTTACTTACCATGCAGTATTATAAAGATCATGGCTGAGATCCTAGATCAGATACTTAGGTATACTTTACTAGGTACCATCTCATGGCCTGATGCCCCCTTCTACTTACAGGCAGCAGCTGCTATGAGTGACAGTGGTCTGTTCTATTGACTGAGCCATGGCATCCTGATGTTTCCACCCCCTCCCCAACAGTGATCTTTAGTGTGACAATCAGAAGCAGGATCTCAGTTGCAATTCTTCCTTGCACCAGATATCACTGGCAGGAGGGTGGTGGAAACATCAGTATCTTGTGCCCCATTTTCCAGAAAAGCAGACTTCCATTGCTCACAGTAGCTGCTGCCCAGTAAAGCAGGATTGGAGAACTTTTACTGTTGTGACAATAACACAACAATCATGAATATGTAGGAACCATGACTATGAATCAGTTGAGCACGTGTAACTTTGGGTAACTGTGATAGTAAATTCCAGCCCATGTTCAGTGCCACTAGTTTTCAAGCTTTGTGCCTGATAGGAGTGATTAGATTTCTTCATTTTAATTCCATTACTGTTTAATGGTGCTTCTGCCTTGTGTTCTTCTGTTTCCAAATAATTTTTTCTGATAGCCTGCTCTTTTGAATGCTTGGAAATGGTATCTGAGGCATTTCCGGTCTTTCCAAGAGGAAAAACTTGTGAGCGCCATGGATAAGGGCTTTTCTGTGGTATCCCTCTCACTTTCGGACAATCTTCTCAGGGATGTACATTACTGGTTCTTTGGAGAATTTAAAAGACATTTTTATCATAGTCACCTTTTGGGTGATGATAGAGTTCATTTACTATATAAAAGTCAAAGTTTGTGAGTGATTTTGTCTGTTTGTCTGTGTCAGGCAGGTAAAGACCTCATATGATTGGCTGCGTGAGGTGAAGACCTCATATTATTGGCTGGCTGTGAAGATTCTTTGGAATCCTGGGGTTGGCAGTTCAGGGAGGGGCTTTTAGAATTCTCAGCCAGAGAGCTCAGGCCAGTTGCTATGAAGACGAGGCCTACCAGCAAGAATGAGGGCAGCGTATTCCCTCAGAAACCCAACCTCTGTATATTAATAACTCTGAATACAGACTGGATTAGGGAATATGGGGAAAAGTTACACATACTGGACAAGACAGACTGGGAAATTAGAGACACAGGATCTCAAATCTATGTATTTCAACCACATCTAACTCCTAAGGTAAGGTAAGGTAATTCCTAAGGTATTTCTAATAAGTGTTACCTATGAGAAAATAAAACCCCAGGTAATGCCGGGTAAATCTGCTAGTGTTATATATATATTTCATTTGATCTGTGTCTTTCAACCACATCTAATTCCTAAGGTAAGGTAAAGCAATTCCTATTTAGTTAGTAATAATATATATAAAAAGGAAGACAAGTCATAATTGTAAAGCTACCTTAAGGTATTTCTAAGAAGTATTACTTATGAGAAAATAAAATCTTGGGCAACGCGGGTAAATACGCTAGTCTTATATATATATCATTTGCTGTTATTTCATTATTGTTCCATATTTCATCTGATTTTCAAAAAGAGTTTTAATAATTTGTGAGTGATATTGGTTATTTTAAGTCAAACTGCGATGGCACCTAAAGTAGGTGAGGTCAGAGTGAGTGCCGGCTGCCTGCATTTGTTCCTGAACACTGGGAAACACCATATAAAAGAGTATTCATATGATTATAACTATATCAACAATGTGGCCTGTTTTATTAATGCCCCTTTGCTGAACAGTGGAAAAACAAAAGAAATGGAAACTGAAAACTGAAGTGAACTATATAAACCTCCTCTTTTGAATGTGACATTTTCTTTCTCTAACCCGGCAATAAATTCACCTGAGGGTTGCTCAGAAATGACTTGAAAGCACCACCATCAACAACAACAAAAAAGGCAAACATTTTATTGACAGTTAGAAGAAGGATTTTCCTTAGAACTGCAGCAAGGAGAGAAGAGTTAAATTGTTCCTCTTTGCCTAATGGGAATCCTGACAATTACCGCCCCGCCTCAAAAAAGCCCTATCTGTATATTTTTAAAAAATTTATGTTCCATGCACAGAAACACTGGCTGTAAAATCTATAGAGATGTTTAAGTCTTTTCTTAGTCTAGCCAAAAGTATTCAGTCCTCACGCCCCCCCCCCACATAACTCTGATATTTGGTAGGCAGGTCCTTTCCTGTGTTAAGAACTGGTCTTACTCAAATTAGACATCCACCCATATTGTCAACTATGGCCCTTTTAACAGTTTCTTTAAGTTAAAACAGAATATAGTTAAAACAAAGTATAATACAAAGTTTTTTTCTTTTTAACTCACATAACTGTATCAACAGTTATATTAAAAAACTAAGTTTATATGAATTTAAAAACAATTAAAAATAGCAATGATGATAAAAATATGGCACACTTCAGTGGGGGAAAACCCCTCCTGCAGTAGCAAGTTAACAATCCAAGGTCTGTGTAAACAAAGTAAGTCTTTGCCTGATAAGAATAATGATAGTAATAATGATTTTTGTTACCCGCCTCTCCCAGGCTTGAGGCAGGATAT
Organism: Ctenosaura bakeri; assembly: GCA_948474755.1. NCBI lineage: Eukaryota > Metazoa > Chordata > Lepidosauria > Squamata > Iguanidae > Ctenosaura > Ctenosaura bakeri. The sequence goes on along the minus strand of CAOLHI010000231.1, from coordinate 760,857 downwards.
AGCACAGATACAATTAGAAACAAATCACAGTTAAAATACACTAAGACACGAGCCATTTAAAATACAAATATACCATAGTTAAAATCATAATTAGAAGTACCTCTAAAGGTAGAAATAAAATTACAAGTACAATAAAAAGTACAATTAAAAATAGACTGGGTAGGCCTGCTGGAAGAGATAGGTCTTTCGTACTTTTTTGAATTTGGACAGCATATTTTGCTGTTGGATCTCTTCCGGCAGGTCATTCCACAGTCTATGGACCGCCAATGAAAAGGTTCTCTAGGTGACCATTGCCAGTCTAGTCCTGGCTGGTTTGAATAAATGGTCCTCAGAGGACCTGAGTGTACAGGGCAGATGGCAGAAAGAGAACAGAGAGCAAGCAATCAAGCCTCACAAGGCAGGGAGTTCCACAAGACTCTCTCTTGTGCCCTCACCAAAACATGCCTGTGATGGTGGGGAGACCAAGACCCTTTCCGCCTGGCGCCACTAAAACATAGTAACTACAGGTTGTATTCATTTGGTTCTGCACAACGTCATAGCCACCCAGTAGCCATCCCATTTAAAAGCGTAGCTAGGATGCATTATTTGAATTACATAAAAAAATCCATTTTGTGCTGCCTCATTTACATACATCCCATCTACCACCTCAATGCAGAAATGCTAAAGTGCTTTACTAAGCATTACAGAAATGGCGAAGCCAGCAGTAGGCGGGTTGTGGGCATTCCCAGCTCATCTCTTATCCAATCAGGGGTGGAAGGGCGGGGCAAAGGTGGGCAAGAGGAGTGGGCAAGGACGCTGTAATGCAGAAGAGACACTCTACTTCTATTCACATTAAGGTGGAGAGGTGCAGAACACAGTGTTGCTACTGCTCTTCAAGAAAAAGCCCCTTAACTATGCTATGATCCGCTTATGGCCTCTCATGCGAAAAGGGCCGAAGAGAAAGCTCTTAAAACTCAAGGAGTTTTAGCTCTCTTAGGAGACCAAATAAAAAGACCTGGTGTTTTAGAAGGACTGTGGATGAGATCACATTTGTCCGATAGCAACTAACCAAATAATTTTAGCAAAAGACTTCAAAATCTTGCTCTTACCTTATTACAATATGCATGTGCACCCACCTACTCATCCACCCACCAGTTGTTTCTTTTTCTTCTGAGAAATATGTAATGACTCCATATTTGCTCAAGTTACCATGGTGTTTGAAGAGGAAATTCAAGAAAAAACAATGCTCTCCTACTTTCTTTTGCTTCACTGTTCAAGATCTTTTGTTTATTCACACCCATGCTCCTTTTGGCCTTAATAAACCTTGTGAAAGAAAACTCAAAGGTGTCATTGTGAAATTTGAAATAATCCTCTCTGTCTCAAAGCTATTAGTGCTTGTATTGGGTTGAATGCTTAGAGAAATTAGAGGTGAAATGATGAAATAGCAGGGTGCCATTATAGAACCTTATCCATAAAGCAACTTTGCAATGGCTGCTTTAACAGCACGGAGGAGTTAATTCAAACAGTGGTGCAGCTGTTGGACTGATAAGGCTGTAGCCTTTTAGTTGACCTAAAAGTACATGGGTCAGCCATAAAACCCAAGAGACAACACAGTTGAAATGCCTGAAGGAGGGTGTTTAAATAGTTTCCTGAGAAAAAGCAGAACTTGGAAAAGTTTGTTTGTTTCTTGAATAATAACTCAGAGAATTCTCCAGCCAGGCTGGCTGGGAGTATTTTGAGAGTGGTAAACAAAACCAGCCAAAACACATTTCCAGGATCTACCAAAAACAAACAAACAAAAAGCACCCTGCAGCAGAACCCCATATAACTATTATGGACTTATGTAGCACTGTTAACTGTAGTGCTACATAGTAGATTCCAGCCAGATCCACCTCCAACCCCATCTACCATTAAGCAGACAATGCAGGCGATCAGTGGAGGTCCATGCCCCTGTTGATCAAGAAGCAGCTGCCTAACATTCTCCCCTGCTCCTGTGAGCAATCTCCAGTGTGATAGGCAGAAAAAGAACCCCTGTCACAAATCCCCCTTTTGCCAGAGATTGCTTGTATGAGGAAGGTGGGAACATCAGACAGCGACTTCTTGATTGATAGGAGAATAGATCTCCATTGATCCCAATGGCTGCTTACTGGTAAGTAGGGTTTGGGAGACTTTCACAGTCCCCACAGACTTTCACAGTCCCTATATAGCCCCTGAACTAGGAACTATGTATTTATGATAGTTATAAATACTTAGCAGTTATGCATGCATAACTGTAGGTTACTTACGCCCAACAGGATTCCAGCCCTAGTCCATAAAGTTGGCTACTGGGAGAAAAAGAACTTCTAGAGCAGGGCTTTCCAAACGGTGTGCGGCACACATTAGTGTGTCACCTGAAGTGTGTAGGTGTGTCGCCTACAATCTTGGAAATGTATGTTATTATTTATAAATCATATATTTTAAAAAATATATATGAAAGTTTTTCATGAGATATGCTGTGTCTCTGTATATTTTGTTATTACAATTTATGTATGTGTCTGTATCTCTTATAAGGGGTTAGTTTAACCCCCGGTTTGCTAGTAAAACTGAATTACTGTGTTGCAAAATGATGCATGTGTAAAAAAGTGTGTCACCAACATGAAAAGTTTGGAAAGTTCTGCTCTAGAGTTTATTTCTAACACTGGCTGGCATCCTGTTCATGATTTAAGATGACATCAGTTGGATGTATGCCACTGCAATTCATTTTTTTTGTTGATCGTTGTGGAGGACTGAATTCTGTTCTGACCATACAATGACCAAAATCCCTCCACCTTCTCCCACAGTCCAGCCTCCTCCCAAGATGGTTACTTCTGTACTGCTGAAGAGTGAAAGAGTCAGTTGGACCCATCCATCTATTTTCCTGTAGCTTGATTGCACTGCAAGGATGTCATCCATGTTGATCTCCTGAGGACAATTGGGTCCCTGCAGATGGCTGTTACAGCATGTCCAGCTATAGAAAGACAGCTGGACACCTCCCTTCTGATCTCCTCCCTCTCCGACTACATGGAAATAGCTATGTTGGGGGACACTGTGCTGCTTACAAGGTGGGTTTAGCATCAGGAGATGCCATTATGTGAACATAGTAAGTAGTGCACATACATTTCCCAATGCAAGATCTTAACCACCATATTTAAAATGGTACCATGCTGTGCCTTTATCTCTGTTGCATTACATTGTTCTCCCTTTTGCATCACAGACCAAAGGGAAGCACATATCAGATTTTATTCGAACATGTAGGGGTGAACTCATGAATGTCTAACCCTACACTTTAATAGTTCTATCTGAACTTTGCCCTTGTTCATACCATTATATGTGCATAAGGATTTCTCTGAGCTAGAGCATCTGTAAAAATGCGGGCACACAAAAATAGAAAAGGCTGCCAGTTTCTCTTTCTCTCACATCTGTCTTTTTAACCTTTCTGACACAAATATTAGGTGATATGTAAATTCTGGTTTTTTCCCCAAAAATGAAATGAAAGGAAATTCTCCATCAGTACTTATCAAAGGCAATAGGTACAGCCATTTGAGGCATGGTAACAACTGCATTATGCTTGTTTCCAGGTAGCTGTTAAAGGCAAGGAACTTCCAGTTCAGCAGCACTGACATGTGTGTAGGTCTTCAAATGTAAGGTTTTAAGATCTATGGTGTCAGTCTGGATTAAGAAATCTGTCAGTTCTGATTTATTCCATAAGGAATTCCTCCCTCCCACTGTAACATGGAGAAAGTGGTAAATTTTTATACATTCTTATCAGAAGTAACCCAAAAATAAATTCTTACTCATCTTTGCATCATTAACAGCTAGGATGATACTGTGCATCATCGTGTCTGTACTTTCTGAGAAGTTGTGAAAAGATATCCTATTCAGGGTAATAGGAAAGCCTATTACATTGGCATAAATAATTGTACTGTCTAGGAGACTCTCTAAGCACGTTCCTTAGCAATGAGTGGAGAGCTGGATAAATGATAGCCATAATGTTCATTGTGTGATTGGTTGTGCAATGCTGCAGTCTTAATAATTCTAGTTTAGCTATGTGCACATACTTTTATGCTATGTAACTGGTGAACAGGGCCTCATCCAGAACTATCAGGCAGTCCAGAATCCATGTGCAATTTCTTTTGCCCTCTCCTTCAATGGGCTGGTGAAAGGATTTTTTTTTAATCAGCTGCCAGCAGCTACACAAAAATATCCTCAGTCTTACTGTACATTTAGATTTATTTTAATTGAAAACTGCCTTGAGAACCAGCCAGGATAGAAAAGCAGGATATGTACTAAATAAAACAATTAGAAAGTTTCTCTTCGTCACCATAGAATGGGGCGGAGGGAGGCATAATGTGGCTGTTGGTCCTCCCTTTAGTACATCCTGAAGCTCTCCAATAGTCCCTCCAAATCCTCCAAAGTCCATTTTTTTAAAAAAAGCAAATGATGTGATTTTAGGGCAATTTTCTACCAAACCATGCAGAAATTCTCAAACATGTGAAAACATACAAAATAATCCCAGTTCATTCCCACAAGTACTCCCAGGATCCTGTACTACTCCAAAGGCCTCAGTTTTCCTTTGTGGGGCTGCTCAAAACTTCCTGTCACCACTTTGAGAGGAACTACAGAGGAAAACAGGGGTATTCGGACCAGCTGTGTGTGGCGGTGTGACCTGTGGGGGAAAAATGACCTCAAACCGCATGTAGTTGCCCACTCCTGCTGCAGAAGATTTCAGTGCCACTATTTCTTCTTCTACAAGCACAACACAGATTAACCAGAGCTTTCCAAACTTTTCATGTTGGTGACACACTTTTTAGACATGCACTATTTTGCGACACAGTAATTCAGTAAGTAATTCAGTAAGTGGAGGCAACCCTTCCATCCAGGCCTGGCCCGCTGCAGCCACAGTCACTGGGGTCTTCCTCAGCCTAGGGCAGCAGCGGTGGTAGTGGGAGAGGCAGCCCCTCTACACAGGCCTGGCCCGCTGCTACTCTCGCTGGAGTCTTCCTCGGTCCAGGGCGGCAGCAGAGGCAGCCCCTTCACCTGGCCCTGGCCCTCTGTGACAGCGAGAGAGGCAGCCTCTCCACTCATTATATTCATGAGACACACTTACACACTGCAGCCGACACGCTAATGTGTTGTGACACACAGTTCAGAAAGCTCTGCCGTAAAGGCTAACAAACTGTATTTTCCCATAAGCTTTTGTGGATGCTGTGATCCCAATGCTTTGTTAGACGTGTGAAGTGTTATCTCAATTGGCAAATCTATATACGTGATTTGGTGCGTGGTGGGATTGTAAATAGTGAGGAAGAAGGGAACTGGAATGCCAAACTACAGACAATGATAATTACTTTAACAGCTGGCATTAACAAAATAGTAGCTGCGCAGTAACTCAGGCATCCTTGCATTGACAAGCTGATTACCATCTAGTGAGATAAAAAGCCTTTGTACCTTTTCTGCAACTCCCTCTCAAAATATCAGTAAAAGAAAAAGATAACTGAGAAAAAAACCAATCTACTGTTGGTTTACAGATACTGGCCAGTCCCTCCCTAAACTGCAAACCCCAGGATTCCATAGAATGTTGAAAGTGGAATAATAGCACTATAACAGTCTAGTGAGGAAATGGCCACTAACATAAAAAAGAATATTGTTTTACCTTTAAAGGCCAATAGATTTATTGTGCCTTATTTCTTTATTATGTTGTTTATTGCACTTTAACCCTTTCAAAACAGACTAGTGATTATGAGCAGTTATACTTCTACTCCTCATCCATTCTCTGTACTTTTATTTTAACCTCACTTCTGACTATTTTCCAACGGTCAGCTTTACCCTTATTGCTCACCTGTGTGTGTTACAGTTTTTAAAATTTGAATTGCTTTTCCTTTCCCTCAAAACACTATTTTATTTAGGAAAGCCATCACAGATCCTTTGCTTTGAATATTTAAAAATATAAACAGACGGGAAAGAAAGTCACTGTGGTCCTAGCTCAGAGATATATGTAGCATTTGGCTATAGATAAGGTACTGCTGTATAGGGAATTTAGTCCTTTCAAGAGGTGATCAGTCCTGACAGAATATAAGCCATAAATGTGTTCCCAGTTCATACCCAGAGGATTCTGGATGAGGTATTGTTTTCTCCCTTCAAAAAGATTACCTTTGCTGGATTAAAATGACTTGCATTTCAAAACAAATTTCCTTTTCATTATCCAAATGGTCTTCAAAACTGGAGCTCAGCATCCCCTATACTCCATTGCGAAAGCAGACAAATCTGGCCCCACTTGGGATTCATGGCCTCTCTGGGAACTGGATGTGGTTAACAGGTCTGCTTGGTGACAGAAGTACCTTTTTGCCTCCATGTACATTTCTGCATATCTACAATAATCACAGAGAATATGGGTCCATATGTTTTCATTATAGCTCCAGAACTATAACACTTGAAACCTGGCATGGTACGAGAACCCCGCCTCTTCCTTCTGCAGTGCAGCCTGGGAGTTTCCCAGGCTGCGCTGGGGCAGGAAGTGCGAGCACTGTGGCTCTGGAGCTCTGCACACACAGCAAGTGTATGCGGGGCTCCAGAGCAATGTGTGATCACACAGCATTTTCGGCTCACAGCCAAAAATGAAAAAGTCCATGGTTGGCACCTGCCAGCCCCTGGAGCGTTGTGCAATTGTGAGTGCATTGTGTGGACCACTCCTCACATTTGTGCGATGCTCGAGGGGCCCTTTCACATGGCAAATAATGTGCAAAAAGGGCCCTAGTCTAGAATTTCCTTCCTAAAAACAAGCACAGATCATCATCTAAAATCTCTCTTGATAGTTCCAGTCTTTTCTGGTTAGATTCAGTGGACACAAATGACTATGTGGAAAGCACCATGGCCTTGTGTCTAGGTGTATCATAATTCGTCACAAGTTGATGTTGAACCAGTTAACAACAGTTACAATCTTTTCCATGTAATATTCAATCAGTTAAACCCAAATATTGCCATTCTATTTAGAATAAAATTCTAACTCATTGTTATGATACAAGGATGTTGTTGAGAACACACAGGCTGTTAGCTATGATGTCATTAATTAGACTTATCACCACACAACTGTTTCCTGTTCACATTTATGATCATGGTACCATTGCCACAATCATAAATGCCCTCCGAAACCCACCTTAAAAATCAGCCAGCCATCTCAAGTGATGGAGTTCTGTGGTGCTGGTGAGCGGGGTGCTATAGTGTGATGTGACCAGCCCCTTCCCACTGCAATGGTGGAAAGACCGGAAGCAGGTACTCTTGTGGGTTTTTGTCCCAACCATCAATTGCTGGTGAGAGGAGGCTGATTATGTCAACCTGCAGCATCCTGCTTGCCAGCAAGGAGAACACTATGAAGAAATAAGACAGACAAGCCTGGTTGGAGCCAACCAGTGACAGCTCAGGGAATGTTGTGAAATGGAGTCTATGAGGGATACCAAACAGAGGCTTGTCTGTGACAGAAGGTAGGGAAAACTTGTAATAGAGTTAGGACAGTCAGCCAGAGAGAAGAACTGAATAGGGTTTTAGGAAGCTATGAACAATTAAATAGTCCAGGAGTTAATGGTTGATCTAATTGTGTTTTAATAAACTTCCACTTGCTTATTTTTTTTTAGAACTGTGTGTGGCAATTACTGTTAAGTTTTAATAGAGAGTCAGGCCATACTTACCACACTGAACTCACCAAACAATACATCTAGTGGCCCATGTAGGGGTAACCTTCAGGCTCAAGTACCTGATCCAGGGAAAGATCTTGAGGAGAAATAGGGCAAGGTGAGTGACAAGAGCCCAAGGGGTTGGAACTGTGGGGTCAGCCTGGAGAGGGGATCCATCACATCCATTGCTTGGGATGGTTGACTGCCGTTTTATGGTGGGTTTCAAGGGCTGGATTAGGAAATGATGCAGGATCTCAGTCACTGTGGCTATATTTGCAGGTCACCATTTCTCAAAGTAGTTGGAAAAACTTGTCTGCCTTTTCTGTCCCTCAAAAGCTCTTTTTGCACTTCCATATTTAATCTAAGTTCTTCGTTTGCTTCCCTCCTGCTTCTGTTTCAAATCTCTCTTAGCAACTGCTGCCCACACTTCCTTAGGGAGGACTGCCTCACAGTTGGATAACCGTGGGCGACTCCGTTTCTTGAGAGAGAGAGAAAAAAAGTCATGCTAATTTCTGAAATTATTCTTCCAACATTTGTCATACAGTCATTCTACTTGGAAGTCCCTAATGTTTTCTTCTCAGGATACAAATCATCAGTGTATGTGTATGTGTGCTTGGCCCTATGTACAGTGAGGTGGCTACCTCAGGCAACAGTTTTGGGGTGTCATGAAAGGATAACAATGTATCTCCATGTAATATGTTATTATTGTATTTTTACTCTCAAGAAAAGGGAGAGATGTTTATAGGATTTTATACTTTATGTGCCAAAATCACTGGCTTTGGATACCACGGACCTTGACTTGAGGATGTTTGGTCACTGTGATGGAGCCTCAGGGTGTGGCCAGCCTGAGTGACAGGACAGCCCTGGCAAAAGGTTGCCCTGTAACCCAAGTGGCTTTGGGTAAGAGAAAAACCCAGCCCATTGGTGCATGGGAGGGGCTGAGCTTTCTGAGGAGGAGTTCTAAATAAAACAGCAATTTGCATTTTTTGAGCTTCCTTCAGACAGATTTCCAGAGAGAGTGTATAGTGAGAGTTTTTCAGTCATCCAAGGTTGTTGGAATAAGTGGGGTTATCTTCTCTGGGGTCTTGTGAGAGACAGAGAAGAAACCAATCTGTTTTGAGTTGGGTCAGAAGGGGTGACCTAAACTTGAGAATTTAGTCCTTGAGCAGAAAAGGAAGTCAAAGACCTTGGTGTGTAGGAAAATTCTGAACCTGAATACTGAATAAGCCGAAGAAACTAGTTAAATACTTTTGGAAGTTCTATTTTGCCTAAATGTAATTGTAGCACCCAATACCTTTTCCCTCTTTGTTATTTTAACAAAGATTCCATTCTATTCTTATAGTTTCTGACTTAGCAGAGTACTTTTTCATCAGTTTTAATTTTACAGAAACACACTACCACAGATTATTAAATCTTTCTTAATAAAACCAGAGAGACTTTAGCTCTTACTCACTAAGGTGGTAGATTTAAAAAGGGGAAAGCAAGGGTTATATAAGAAGGATGGTAGGGTGCTATAGCAGGCTTGGAAAGGAACTTCTATCTCCAGTGTGAGACAGAGTGTTATAGCACTATGATTCCACTTTCAACATCCTATGGAATCCTGGGGTTTGCTGTTTTGGGAGGGGCTGCCTGGCCCCTCCTGGAACTGCAAACCCCAGGATTCCATAGGATGTTGAAAGTGAAATCATAGTGCTATAACACTCTAGTGTGGAAATGGCCAAAGAAAAGCAGGCCTGGGCCCCTCCATAGTCACCATTTGCTGCTTTGCCTTAGGCAGCAGAATATCTTCAGCCAAGTCTGGGATTCAGGACCTCATTCTGTGTTGAGATATACAGTGACAAGAGAACAGAAAACAGGGCCTAAGACTCAGTGCTGGTAGTACCAGGGAATACCTTGAAGGAGCCTTATGTGAAAGAATTTAATTAGATGAAAGAAGAATTGCAGAAGAGTTTACAAACTTTCACGTCCTAAGGGCTGTGAAGCATCATTGTGTAGCTGTGTGGATTTAAGGCTGGAAAGGAAAAGGGTGGAATAAGAGCAGACTGAATAATGTTTAGATATTATTTGAGGGCAGAACTGAATTGTTTTTTTTGCATCCCCTTCAGGATACTGTTGATCATAACCTGACTGTTCATACCAAATACTTCCCCTAAGTCCATTCATAAGGGTGATTAACCACAGACAAATTATGGCTGTCTCTCACATTCTGGTGCAGGTTCCTTGTAACCTTTCAACATTGTGGCTCCCATTAGCAGACTGATGAATCTGCTCTGGGTTTTAAACTTAACTTTAATAGTTTTAAGCCCCAAATAAGTTCTGCACCTTGGTTAACTCCTTAGAAACTGAAGCAGGTTTACAACTCAAATGATAAAGGAACCACATGTCACCACTGATGTAATGTACTATATGTGGGATGGGTCAAAAAATGCAGATAGCTAACAATTAGTCCAGTGTGACTAGGACCAGGATATGATGGGGCCATATCTCCTCCTTACTAAAAATCTCAAGTACTCTGATCCATTCCTGAATCCAATTCAAAGTGTTGGCGCTAGCATATAAAAGTACTGTTAGGACCTAGGAATCTGAATGGATATCTGCTTCCATACCAGCCCATACATGTACTGAAGTTGTGCTTGGAGGCTCTGTTCCAAAGTGATAAGTGGTGACACCCAGTTTGTGAAACTACCTCCCCAAGGGTATATCTGGTAACACTGCTATTATCTATTTTTATTCTTCCAGACTTTTAAATGTGTTTAATGTTTGCCCCCTAAAGGCAGTTGTTGATTATATTTATGGTTTTGATCTTGCTTTTGTCAACCATTTTGTAAGTTCTACTGAAAGGTCATATACAATCTCTCTCCCTCTCTCTTCTTATTTTCACTGGATTGCAGAAGCCCCAGAATTATTATTATTAATAATAATAATAATAATAATAATAATAATAATAATAATAATAAAAATTTATTTCTATCCCGCCTCTCCCAATGGATCGAGGCGGCATTACAAAAATATATAAAAACATTAAAACATTAAAACGCACCCTATCCTCCCCACCCTCCAACCCTTCTATCCCCCTAAAACATATTAGTTAATTAAAACAAATTAAAAACAAGATTAACACAGAAGACAATGATGAGAGGCGGTGGAACACTAATCTGGGAAGGCCTGTCGGAAGAGAACGGTCTTGACTGCTTTTTTAAAGCAGTCAAGACTGGTAATGTGCCGGGTCTCCTCCGGCAGGCCATTCCATAACTTGGGAGCGACAGAAGAAAAGGTCCTCTGGGTAACCACAGCCAACCTAGTTCTGATTGGCTGCAGTAAATTCCTCCCAGAGGACCTTAGTGTGCGGGGCGGATTGTATGGGAGAAGGCGATCCCGCAGGTAGGCTGGCCCCAAGCCATGAAGGGCTTTAAAGGTAAAAACCAACACCTTGTACTGTGCCCGGAAACGAATAGGCAGCCAGTGTAAAGACTTCAGAATTGGTGTTATGTGGTCACTTTTAGATGTTCTGGTGACCAACCTGGCTGCCATATTCTGAATTAATTGAAGTTTCCGGACTAAGCACATGGGTAGCCCTATGTAGAGCACATTACAGAAGTCAAGCCGTGAAGTTACCAGCGCATGTACCACTGTTTTTAGGTGTTCCAAGTCCAGGAAGGGGCGCAGCTGGCGTATCAGCCGAAGCTGATAGCAGGCACTCCTGGCTGCCGCATCAATTTGAGCTGTCATCTGAAGCGGCGAGTCCAGGAGCACTCCCAATATTTTACATTAGCTGTTTTTCACATTTACTCTGGACTGCATTCAGTCTGATTCATCTTTAGAACAGACCCACTGAAATAATTGTCTGAACTCTGTGACTGTTAGGCCCATTTAAAGTAGATCCATGGATTTAATTAGAATTTTGTAGGTCACTACTTTTGTAAGACCCAATGGATATATTACAGAAACTGAAAATGGGATTTAAATTAATGGCACTAATATTAGTCAAGGCTACCTTAGTTTCATAGGTATCAGTGGGTCATGCTAAGCCTGGTTTAAGCATGGACAGAAATACCTTATTTCTTGCGTCTTTGCATTCACAATGTTTGATTAAAGTACATTATTGTTACCCTGAAGAAGAGTGGTACATCTAGTGACCTGAGGGCTACATACAGCCCTTAGCTGCTCCCTGTTGGGCCTTTGAAACTAATGAGATCTCATCCACTTTTCCCTGTGGTCAGTAAATCATCTGGATTGTGGGAGGAAACCATCATTCCCTGGCTACCATCACCTCCAGTAGCAGTGAAGAAATAGTTGTTTCTGTAAAAACTGATGGGAAACAGGAGAGGTTTTTAATTCTATAATCTTGCAGAAATCACTGTCAGTGGTACAATGGTAAATTTGGAAGTGCATTGTGACCGACACCCTCAAAAAGAGTCCAACAATTCAAGCAACTCTGTTGACTGATGGATCTTACCTACCCTACCCACTGACCCATCCATCCATCCATCCATCCATCCATCCATCCATCCATCCAATGATTTCTAGTAGTTTTTCTCTCTATGAGGAAGAGACCAAGCTAATGGGTTTGGCATGTCAGGACCAACCCATCCCCAAATACTTTGGATTACAACAGGAATTGTTCATAACAAATACACTGTTGCTGGGAAAATCCTTCCATTTTTAGTTATTGTGTGGATTTCATGTAAACTGAGTGAGACCAGGGGAATCTATGGGGGATGGCAAATGGTGTCATAGTACTTGCTAATTAAAAAGTTCTAGGGTCTAAGCTCTCTGATTTCACTATACCACTGCTACATACACATTGACATATTTGTGTGCAAATTCATATGGGTGCCCATATCATTTCCATATCACTACTGGATATGCCCTTCTTGGATTAATAAGTAGATAAATATTTCATAATAATATGCAGTGGAACAGAACAAAAATTATAGTTGCAAGAGGTTTGACAAAGCAGTATTTTTATTGTGTTTTATGAATTGGGGGAGGGAGGGAAAGGGGATAGGTTCATTTGAAACAAAGAGGGGAAACTGTAGTAACAGTGATATTGTAATATTGTAATATTCTCAATTTAAATAAAATAATAAATTTTGAAAAACAGTGGATATGTCCCCCAAATTGAAAAACTCACACACTCAACCTTAAAGTACCCTATTAAAATAATGTTTATTCACTCAATGTATCACATTCTATCATTCTTTCTACTATAACCTGCCATTTACCAACTACAGTAAATCCACTGCTAATGGCAGCTTGAAGCTATCAATAATAGTGCTGCCACTGGGAAGGACAGAAGCAACAAGATTGCTACTTCACGCTGACTTCTTTTTGGAAGTAGCCTCCAGGAATGACACTTACTGTATTTTCTAATATTTTCCAGCATGCAGGCTTGGCCAAGGATTAGGTGAACTTAAGGTTTTAACATGAAACCAAAACCATTTTAGAAGTACATTTCTCCAAAGGATTACAGTGTGGGCGAGAGACCTCTAAATAGTTTTTATAAAGCCATCATAAGCAGCAGGTGCCTTAAACATGCCTGACTCAGTATTGGTTAAGTGTATGAAATCTAAATTAAGACTTCTCCATAATCCTTCTCATATGTTTGTATACACAGAATCCTATGAAGATCTATTCTTCAAGTAAGGGCCTGTTTTGAGACAATACAGTTGAATCTCCGAACAGCTGAACTGTGATATGAAACTACATTTTGCTCTATAAAAAAAGCAACTTGAGCATATGAAGTCTTTGTTACAAAGCTTCCCCATACTCAACCCACTCATCCTTGTTGTGGGTTGCATACATCTAGAATTGTACACATGCTTGTACATGTCAAGGAATGCACGTGAGTGAATGACTCTCCACAAGGCTGGTGTTGCTGTGAGTAGTCTTTTGGGGCTACCATTTGTGAAAGTGGCCAAAACTAAACATTTCATGGCACTTTACATACAAGGATCCAGTTATGAGCTGAGCTGATGTATTTGTTGGTGAAAAGGTAGGCAGAAAAGCTAACTTGAGAGAAGACATAAAAGGACACTTTCTTAATTGAAATGGTAAAGGCAGAAACACTGGGGAAAATTATAATGGGAAGATGGGGAAAAGAAGAGAAGTGAACAGAGGAGAAAAGGGGTAATGTGTTTCAAGCCAGTACTGACAATATTTCTGTGGCATCTAGTGGATGTAGATGAAAAGCTGAAACCAATTAAACACATGATTGAAAGAGATGAACATGCAGATGATTACTAATGGCCAAATTTGGTGAGGTGTTGGAGATCCATGAGCAAATCTTCCAACACTTTCTTTTAAAAGCAACTGAGTGGGCAGGACTCTTAACAAAATGATAGGACTGTGGCAGGAGGGATTAACAAGCTCCGTTTTCCTTATCAGATCAAATAGCAGTTTTTGGAGTGGACCAATAATGGCTTTGGATAGTGAATGACATGGAGAACAAATTTTAAGCACCCTTCCACAGTACTGCCATTCCAATCTTACTCAGCCACCTTCAACATGCCATCTAATTTGGCCTTGAGTAAAGTCCCCATGCCACCTATTTCCCAAAGCTGGTGCCCTCCAGATTACAACCCCCATCATCCTGAGTCAGCATGGATAGTTTAGTAATTACTGTGGGATTTTCATAAGGATGTGATCTTGCAAACAGACATTGAATTTCCTCCTCACATATATATTCCAGGGAGTGCACAGGCACTACTCAGTTGCATCTCTTTCTATGTCTAGTCCAGAGAAGACTAACTAAGTCTTGATCTGATGTCATCACATTTTGTTACTCTCTACTCTGATTCATGGGAAGCCATTGGAAGGGGGGGGTTAAATACAGTAACATATTTAAAAGGAGAATGGGAAGATGAGAAGGAAAAAAAAAGGACCCTTAAGACAAACTGGTTTTTATTTTAGCAAGAGCTTTCATTGATATAAGCCTTCTTCTTTAGATGCATTACTGAGTAGTATTAAAGCTTCAGGTATGAAGCATATTTGTACAGTTGTGGGGGTGGGATAAAATATAATAGGATCTAGAAAGATGCAAAATGATACTCCTTGCCCCAAATTTGCAAAGAACTGGACAAGGTGATACAGGTTTTTCAAATCTTTGCAGTGGTCAGTTAGTGTTCATGTGCGAAAGCAATAGATCTGCTTAACAAAAGTCAGTTTCCCAGGGTTCAATATTTTCTCTGAGGAGATTTCTTTTGTTATGTGTGTAGTAGATGGAGGGCTGGCCCAAGATATTTTCCTCCTAAGACAGAGCAGGAACTGGCACTCCTTCCTATTCATGTATAACTGTGATACATAACAGGTATGTATAACTAAAACCATCCAGGTTATTGAGACTAATGAGGCAAAAATCCTATGGGTATCTCTCTCCCTCCCTTGCAAGGCAAACACACAATAACAGATGGGATGATTTAAGGATTTACTACCCTTTCAATGGCACTCAAAATCTGCTGCCTAAGGTGGCCACTTTTCTCTATTGAATGGCAGAGCCGGTCTTGTTCATATAAAGAGGATGACAATATCCCCTTTACAGCATGATTCCATTGTATCTGTCCTTGTTGGTTCTTTCATTCAGGGAGAAGCAGACAAATAATATGAAGAGTGGTGGAGCTGAAGCAGATTGGCTTAACATCACCCCTCAAGTACAACATATGAATGGATATTGGCTGAATCCCTAATCACGCTACATCAAAATGTGATGAATTGGCTTTTTTCCAAGGGTGTGGAAAGAAGAAAGGCTATAATACAAGTGAATAGAAGATGATGACCTGATGGGACAATCAACCCACAAGGTGACTGATTGCACAAGGAGAGCCGTTTTACCTTACAAATATGCCTGCTCAGCTGAGGGGAGAGGAAGATGGCAATAGGCAGACGCGCTCTCTGCTGTATCCTTTGCATACAGAAGAACACTTTGCGAATTCAGGCATCTCATTAAAAAACATTGCCCTACTTTTCTACAACACTCTGATCAAAATGCTCCCAAACTGACAGCACTTTTACATAAAACCACAGGGAAGCCAATCCCAGAGCAGAAAGGCAATGTTAAATCTTTGAGGCCATGCTATAACCTTACAAACCTGTCTAGGATTCTAGGATTATTTTTTTTAATTTTTTTTTTTTTTTTTGGTGTATAAGGGAGAAGATCTTTCAGTAAGTGATTGTGAAGCTGAAGTACTGCCCAAGGGGGAAAAAAATAATCATGGAGATTCAAGAAAAAAAAAACCTATAAAGTATTTGACAGGAGTAGCCGTAAGACAAAAAATCTATCTGCATTCTTCCTTCCACCACTTAATGGAATATCTTTAGTTACAAAGACTGACATGTATATATATATCTGTATGTTTATCCATCTATCTGTATTTGTATTGCATTGTAATAAAGTGCAACCATTTTGGAACTGTAGTTTAAATTATCACCTTAGGTGTATATGTTAACACAATTGCGACTATTTGTATTATAGCAGTTCCCAGCAGCCTGTGATTTAAGAGTTTGATTCAGCGGTCAAAGCTGATACTAAAATAGCAATCCAGATGGAGCAGGTAGTGATGGTGGAGTAGAATAATTTCTAAATCATTTCAGAGAGGCCTATGTTGGTCGTGTCGTGGACAGGTTGAAATCCTCTTCTTCCACTGTGGATTTGCCCCCACATTCTTCTTTTATAGCTCATGCAGTGTTCTAGAACAAATAATAGCCAGAAATGTGACAGCACAGTCATGGGAGCAGGGAGGCCCAGTTTTGGGAAATCTGTACTTCAGTGTCTATTATACAGCTTTGAAAGTTAGCGTGAGCAAGATAGTGGGGTGGAGTTGGAATAGGCAGCTTCCTATTGTTGTTTCTATTTTTAAAATTATTTTTATTAGTTATACAAGTCATAAAAACACAAAAAGGAAAGGACATGTATATTCATATCACCTCAAGAAAAAGAAACAAGAAAAATATACATTATTCTATACAAAACTTATTCACGAGTTTCATTCATTCCTGACTTCCTCCTAAGTGAGAGGTTATATAACCACAAAGTGCTATTCTGTTTGTCTGTAATCAAATCTTTATACCACTTGTTCTTGCATACTAAATCTAGATTATAAAAAATCAATATTCACCATCTTGATATTACCCATAGATTTCTGAAGTAAGTTATCACTTTATCCCAATCTTTGAAGAATCTTTCTAACTAGGCTCCTCTTACAACATAAGTAAATCTGTCCATCTGTAGCATATCAAAAAGCTTCATCTCTGAGTCCGTTATTGAAGGGAGGGTTCTTTGTTTCCAACTTTGAGCTATTGTTTCTTCTATTGAAGCCCTCACTTCTAAACTGCATTTCCCACTTATCTACAAGTTGGATGGCTTCCTGGTTGCCTGTGGAGAGACAAGTGACATAATTGTTCAAGAAGAAATCCGAAGAGTTTGCATGAACAGAGTAGGATGACACCACTGCAGTGTATATGTTATTCTATCTTCTTTTCTTAAACTCATGCATAGAATTGTGACAATGTTATGTCAACATAACGTATGATGAACTGGTCGTTAGTTATAGTAAGAATTACAATATGTTACCCTTGGCCTAATTTCAAAGAGCCCTGTTTGAGAAAACAGTAAAAAGCAAGACACTTGAATATTTTCACATTAAATTCATACTAGTTCATGAATGGACATACTCTCAGTCTAACAACGAGAATATATGGTTTGGATCTGGCAAACTCAGATTTAAAAAATCTTTTTTCAGTCACAGACTTTGTCAGTGATCTTGGGCAAGTCACTGCGTCAGAACTGTGGAATGAGTCAACTCTACATTAGCAATACAGTTGGAGTTATGAAAGTTCTCCACTCTTTCTAAGGACAGAGAAATTGGGAAGCGAAAATTGTTTTGTTAAACTTCTCTGTATAGAAGAGAAATTCTTGAGCAATTCTTGGGGCAAATCTCATCAGTGGCAGTAGCAGCACTGTTTTTCCTTAATTTTCTAAGTTGTTGGAAGTAGCAAGCAACAATAACTGTGTTGGCAGTCTAGACACCATTTTGGAACTCTCATATTCCTCTGGAACTAATATAATTCTAAGTCGTGCTGCTCCTGCTGGTGATGTTGCTGACAGAAAGAAAAAGGAGGAGAATGTTCAGACAAAATTCTGCAAAGTG
Source organism: Ctenosaura bakeri (assembly GCA_948474755.1). Lineage (NCBI taxonomy): Eukaryota > Metazoa > Chordata > Lepidosauria > Squamata > Iguanidae > Ctenosaura > Ctenosaura bakeri. Next base: position 743,051 of record CAOLHI010000231.1, on the reverse strand, counting down.
GCCTTTATTTTGGGGTGGCCGAAAAGCAGTCTCAGAAATTTTCCTCAGAGAATTGTTCTCTAAGGAAAGTTGGCATAACTCATACTATGGCCCTTTCCACGTGACAACAGCATCCTGGCATGGGGACGTGAGGGGAGCAGGACCGCGATGACGCCATTGCATGACATTGTTGCAGCCCTGCCCTTCTTGCATTGCCAGCCGGTGCAATCGCAGGCTATATCACTGATGGAGCAACTCCATCAATGACCCCCGATCACGTGAGCCTTCCATTGCAGCCAGTCATACAGAAGGGCTGGAAGTGCAATCTATGTACTTCCTCCCCTACTGCAGCATGGGAAGAAGACTGACTGCAGTCTAGAAGGACAGAGTGTGTCCCTTGTGCTCCCTTCCACAGGCAACTGATCACATGCAGGGACGAGTGGTGGAGAGATGGTCCCATCCCAGCAGAGGTGCTGCCGGGATTGTGATGGGACGATATGGGAGAGTGTCATTGTGTAGAAAAGACTGAAACATGGGGCCTTTCTACACTATACTGTTGTAGTACTATTATTCCACTTTCAACATCCTATGGAATCCTGGGGTTTGCAGTTTAGGGAGGGGCATTTAGAATTCTCAGCCAGAGAGCTCTTTGGCCTCAGTAAATTACAAACCCCAGAATTCCACAGGATATTGCTAGTGGAATGATAGCAATGTAGTGCAGAAAGACCCATGATCTAGACAGAATTGCTTTTGAAGGGTGTGTGGAACTGTCAGCAGATCCAAAGAGCTGTAATCAGATCCTTAACTGGAGTTAGCTATAGGGAACACACAACTCCCTTGTTATAACAGTTCCATTAGCTTCCAGTTCAGTGCTGGTTATGACCTACAAAGTCTTAAATAGCTTGGGTCCATGTTGTCTGAAAGACTTTATTTCCCCCATTATGAGCCTGCCTGTGTTTTGAAATCTTCTGAGGAGGCCCTTTTCACTGTCTCACCACTTTCATAGATATACCTGGTGGGAACACATGAGAAGGCCTTCTCAGTGGCTGTGCCCAGGCTCTAGAACTCCCTTTCCAGAGTGGTTGGGCTGATGCCCTCCTTGCTATGCATTTATCGGTAGCTGAAGACTTTGTTTGTTTGTTTCAGCAGGCCTTTGATGACTGACTGCTGAGCGGGGGCGGGGGGACTTTTATGTGCTGTATTGTTTATATTTGTTGTTTTTTGCTTTAATGGCTCTTTTAATATACTTTTTAATTCTATTGCTAATTTAATTACATTTTTTAACTTTATATTTGTAACTTTGGTATGATGTGATTTTTTAAAAAGCTGTATGTGTTTGAACCTTTTATGCTGTTTTGATTATAGGACTATGGCTCTGGAGACCAGCGTCTGTATCACTGCTCATCCATGGAAACTCACTGAGTGACCCTTGGACAAGTCACACTCTCTCAGCCTAAGTGGAAGCCAAAGGCAAACAAATCTTGGCAAGAAAATCCTATGATAGGTTTTCTTTAAAGTCACCATAGATCAGAAATGACTTGAAGGCACAAAACAACAACAGCAAGCTGGTTTGAATCCTGGACTGGAAAAATGGTGGGATGTAAAAAAAATATTATAATAACGCCAATATAATAAGTCTACATACCATGCCAAAGTTGTGAGGAACATGAACGTTCATGTCAGAGTGGAAGCACCCTGTGCAAGCACGGCATATTAGTGGTAATACCTCTGTTTTGCTGGAAGCACAAAACTTCTGATGGTAGAGCTGCTGAGAGGAACATGACAGTTTGAAAGGATTTGTTTTTGGAATCTTCTATTAAGTCTGTATACACCATTTTTACTATCAGACTTTAAAATCTCCATCTCCTGCCAGTGCTGCTGAGTCATCCAGATCTATTTTTTTTAAAAAAAATTCTCTGATGAAAAAAGGAAGAAAAAAAAAGTCTTTGAAGCTAAGGCACTACAGAGCTGTGTGAAGTGCATCCAACCCGTTCCTCCTCTTCCCCTGTTACGGTGCCAGAAAATTTATCTGAAGAGAATGTCAGGGTTTTCTTTTTTTAAAGAACAAGATTTAAAAAGAAACAACAAGAAACTGGAGCATTCTGGAAGAGTTTGATGTGATTCTATTTTGCCTTTCTTCCAAGTGTGATATAAGTTGTGGAATATATTTATATATACCTATATGAAATTCAATATATGTATTCAGAGGATATGTCTTCCAACTGTGGGTTTTTGAAGGAGTTGCACGAATGTGCAGCTACTTCTTTTAATAACAGTTTTGCAGAGACCACAAAAAAGAGGATGTGTTACTCTTTCTTTCAGAGTCAGAATGTTCAATATACACAGGATGTTGTTAGCAACAAGGCTGACATGGAAAGCTCTCTCTCTTTGTTTGCTAAGTCACTTCTCTGTTCTATTTCGAGCTTTTCCTTGGAACCCAGGATTTTCACAAAGCTTTTCTGACACACATTTGCCTTTTTACAATTTTCTGTCCCACACTTGAGAAAGCCTTCCAGTTGCTCACTGTTAGGCCCTTTCCACACCTGGTGCTGGGGTGTGGGGATCACACGAGCAGCCTCCGACATCAATAGGAACCCAAACTGCCAATGTTCTATTCAACATGTGGGCCCTTTTCACATGGGCTTTCTGTCGCGCGACAGCCCCGTGGGCCTCACGGGAGTGGAAGCGTCACTCTGCACGACGCACTCCCACTTCTGCAGCGCTCACGGGGCTGCAGCGGCGCGATCGCGGGTTTTTTGATTTTCGCCTCAAAGCGAAAATCACCCGCGCTCGCGCAAAGCTCCCGGCGCCCACACGCACTTACCTCCTGTGCGGAGCGTCGGGGAGGTGGCCGGGTCGCGCTTCCTTCCCTCCGCCCCTGCGGAAGGAAGGGGCGGGGTGCTAGCGCGACGGACACAACAGCCTCCTGCGTCGCGCGAGCAGGGGGGATGGACGCGACAGCCTCCTGCTTCGCACGAGCGGGGGGGGGCAGATGTGACAGCCTCCTGCTTCGCCCGGGGGAGGGCGGCTCGTGCGAGGCTGCTTCCCCCTCGTTCCTTTGTCTGTGGAAGGAAGGAGGGGGAAACGGCAGCCTCCCAGAGGAGCCTTCTTGTGCGAGCCGCCCTCCCCGCTCGCGCGAGAAGCCTCAATGCGAAAAGGGCCGTGGACATCCATAGTGAGGTCAGTTGGTCCATAGACAATGAGAATATGCCCACGGATCTAAACTGGTGTCTCCTGGATCTCAGAGAGTCAAGGTATGAGAAACTGAGATAATAACACAAATAATTCACTGGGCTCAAATACAATGTGCCCACCTTATGTCTATATCTGAATAAAGTTAGGTTGAGAATAAAGTAAATTTAAATAAGGTAAAGTGTCCTGCTGTAGCCACCTGCACGTATTCATATGAAGAGCTCCTACAGTTCTACTATTAAGGCTCCCAAAGCCCAGGTGCTCTCCATGTACTCATGAAGTCCACCAGAGATTCACCAGCGAATAAGAAAAGTCGTTTGCAGTTCTAGTGGGGAGTAGGGCTAGTCTGAACAGTCCTAAGAACTTGTGTATTGACTGAACATGGGGAGAGGTTTGTGAGACTCTCACCCAATCACTGATAAAACTGCTAAACGGATAACATTCTCCCCCCTAGACATCCTTTTCACAAGAGCAATTTCTGCATCTGTCTCATTCATGGTTAAAAAAAACAAGCACTAGAAGCACTCACTTGCTAAATTGCAAACCCCAGGATTCCATAGGACGTTGAAAGAGGAATGATAGCACTGTAACAGTATAGTGTAGAAAGGTCCAACATACCTAGCTTCAGGTTTTTGTAACTGAAGATAATATGTTCCACAAGTAGCACTCTGGCATCTAATTGATAAAAATAAAATACAAATCCTAAATGCCCCTCCCTAACCTGCAAACCCCAGGATTCCATAAAATGTTGAAAATGGAATAATAGCACTATAACAGTCTAGTGCAGAAATGGCCCAAGAGATATGTTTTTCCTCATGCTACAAAAGCTGCAAAAGTGGTTTTCAAAATGGGGATAAAATGCGCTAGCAGTGTGAAGTTCATAGTGCGAACTGTGCTTAACACATGACAATGTAGCCAATCAAAAATATCTCACGCTGCTTAAGCTCTTAAAATTCTTAAAGATAGCCCTGAGCGTCAAGCTCAAACACTAAATAAGTTGCCTAAGTGGCAGACACCTTTCCTCTGCTGCGCCTTGTGCTGCACTTTGTTTTATTAGCTTAAGGAAGCATGCTATGAAAAAACACTTAGCGCTTCATGGAATGCACAGAGTCTTCAAGGGCCTACATAGGGAGGGGGTGGCCATTAAAAAGAGAAACCCAGCCAAATGTGTATATGTAAGGTTTCCAAGGCAACAGGCTGCTGAGAATTTGTATTCTGGTAGGCAGTGTCAACCACATAAACTCTTCGACCTTCCCTCTAATCACAGCACTTGCAATGGGAATATGTATTAAATGTCTCCGTTGGCCAAGCCTAATTTGAACAACTGTGAAAACACTGTTAATTGCAGAAAGGCTTTGGTGATTTAAACAGGGAATAACTTAAGCCTTCTTCTGGAAGGTGCAAGGGGGCCAAGAATGAAGTTTGGTATTATACGCCAAATGAGGAGCATGTCATGGGGCAAAGGGATGCGTGCATTTGCATGCATCAGTTGCACATTAGGAACATAATTTGTATTTTGTTTTTATCAATTAGATGCCAGAGCGCTCCTTGTGGAACATATTATCTTCAGTTACAAACACCTGAAGCTAGATACATTGGGCCTTTCCACACTACATATAGTGCTATTATTCCACTTTCAACATTTTATGGAATCCTAGGGTTTGCAGTTTAGGGAGGGGCCTTTAGAATTCTCAGCCAGGGAACTCTTTGGCCTCAGTAAACTACAAATCCCAGAATTCCACATGATGTTGAAAGTCAAATAATAGCACTATAACAGCATAGTGTGGAAAGGCCCATTGCTACAGAGGCGTGAGAGATATTTGTAACGTCTAGATGGAAGAAGCACAGGGACAAGGCAAAAAATAGTCTTAATGAGCTGTATTCAGCCTCAAAATGAAAAATAATTAAAGCATCAATCCTCTACCTAAGAGCAAGGGATGCTAAATATGGACTTACTATTTGAGTAAATATAGGTAAGATAGCCCTGTAAATCTCCTTTTTCAGAACTAGAGGTAATTTTAATCCATATTCAATTATCCTTCCTCCTCCCTTATATCCTAGCTTTCTGCCAAAATTGGGACTCAAGGCAGTTTACAGGTTAAAAAAAGAACCATACAGCTGAAAACATGCAAAAAGTGAACATTAAAATAGAACCAAACTATTCACAATATCAAAACAGTTTGAACCTGTACATAAAATGCAATTTGAAAAATATAAAGTAAGTAAAAACAGTTCAATTTAAAACAAAACAGCACCCACAGCCCATTCATCAAGAACTTTCTGTTTTAAATGTCTGTCAGAATAAAGAGGTCTTTACCTACTGAAAGAAGGTCAGAAAGGAGGGGGCCATGCTGGCTTCCCTAGGAAGTGAGTTCCAGAGTTTAGGGGCAGCCACTGAGCAGGTCCTATCTTGCATCTCCACCAACTATGTTTTTGCAGAAAGTTGGACTGAGATAAGACCCTCTCCTGAGGATCTCAGAGCCTGGGCAAACTCATACAAGAAGATATGAGCTACCAGATAGCCTGGACTTGAGTTTGTTCCTTTCAGTGACTGGATGAAATAATAAATAAATACATTTATGAAAAACAATTAATATATATCACTAAAAGCAGAATAGCAACCAAAATATTATTTAGAAGCAGCATTCAGAAAAAGTCCAGTAAAATAAAATAGCAATGGCATGTGTATTTCTATTCTGTTTATCAGCTAAGTGCTCTCTAAGAGGTTTACAATGTATTTAGCTAATTGCCCCCAAACAGGCTGGGTACTCATTTTACCAACCTCCAGAAGGATGGAAGGCTGAGTCAACCTGGAGCACTGTAGGATCAAACTCACAACCTTGTGGCTGCAGCACCAGGGCTCCCTCAAAATAATTTTTCCTGACTTACCAAGACCATTACTAGAGGAGGAAAAGTCCTCTTTTGCCTGTGGGACTCAGAGACCATTTCTGCACTAGCCTGTTATAGCGCGATGATTCCACTTTCAACATCCTCTGTAATCCTGGGGCTTGCAGTTTCGAGAGGGGCCGGCCGGCCCCTCCCGAAACTGCAAACCCCAGGATTACAGAGGATGTTGAAAGTGGAATCATCGCGCTATAACAGGCTAGTGCGGAAATGGCCAGAGCTGTGTCTCTGAAGCAGAAAGAAAGGCTTTGGCAGATTTGTAAGGGGAATGCAATCCTTAGGGTGCTAGGAGCCCATACCTGTTCTGCTGCTGCTAACCTCAGTCACTTAACAGAGACACTGCTACCTCAGTTTTTTTGCTTCTGTGGTGCTGGGATCAGATACATGTTTATGAGCTTATGTCTATAAGCCATACTGGTGTAAAGAACATTTGATAGTCTTGGCTTCAGTGAGAAAGAGCGTCTTGATGTGTCAATGGGGGGAAAAAAGTCAACAAAAATATTGTCAGTTGTAATAATTGGCCCCCATGCAAGGTTGCAAAGACTAGCAATTTTTTTTTAATTGTTAGCAGCAAGGATAACAAAAAACTATTTTGCACAGAGGACTTTGTAAAAAAGGAGAGACAATTAAATGAATGAAGATTTACATCCCTATATATTAGAGAATTAATTCTCTGAGTGTAAATTTTGCTGCAGTGAAAAGGATACTATTAGTTCATCTGAAGGAGACATCAACAAGGTCATGAGAACCCCCAAGTTTTCTGAAGCAAAGAAAAGAAAGAAAAAGAAAATGTTGTAGGAGTAATATTAGGGTTAGTGGTGGTGATGGCTATGGTGAAGAGGAAAAAACTCTTGGTTGAAGAGAAATTGGAGAACAGAGACCCAGTGGGGCATGGTGGTTTGAGCATTGGACTCAGTGGCGTATTGAGGTGGGGGCGGGGAGGGTGGGGTGTCCCGGGTGGCATGTTTTTGAGGGTGGCACCAGGCCACCCTCCACACGCTGGCAGATGTCCAGTGACTAGATGGGCACTGGAGTCTCCTGGAGAGGTCTGCTGGAGGGGTATGCCATCTTGGGAAAAAGGGGCTACCCTTTTCCCCTCCCCTCCCTTCCCTCTCTCCCTCCCAATCTAGAGTGAAACCTGTTTCTAGCCAAAACAGCAGTGCCAACATCGGCAGAGGGAATGAGAAAAGAAAGAGAGGAGAGGAGAGGAGAGGAGCCCCAAGTAGGTGGAGAGAGGCGCCCGCCTTCTGCCGCACCCCACCTCTGAGACCAGGATGAGCCCAGCCCAGCTGGCCCTCCGAGAAGGAAGGGAGGGGAGAGAGAGAAAAGTTTGCTGCCTCAGGAATACTGGTGTGCCTCTGAGCACATGCAGAGTGCCCCCTCTGAGCATGAACATGCAGAGCCCAATCACCCAATGTCAATCAAGCAGTTTTTATTTGGTATTTTGGATAGGTCTTTCCTCCCCTGAGAAGGGCAGCAAACTCAGGGACCACCCCTGGGTAGCAAACTCAGGGACGACCCCCAGGCAGCGAATGCTGTAGCTACGCCACTGATTGGACTATGACTCTGGAGACCAGGGATTCATTCCTCCATTCCTCAGTGGGCCACAGAAGCTCACTGAATGACCTTGGCTGTGTCACACACTCTCAGCCCCAGCAACCCTGTGATAGGTTTGCCATAAGTCAGAAATGACTTCAAGGCACACGACAACCTGAGAAAAGTCCAGTTAGACCTAGCATATTCACTGGTCGTGGAATATTGAATGCCTGTTGAGGCAAAAAATGGAAATGCATGGGATCAGGGGATGGAACGTAGTAGCCTCAGGATGGGTATGGCTTGGCTGACTGACACAGTAAACAAGATCACGCCACACTGCAACATTGCAGGTGTCATCTGTTCTTAATGTTTCTGCTGTTCAAAAGTATTTCATGTGCATGATCTGGTTGCAATTCTTACAATAAACCTGTAAGTAGAGTCAGCATCTTCCATATTATCAATGACTTGGATGAGAGAATAAAGGGCATGCTCATCAAATTTTCAGATGACACCAAATTAGGAGGGATAGCTAATACCCCAGAGGACAGGATCAGAATTCAAAATGACCTGGACAGATTAAAGAACTGGGCCAAAACTAACAAAATGAATTTTAACAGTGAAAAATGTAGGGTACCACACTTAAGAAAAAATTAAATGCACAGATATAGGATGGGTGATACCTGGCTTGAAAACAGTATGTGTGAAAGGGATCAAGGAGTTTTAGTGGACCTCAAGTTGAACATGAGTCAACAGTGTGATGCAGCAACTAAAAAAAGCCAATGTGATTCTGAGCTGCATAACAGGAGTATAGTGTTGAAATACACTTTATTCTGCTTTGGTTAGACCTCACTTGGAATACTGTGTCCAGTTCTGGGCACCACAGTTCAAGAAGGATATTGTCATGCTGGAACATGTCCAGAGGAGGGTGACCAAAATGGTGAAGGGTCTGGAAACCATGCCCTATGAGGAGAGGCTTAGGGAGCTAGATATGTTTAGCCTGACAAAAAGAAGGTTAAGAGGAGACATGATAGCCATGTTCAATTATTTGAAGGGAAGTCATATTGAAGATGGAGCAAGCTTGTTTTCTGCTGCTCCAGAAACTAGGATGCAGAACAATGGATTCAAACTACAGGAAAGAGATTTCATCTAAACATCAAAAAGAACTTCCTGACAGTCAGAGCCATTCAACAGTGGAATATGCTGCCCTGGAGTGTGGTAGAGTCACCTTCTTTGAATGTTTTTAAGCAGAGGCTGGATGGCCATTTGCTGGAGATGCTTTGAGTGTTTGTTCCTACATGGTGGTGGTTGGACTTGATGGCCATTGTGGTGTCTTCCAACTCTAGGTTTCTATGATTCTATGATTCTAGGGGAGGCTAATTTGATGTGGTGATGTTGAGAAGATTTGCCTGTGACAACCTAGAAAACTCATGGTAGAGACAAGATGCCTTCCAGGAACTTGCTACTGGTAGTACAATTGTGACTCAAAGGTATAGTGGCTGTAAAGGGTTAGGATTATCCAGTAGCCTCTTCTGCTGGCTGATTTCAAACCTCTGCTGGCATAGCAGTATAAAAGCAGATTGTTCTGCTGTCTAAAATCTGCTAGGGAGAAAATCAAAATATGGTAGAGAAGGGGAGGGGGAAAGAGAGGTCCTGACCCTGATGCCAGACCCAAACCTCCTCCAGTCTGGAGATGCACAACCACAATGGTGGCACAAAATTAGGCCAGGATGAGAATAGTCCTAAGTAATTTTTAGCACCCCCAAGCTGGGAAAGCTTTGGACAGCACAGTTTTTTTTCCATCTGGCCTAGTGTTGATTTAACTGGCCTTTGGCACTTGAAGTAGGTTGCAGGAGTTTATTTCTTCAGCAAGGCTTTTTTAAAAAATCATTACTGACATGTTGGATAAGCAGAACAAGTTTTCCAATCGTAAACAACTGACCATAATGGGTGCTCAGTTGGATCTCTAATGTGCTGGGACAATAAATTAAGCATGCTGATAGGAACCCACAGTGAATTTAATAGGAAAGATGGCCAACGAGAACTTGGAAAGGTTCCTCTCCCTTCATGTCTAAGAAACAGGCTTCTCTTGCTTTTAAAATTTCTTCTCCTACTACCTAGGGTGAAAATATCACAAAGTACATAACAGGAACAGACTTTCACACTCAGTTTTGGCAGTTCTGCTTCAGGACCCATCTGTCCTGTTCTCAAAGCTATGGGGGGAAAAGGGAGATTATCCTGAGTTGATTTTAGTTTCTTTGGCAAAGATTCAAGGATTGCCAGTGGAAAAGCTGTGGTTCTCATTATATCCAAGCCATTTCACCCATCAATCTTACTTCTGATTAAAAAAAAAAAAAAAGACCAGAGTAGCAGTTGCGAAATGGATGAAAATCCGCTGATTTCAAGGGACTCACTACATTTGGCGCCATCTGGCCAGACGATCCACAGGATTAGGCACAATTGCTATACAAGGCTGAACTAGTTTTTCCTGACTTTGTTTCATTTTCAAAACCCTCTCTCAGGAATAAGCTAATCAACTTTGCAAAGATCAGATTTACCAAAGGAAACAATTTATTTGTCCTCACCAAAGCCAAAGTTCCTGCTCTTTTGTGCCTACATCTGGATCACAGCTGTTCTACATGGTGATATAGGTTGCACCTTAAGGAACTGGCAGATCCTATACCGCTTTTCCTCCAATGAGTAGAAAAGGACACTGAAACACTGCATTATAGCAAACCTGCTAATCTGTTCTCATGTAGCCTATGATATGTTAAGGCCCTAAAGTCTCAGGCTTTACCTGTGGTAGTTATGTGCCTTTAAATAATCTCCGACTTATGACAAACCTAAGGTGAACCTATCAGTGTATTCCACTGTCAAACTGTTCTTGCTGTAGAAAGTTCTTCTTGATATTTAGATGTTTTGATTTATGCTGTAAGTTACCTTGGGATCCATATTGGGAGAAAGGCAGGATACAAATTAAATTATTACAGCTCCCAGAATCTCAGTGGCCATGCTGGCTGTGGGATCTGAAACCTTTAGTCCCCTCAAATAAATCTATCCATCTCTAGAATCAGTGGCATATCTAGGCTCAATAGAGCCTAGGGCAAGTGCCAGGAAGGACCCTGGTGGGGGCAAGGGGCAGTGGTGAGTGGGAGGGCTGCTGTGAGGGTGGGGAGCGGTGATGAGCGGGAGGGCTGCTGCTGTTGCCACCACCTCTGCCTCTGCACTGGGCCAGGAAGGACCCAGGTGAGGACAGGTGAGAGAGCTGCTGCCCCTGCACCAGGCCAGGAAGGACCTCAGCGGGGTCAGGGATGGCGGTGGGTAGGGGGACTGCTGTTCCCACTGCCACCGCCCCCACATCAGGCCAAGAAGGATGCTGGCAGGGGCAAGGGGACAGCAGTGGGACAGGCCTAGGAGGGAGGGGGGTTTCAGCTTTTTTTGTGCCCCCTGGCATTGACATCCAGGGCATGCGCCCCACTGTAGATATGCCTCTGTCCAGAATTAATTACTGCTAACAGGCTATTTGCAAAGAGGCATCTTCAAGTTTAATTTTCAGCATGCTTGCCTTGTGCCCCTGAGCCTTGCAATCTGCATAGCTGCCATGAATACTCTACATAGATCTCCCACTATAGAGCAGATAAGGGGATTTGTGGCAGCAAATGAGTGCAATTCATAGGCTGAGCACTGGTTATGCCACCCTCACCCGTTTGCTGCCCACGTGCTGGATGGGCTTATTTGCACAGATGTCTCTTGTCAGCTGAGTGGTTGTTTAATCTCATTCGTTTGTATCCACCTGCCTTTTGGGTTACTTGGACTTTTTATCCTATTTAAAAGGCAAATTGAAAATGCAAAAGTGCAGTTTCACTGTAGTTGCATGATTTACTACTATGTAATTTCATAAATATTGGGACACTCAGACATGTGATTAGTTTCTGTTGGGATGAGGTTTGTATCATGCCCTCCAACTCCAAATATATCCATTTAAAGGGCGGTGTATTTCTCAACAGGAGTGCAGATTGCTTGTACTGTATTACTTGTCTTTGCTTACCACCGTAGCTCACCTGTCAAACTGTACTGATTTGGCTAAGTCAGCAATAGCTTTTTCGCTTGGAAACCAGTTTCTCATGCCTTGAGTCATGTATACTGCATGTTGAAATCCTGCAAAAGTGAAACTTTGAGGAACTGGAAGCTCTTTTACAACATTAATATACAGAAACATGATCGTTAAACTGGTGATATGATTTCTATATTGTGGGAAAGCAGAATCTTCCACAATTTTCTTGCAATAATTGCATGTGTCAGGGCATGTCTCCAGACTGCATGCAAATAGCCACCTTTTTCGAGATGTTCACTAGCAGAATATGAATGTCTTTTTCTCTTGGAATTGGAGGGGGGGCAAAGTGATCTCCAAAATGTCCTCTAGGTAGTGAGGAAGGGATTTCTACCACATTTGGAGTAGCTTTGAGCCTCTCAATAGGCAAATAAAATGTTTTCTCATTCTCCCCCCACAAATGTCTCCTAGAGAGTGTGGGAGCATTTTCACTATATCCTGCCCCCCCTGCAACGCAGGTCTAGGAGAGACCTTTTTTCAAAACAGAAAGTAAACAGGAAGCGATTTCCACTTACTTCTTGTTAAAAAAAGAGCTTCCCTTGGACATAAAATGACTCAGAAATGCTCCAAAACATGGTGAAAATTCCTTCCATGTCCCTAGAGGGTGTTTGGGGCATTGGGCTGAATGATTCCGCCCCCCAGGAATGGATACGGGGACACAGCTCTCCAAGGTCACGTAGGAGGCTAATGTTGCCCCTACATTTCAATAGTTGTCTGCCCTCACTTAGAAGAACGATGTCAATTTATTCTGTCTGAAGTCAAAATATTAGCAACTTTGGCTTGAGTGTGGCTAAGGAACTGTGTTGTGACAACTGGAAGGGATGTAGCAAATCCAGTTGACAGCTGTGTATGGATTGGGTAATTTTTATATACTCTGTAAATGTACAGTTCTTTAAGGTCATTCAGACTCACGGACAAACTAGGCACGATACAGTTAGCAATTGTACTGATGGCTTCTTGAAAGTAAATTGCAGGTGTGTATGTGAGTGTGGAAGGACACTTAAGTGGGGTGGATGAGGAGAACAGCACCAGCTGCACCATTGGGAAGAGTGACCTAATTGCCTTCCATGGCAGATACGAGAAGACAGCAGTGACAGCCTCCTGCCTGTTATTCTTGGATTCCAAAGCTGTTGCCCTCTGCCACACAATTTGTTCTGGGCTTCCTAAATTAGCTTGACATCTCAGACATCTTATAGATGGACACTCCCCCATCCCTATTGTTGAAGTGAGATTCAACCGCTAGTCCAGCTGACTTCCATACATGGGAAGGGGGAAGAGTATGTCATCTTGCCCTTTGCCTTTGGTAGTTAAATGCTTTGGGTCAGCCCTGTAGGGAACTTTAACCCTATATCCCCAATTCATTGTCAATTAAAAATGCTCATTCTCACATCAGCTCTATGTATTGGAAAGAAACACTCTCATACCTCAATGGAACAAATATCAAAGATTATCTGTGTTATTATCAGGACACATTTTGTATTCTTAACAAATAAGCTGGTCGTGTAGGGACTTGGGGGTGGGGGATGATACGCCCCAGGTGGCAATGTCCAGGCCATGCCCCCAAGCACCACAGCCACATCCCCATGCACAATGGCCACATCCCTCACACTGTAACCCTGTCCCCCTCCACACACACCAAGCTCTGCCACTGAAATAAGCACAAATTTCTACCTTCTGTTATATTCAGGATACCAGTTTTTACTTCACATTAGTCTTTTTCAAATTGGATAACTCTGTCTCTCAAATGTTTGTGTCCATGAAACACTGGAAGATGAATTAATAGCAGTGTCCATTTCTATATCTGATGCTTAAGATGGTCCTGTACTGTGCCATATTAAATGTGTTGATATTATCAGTTCTCAGATTATTACTGCTCAAATACTTTACTTTTCCCTCTACCAGTTGCATAATATCTGTAAGAAGATTTGCCTGCCTGAACAGGCAGAATGCATCAACAGTTATAACTGAACATCAGACAAAACCCAGACAGCGTGTTACTCATTCACTGGATGGACATGACAGGATGGTTTTGCTGGCACTTAGAGAGCTTTTAAACTTGTCATGCCTCTGCACATCCAGTTCATTCTTACAGTATGAATTCTACCGAGAACATTGTTTTGCTTTGGAGAGGAAAGGCACTTTGCTTAGCTATAGAGGCAGTGTTGCTATGAAGGATATATTAAACTCTACCATGATGGACTGTAGGGTGTGGGATATAGCACTGATTCCATTATTCCATTCATTTGGTCTGTGTGTATGTCAGCAGGAGGCAATGATACTTTCTTCTAGGGTTGCTGGATCTCAGGGCACGGGGTGTTAGGCCTTGCCCCCTCTTTTCCAAGCCTCAGGGCAAAGGGGAAGAATCTCAGGGCAAGAGTGCTGCCTTAGAAATTGTGTAGGTGCAATTTCTTCATTTGTTGGACTTGGTGTTTTTACTTGAATGCCATGCTTTGTACAACTATCATTATGCTTATCAAGCTTAATGGCATCACCAGAGACTGCCTCATGAAACATCATCTTTATAGCACCCCTAGTGCTTGCCACCTACGATACCACAAGAGGCTGTTCCTAGGTCTCAAGTTTCGCCCCTGAAATCTCACTACCTGGGATAGTCCTGATCTGGCAATTCTACTTGCCTCCATAAAATTGTTAAATACAGCCACAACCAGAAACCACACAAGATATTCTACAACAGTATAAAGAAAACAGTCATACCAATCCTTAAGTAGAAACTGAATAGCTTACACCAAAGCTCACAGATCCCATTGGCATTCGTATTTCATTCTGGGGAAAACCCTTGTGCAGCACTTGTTGCAGATTCCAAAGCATTGCCACGTTCTTTTATAACAGCTGCATGCATAACTTTAATCCTCTAAAATGGAAATCCATTTGTACAGACTTGACTGAATGATTACACATTTCTGCCTGTGTCTGATAGCTCAATGCCACACAAATGCATTTTCTGCCCACTCAAATCTAAAAGTAGAGTTAAAGAAAGAAAACCATTTTCATTCCCCGGAACAGCTTGGCTGTTACCACTGTTAGAATTCCTCCATTGAAATGTTTTGCACCCTAAACGCTTTAAGTTATCCACAGAAGTATATTACATACCAGAGAGAAAATGCAAAGAGTAGGTTGGAAAGAATATTACGCATGTTTAAAAATGGTCAAAAAAGGTGTTTGTTGAGTGGCAGGAAATTCTAAAGAGGAGAATCTCAGAATCTTTGGCGTTCAGGACTTATTCTGCACAAAATTCATAGGTGGCATTCTTGTGCAGAATTATTCTACATATTTTCTTCATAATAAATGCTGTTTTCTAAGGAAACTTAAAATGTGCTTTCTTTTCTCCCAGAATAAGTTCCAAACTGTGAATAATCTTTGAAAACTGCACTGTTTTCCAAGGTACAGGAAGAAAATTGCTGAATTACTCATTGGTTCCTTCAAGATACAGTAAGTGAAAAATTATATCCCTATTAAAGAGTTACTAACATTTGCAAAGATGTGTTTGTGCTTGTTAAAATAATAGATCAGAGGTTAATGGGTGCAGTGATGTGCAAGGACCCTGTGACTGTATGCTTTTTCATGTCAATAAGCATCTCTTTGCCTTTGTACATATCAAAGCTGTACCTGCTATGAAATTGAAAGGGAACCAGGAGCTTTTACACCAGGGATGGGAATTGTAAAGCCCTCTGTATATTGTAAAGTTGAAAGACAATTTCAACAGGAAAGAAGAAACTCGGAAAGTAAACAAGATTTGGTTACCAGTACTGAAGAACACTAAAACCAAGACTCAAAAATATGCCAATGAACACCACCCAGACTCTGGAGGTCCCTTTACGGGGAACAGAACAACGGGTTGCTAATGCACTTAATGCACTGTTATTTATATCCCCTGACTCACATATACCCTGGGGGATATCCCATTTAGCAATAGGTCATCACACAGGCCAACTGTAACATATGCAAGTTGCTTCCTCCTATCCGGGGACTACACAAGTATATATACTCTGTCTCACTTCCATGCTATCAGATCCTCTGAAGATGCCAGCCACAGATGCAGGCAAAACATTGGGAGAAAATACTAATAGAACATGGCCTCAAAGTCCGGAAAACCCACAACAACCTCTGGATATTTTTTGACTGCAGGTCCCAACTGCCCTAGCCAGCATAACCAATGGTGAGAAAGGCTGGGAGTTGCAGTCCAAAAACATCTGAAGAGTAGCACGATGTTCATCCCAGTTTGACAAAGAGCCACTGGACTGTCATTGCTCTCTGTGAAGGTATTTCAGCTCAGAGCATTACAAATGGGAATATGCAATCCATCTTGGCATAAAGGATGTAAGTTCAGTCTTGGTCCCTGCCAATGCCAGTTGCAGAAAACTAACCTGGTCCTAAGCATACAAGAAACCATATATTCAACTGTCTTGCAGTACAGCTAGGATTATGATAGGGATAGGTGATAATTTGCCTGTTTTTCTGGATTTTTTGTAAGATCTTACCAAAAACCCAAAATTTTCCCCCCATAAGGGCATTAAAAATTGAAACTAAACAAAATGTAGTTACATCCTCTTTGGATTACTGTAATGCTTTCTGGATGGGGCTGCCTTTGAAGAGTCTTCTGAAACTTCAGCTGGTACAAAGAACTGCAGCCAGACTGGGGCTAGTTTCAAGGGGTATAGAGCTCCCATATTACAACAGGTTCACTAGCTGTTTTCAGGCAAAGTGCTGGTTATGACTATATGGCTTAGTTCCAGGCCATCTGGCAAACTGTGTCTCTTCATCTGAGCCTGCTCAGGCCTTGAGATCCTGAGAAAAACCTCTTCTTTCTGGTAGGGACATTTGATGGGGCCTTCTCAGTGGCTGCCCCGGTGTGCTGGAACTTCTTTTCTAGGGGGACTGCTGTCCTTCCTTTGGCAAGGAAAGACTTTTTTAGAAAAAAAATCCAAGAGCTCTTTGAGAATGAAAAGTTTTTAAAAAGACTTTTAAGAGTGTACTGTACTGTGTTAACCTGCTTTTTAGCATTTTGTTTGTATGTTTTTAATTGCTTTTGATGTTGTTAATAGCTTATTTCTATTTTAATGCTATTTTCTGTTTTTTAAACTATGTTGTATTTGTTTTAATTGTTAAGCTGTTTGAGTCCTAGTTTTGGGGAAAAGGAAAGGAGGAAGAGAAGGAGAAGGAGAGGGGGAGGAGGAGGAAGAGGAGGAGGAGGAGGAAGAGGAAGAGGAGGAGGAGGAGGAGGGGAAAGAGTGGAAAATAAAATTCCTGACAGAGGTACTAACTCGGCACGAGGTCTTGCATGCTTAGCTCTTATGAGTCTGGTTTTCAGTGCTAGGAAGCATTTATTCAACAGTATTTGCATGCTGTATCTAGAAGTTTGGAAACCAGTTTTGATCTATGGTACCCAGAATCTCCTGTCAACATGGGCAACAGCCATGCTGTCTGGGGCGTATTGAGAGTTTTCTTTCAAAAAATAAGTTTCTCAGTCTCTGGATGAATTAGGATTGCCATTTCTTTCCCCTGACTTCTTATTTTTAAAAGTTCAATTCAGACAGATACAGCATAGTATTCTCTGTGCTGCCAACAGCTGCACCTATGGCATTTGCTTGCTTCTTTTTGATAGAAACTCACTAGATTCACAAGTTATAATTCTGTGGCTCAGGCTGTGAAAGAAACTGTGCCAGGAAGGCTGGCTTCATTTATTTCACTAAGGTTTCTGCCAATGGATCGCTTCAAGAACTGGGCTATTAAGGGTGTAACGGCTGCTGCTGATTTGCCACGTGTATGCATGCATAGGCCGCATAGCCCAATTATTCCTCTATTCAGTTACTTTCTGCTTTTAAAACAGAGAGAAGGCGTGAGTGCAAATGAAAATGTAAGCCAAGAACAGTACAGTATAATTAATTACATGATGCAGGCAATAGATTTTCTAGAATTTATTCTTTTTAGTATCGTGACTGCTTTTAATTGCAATTCTTCTCAGAGCTTAGCAAACCATATAATTATGAGGAGATACATGTGCATCTGCATCTGCTGAGGGACATGGAATAAGCACAGATGATATCTCATCAACTCTGCTTTTTAAAATATATATTCTGCAGACTTTCACATTTCACAAGCTTTTTGCCTGTTGTAAATGTTCAGTGGAAAAATAAAGCAGAATTCAGTCCATGCTCTTAATAACGGTGCAGCTCCTCAACTCTTTTGTCTTCACATGCAGGAATAATTATGGTGGTTTTGTCTCCACTGAAGGATAATATTCCTCTTTGGTATTCTTCCTGTATCTGAATATCCCTAAATATCATAAAGGAATTATTCTGCAGAGAAAAACATGTGGTTTTTTAAAAACTTTTTGTGCAAATGATCTATTTTCTGCAAAAGTTTCCTGTTTTCTCTCTGTAGAGAAAAGCACATGTTTATTTATCCCATGGAATACTGCAACACTCTGGAATATTTGAAAGCAGGAGAAAATTATGCTAAATTTTTCCTGGTCTGTTATTTTTCCAAATAGGGTTTCCTGGCTGTCAGGAACCCCTTTTTTAAATCCTTATAAGGAATAATTACAGTTATACTGTCTACCCATATTTCTTACATATCAAGTTCATTGATGTCTTCAGAAAATAAAAGGTGGTTCTAAGCAGAATACTCCAGGCTGTCACAATGAAATGGACTTTACTCAGCTCTCATGCTTGCTGGATTCTTTCTGGTATTAATTGTGTTACAGTAGCTCCTCCCTTACTGTAACCTCTGCATGCATGAAAGTGAGGTTGTGTGAAATGTTGTATCCCATTATAGTTGACGGATGCAGGGGACACACACTTGGTATATCCATTGACTAGAATCTGACATGACACTAGCATTTTTTTGTTTTGCACAGGGGTTCCTGGAATGGAATTCCCACATATATGGAGGGCACACTGTACAGTCTTTTTTGAACTGACCACTGAAAACACATTGAATGATCCAAAAACAATATTGGGTTGGTCCCCGACTTAACCCTACTTAGAGGAAAGACGTTGACTTCGTTACTTGTGATTCACTTAAATCCTTTTAATTTCTGTCAGTCTTAGTAGACTAAAGTCTGGATCCAGCCAATTATCTTCTTAGCTTATTCAATGTTTTTCTCATCCTCTGAAGCCAATTCCCCTGCCTGGAAGGCTGAGATATTTCAACATATGCCGTAGACTCTGCATGATACAGTAAGATTGTTGTACATGAGTCAGTGCTGTTTCACTGCTGCCAACTCTGAAAGATAAAAGAACACTTCATACTCAAGAAAGGTAGATCCTGCAGTGGTTCTGTCCCAATTCCAGGTGTGTGTCTTTGAGCAACTTTTGGAAAAAGAAGGGTCCTGTACTGCCTATAGAAGAGCCTGCATGAGCACCAGTGTGGAATAGTGCTTAGTTTTATATAGGAGTTTGGAGTATGCAGGTTCAAGTCCCCCCAAAGCCATGAAGCTCACTGAGTAACTGTCTTTATCTCTGCCTGCTTCATGGGGTTCTTGGGAAGATAAGTGGGGAGGAAGAAGTTTACTGGAAGAAGGGTAGGATTTAATAGATGACCATGATGGTGGTGGTGGTGGCGGCGGTGATGATGATGATGGGTGTATATGTCAAGACAGCTTTGTGCAAATTGTCCTTTAGAACACATGGAGATCAGAAGTTGGTCCAGCTGTGAAAAGGCCCTTCCCCATTCTTGTTAAATGAGTAAGCAATATTATGAATGACAGGAACATTTTCCTTTCCAAAGTCCATTTCCTGAGGCTGTCACTCATCCACTCAGAAGGAAAAAAGGCAAACAGACTAACTTTTATATTCCTAAACACAAATCCACAAAATAAAAGCCCATTCAACTTGGGACAGAACAAAGAAATGGCCACAGCAAGCTTACCCCCTGCTTTTTTCTTTGGAACTAAATGGAGGAGCAGACTTGCAGATTTATATATTACTCAGGGTTTCAGCTATAAAACAAGGATAACAATTAAACACAGCCATCCTTTGTGTTTCTGCAACAATGCAAGCCCCATTTATTTGAACTGGATCAAAGCCAGCTTAGCAATTTGGATATCAAGACGAATATGACTTTTTAAAAGTATATATATATTTTTTTGCCTCTGACAGACATTGTAAGGATAAATTCAGTAAAGATTACGAAGCACTCAGTCACAGTGGTAATATGAACTCAGTGATCCTGTGGATTAGATTTTCAGGCTTCTCTTCAAGTCCTGGCAAGTGAAAGATTTAGCCTGAAAACATTCTTCCAAGTCAAACTGCAGGATAATTGAAGTGTTGAGGAAGGCATCAGCCTTTCTGCAAAAGTTTTCACGACGTTTTCATGAAGCTACTTATAGTTTGAATAGGAGACAAGAATGCCATAGCCACCTCAATGGTTTCTCTTTGATGGGAATGCTATTCTATGAGGTGCATATAACTCTAAAACAAATAAATACTACTTAGATTGTTTCCATGATATTTTCTGGTCTTGCCAATAAAGAAAGCCTGCAGAACTTATGACCCACCAAACAAAACACAGCCCGTAAGCCTGCACCGTGACCCACGAAGTATTTGATAAACTTGGACTTCCGTTTTATGTGTGTGTGCGTGTAATACTAGGAACAGAACAAAAGTGGAGGTCTTTTTGAACATCGCTTTCCTCTGCTGCACATCTCACTTGGAAGACTGAACATCTCATAGGCCCTTTCCACAGGACATTGTCATCCCACACTGGGGACAGGAGAAGGATGGGAACTGGACAATGCTTATGTCGTCCGTGTCCCGCTGTTCTCCTGTCCCCAGGTGGTATGATCACACTGCAAATCATTAACGGATTTTACCCATCAATGACTGGTGATTGTGCAGCCCTCCTGTTGCCTTCCTGCACTTACCTGAGCTGTGGAGGATCAGGTAGCACGACAGCCATGCTTTCTGACCCAGCGCAGCCTGGGACAGTGCAAGCTGTGCTGCAGAAGGAAGTGAAATGGCCATCATGCCTCCTTCATTCCCTCAGGCAGCTGGTGAGGAGGAGAGTGATCCTGTCATGCTCCCCTCCCAGGAGAGGCTCTACTGGGATCCCCGTGGGACACTGCTGGGATCCAGTAACATTCAGAAAGGGCAATAGTGCCATCTCCATAATCACACAGAGCAGTGTAATGTGCAGCTCCAGCCCATCTGTGTAGGTTTTCTTTTTGCAGACTGTGGTTCTATACTTATAGAGACTAGGAATAAGATGACATGACGTGTACCATTCCAGTGGTGGTGCTTGTTGGGGAATTGAGAGATTTTAGTAATAAGTCTCCCAATCAGCAGAATATTTTGTAATGCATAGGTAGAAGCTGAACAAATCACCAGTCCCACTTCATCATCTCCACCCCAGACACATTTAATCTATCTCAAAATAAACACAAACAGTTTGGTTAAAAATATGTAAAAAGTATTTACTCACATAATCTTGTGCATAGTTTACACAGGTTCAAATTCTTGAAGAAAGTAAGAAGAGATTAAGCAGTCACATGCATGTGAGCATGTGAGGATTGGACACCACATGCCTGCAGGTGGCATGTGAAGATTGGAGACCACATGCCTGCAGGGAAGCCGAAGAACAAAAAAGAAAAAGGAAGAGGAAGAGAACATGCAAGGGGAAGTGAATGTTGACCAAACAACAGGAAGTTTAGTCTAGGCAGTCCCCTCTATGCCTACAATAAACATGCAAGCTAATTAGTGAGTTAATTAAAGCATGCAAAGGTTGCCACTCCCAACAGTGCTATGCAGAGTGACCTCATGTTCAATGAAGTGGATATAAGAAAGCCTGAATAGGGTTCAGGAATGCCTGAATAAGGTTTAGGAGTCATGGTGGTGCTATGTTGGGAGTCATTCTACTTTCCTAGAGCAATATAGATAGGCTGGTCTGTGACAGGAAGAAATTTTCTGAAAAAGAAAAGTTTTTAAAAACTTTAAATATTTCTGACATCTACAAGCTTATGCCAAATTGTTTCAGATTGTAGTTCTCTTTTGTACAGAGACTGCTCATGCATATTAATTAGTGAACATCAATTAAATGTAGCACTTACATTTAAAGATCTTGAATCATTAAAAATATTATTGTCATCTTTAGTGCATAATTGGAGTTATAGAACGAAAAGAAACACAAGTTTCCTTTTAAAACGTAAACTCCATCTGTTACGGAGGCAAGCAGTATGCTGCTACTAGATGATACTATTTATAATGTGAACAACTTATTTACTGTCAAACCTTTTGAAGACCCAGCTTTTGTCTCTTTGCCCAGCATGTGCTATTCAATCAATTAATGTGTTTACGAACTGGGAGAATGTATCGATTAAGACGTAAATGACCCTGAAATCGCTTTCAAGTACGGTGCACGTCTGTTACATCCATTCAGGTGCATTTTTAGTTGTAGAGAAAGAACCATGCTCTAAAGATGTGCCTGTTGAATTGTACATTGAAATCTTTCTCCTGACAAAGGTTGGCAAGTAACACGTTGAATGGAATAAAGGATTGGGAGCCATTATAGGGATGAACTAGGGTCTGTCAGATCTAAAGCTGTATTTGCGCACAATAGTCATTGTTCTCAGTTCTTCTTCCATGGTAACCTCCTCATTAACTGTGGAGGGCTGATATGGGCCTTTGCTGCTTTGCACTTGCATGGAAGAAACTATGTTTGAACTTCCTGATATTTTTTATATAGTTTTGCAAGGGCTTTGCCCAAAGGTATTGATTCTATGCTCTAATATAGCACTCCCCATGCTCTCTGATGTAAACAGCTCTATCCTTACCATTGTAATGAACAAGGATGCCTTCACCCATGAGTACAGTTCTCTCCCCCATTCTCTTTCTCTCTCTATCTTCAAGTTGCAAGGGTGGATAAATTAATCACACTTCCACCATATCCCCAGAACTGATTTGAACCCTCAGACACAAGGTAGGAAGGTGGAAAGAAAAGGATAGGATAGGTGTAGAAAAAGATACACATGCACACACTTTGGCCAAAGGATCCCTCTAGCAATCACCAAAAGTGATGCTCCCCGAAGGATGGTTTATGCACCCATGCTTTCCCTTTTATACCATTTTTATTTTTATATTAAAGAATGCTTACAAGAAGAAAATATTCATGCATCACCATCAGCAAAGTTACAGCTGATATATGTGGTACATTCTATCTGACCCTGAACAATATTTCCAGGGTCTAAATGTCTCAGTCAACATCCAAGTTTATTTCCCCAGGTCATTGCCAAAGACATCAGTGAAACAAAAACAGCATTCTTTTAGGGTACATGTTAACAATAAACAGGAGCCAAGCAGAACAAACATGTGAAAGGCAAAGGTCATTTGATGAGTTCTGAATGTCTAAAATGCCAATTAATACATCAATTCTACAGCAAATTGTAGAGCTCCAAATTTCAAGCCGAACAAAGTCACCTGTGGACTTACAGCAACCCCATCAATTTCATAGAGTTTTCTTAGGCACGTAATACTCAGAAGTTGTTTGTTATTACTTTCATCTGAAATGTAGCCTACAACTGAGAGCCAACATGATGTAGTTGTTTGAATGTTGGACTATAACCCTGGAGAGACCAGGCTTCAATTCCCTCCTTGGCCATGGAAACCCACTGGGTGACCTTGGGTGCATCACATACTCTCAGTCGCAGAAAACCCTGTGATAGGTTTACCTTAGGGTTGCCATAAGTCAAAAATGATTTGAAGGCAACAAAAGCAACAACCAGGGAATCTCTGGTGGTCCCCCAATCCAAGTACTAACCAAACCTGATCCTGTGAGATCTCGCACCTTCAGTGTATTTAGTCAGATAATTAAGCCTAAACAAAATGCTAATATTGGAGTAGTGAAAGTGGAGCCTATGTGCTTCAGAGAGCTCCAAGCTCCACTTTGGTGGCCCAAAAAGATCCCCTGAAGGACCCTCAAAGAGCCCGTCATGCACCTATCAACATTTTCACACTAATTTTGGGGAAATTTTCACTCCCAAGTAGCTCCAAGTGAACCAAAGCTGCATGTAAAAGCAGTATTTTAACTTTCTCTCAATGTATGTTTTTATTCATAAAACCTTTGTAGCTGCTTACAAAAGGATAAACTGCTGCCCCTTGATTAATTCTTCTAAATACAGTGCCCACAGTGTTAACATGATTTGGGAAGAGAAGATGCCACACATCCCTTGCCCCTAATTCTTTAATTTTTTTAAAAATTGAAAATATAGCGTACATTTACACACCTACTCAGAAGATAGTCCTGTTGAATTCAATGAGGTTTTGTGTGAGGTGAGTTGGCAAAGGACTGCAACCTTCATTTTCAGTAAGCCCATTTCTACAGATGATCCAGCAGAGAAATACTAAGGCCATTCCTGCCCTACACTGTTCTAATGCTATTGTTCCACATTCAACATCCTGTGGAATTCTGGGGTTTGTAGTTTCCTGAGGCCAAAGAGCTCTCTGGCTGAGAATTCTAAAGGTCCCTCCCTAAACTGCAAACCTCAGAACTCTATAGGATGTTGAAAATGGAATAATAGCACTAGAACAGTGCAGTGTGGAAATGTCCTAAGGGAGTGGGGAGCCCCAGGATCCAGTTATTTAGCAATGCAGAAAAAAATTCTGCTTGTATTCACACTACTCTTGAAGAAACAAATCAAGATGCTCCACCAGGACAAACAGTGACAACCAAAAACATCCCTCTTCTGTGTGCCTGGTCAAGGGAGCCTTAACAGGCAGTGGTATTTTCCTGAAGATCATAATGTCTGGAAAGGTCCATCAGGAAATCTCTTAGAAAGACATACCAGAAGGATTTTAAGAGGTTAACAGTGAAAAACAGTGTGTATTACTTTGCCAGTAACAATGAATGTAGTGTGCTGGTTAGAATGTTAGACTGGAACTTCATACCCTCCAACATTTCATCAATGAAAACTGGGGAAAGCAACTTCAGAATGTGGTCAACGTAGCAAAAGGTGCCGCAGCAGTTTGCTCTTGCCTGAGGCTACTAAGAAGGAAAAGTTTCATTCCCTACTTTCCTCTCCCCTCTGCTAAGTTAACTGAGGGCAAACTTCTTTTGCACGTTGAACTCAGTTTATAATAACTGGAGAAAGCTGAGGACAAAAGGTGAAAGTGGGTGAAAGAGACTGAAACTGGAACGTTTTGAAAACAGCTGGAAAAGTTGGATGATAGAAGATTAATTGGGACTGTACCTGCCAAATTGGTGCATTTGGAGGATATGAAACTTGCGGTGGGGCTAGAGTTGGGCCTGAGAAATCTAGGTTCTGTTCCCCTCTAAGCCAAGAAACCAACCCAAGTAGCTTTGAGCAGTACAGTATAGTAGGCCCTCCACCATTTGCTAGGGATATGGGCATGGGACCTTTGCAAAAGTAGAAAAATCACAAATATCAAAATGTTGATGTGTCTCTCTGTGGGAAGGGGGCTGAGGCATGGTGGGGAGAGTGGGCACTTAAGGTCCAAACCAGGTCAGGGAAAGGAGAGGGAAAAGGGATGGGTCAACATGGTGACCCTATAATTCCTCTCTCTTGCCCATCTCCTTCCTTGGGTGTGTGAGGGACATTGGGAGAGCGTTTGTGGTGCTGAGAAACTGGGTGGCAATCCATCTTTAGCTGACCAGGCAGCAGCTGATTGAGGAGCAAGAGGACCAGAGGTGGGTTTTTAAAGGGCTGCATGACCTGATTGGAGCCACCAAGAGGGATGTCCTGAAAAAAAAAAAAGCTCCTGAGGTTGGGGGGCAGGGGTTAGAGAAAATTGCAAATAATCAAATCTGTGTCAAACCTGCAAATGCAGAGGGTCAACTGTACATTCTTTCTTATTATAAGGACAACAGTTGCTAAATGTATTATCTTTTCTGTTTGTGCAATTCCATGGTTTTTACTTGGTTTTAGTGCCCTTGGTCTGGCATAAAAATCACATTAGGAGAGAGTCTGAGGCTGGCCCCTCCTGAAACTGCAAACTCCAGGATTCCAGAGGATGTTGAAAGTGGAATCATCGCGCTACAACATGCTAGTGCAGAAATGGCCTGAGATTCTGACATTCATGTGTGTATATTTATGTCTAGTTTAAGTACAATGAAGTAACTCTGTCCCCTTTTAAAATGACACTGGTACAGAGGAATAGGCAGTCACACCAGGAGAAGTTCCATAAAGCAATGTTCCCTTCAACTTCCACTGTTCTTTTTTCCCTCTGACTTATCTTGGCTCCACTGTACTCTCTTCATAGCTCAATCACTCACCCACAGTTTGTATTTCAGGGAAATGAAAGGTGTAAGCAGCTTCATATATATCAGGAAAAAAAGGTACATGGTGTCATAGCATTTTGTGCAATAGTGGATGTTCTCATATAGATTCTCATACAGCTCATGAAATTCCCAGAGCACACATTAATTTGCAGCTGCATCGAGCTGGACAACATTCTTTTAATGTGTTTTTTAAAAATTTATGGACAGGAGCTGGCTGCAGCATCAGAATTCTGATGGGGTTTCCTTGTCACTTGTCTGAACATTAACGAGACATTAAAAGAAAAACATGAATATCAAGGAGGGACTGATGTGAAGTCAGATGCATTCTCTATGGTGGCAGAAGTGTTCAGTCTTATTATTTCTTATTCTGTCATTCATGGAAGTCTCACAGGGCCAAATTATTATTATTTATTTAATTACTGTAAAGATGTTTTTATCCTGCTCTTTAGCTGCAAGGGCTCCCAGAGTGGCTTAGGACGACCAGAAGTAGGTCAGTCATTGCCCACAGCTTTCAGGCTTACATTCTAAAAGTACATAAAAGGAAAAGGGGGGGACATGATAGAAAGAGGAGGAGGAAACAAACAAAGGTGCTAGATTCTTAGTTACAAAGTTCAGCAAGTCAAATAATGTAGCATATAATGACTACGTTAATTTAATGCAACTGAATGCCTGTAATGAAGTCAGATGGAGTTAGCCTTCTCATCGTGATCACTGATGTGGAAAGGTCAGAGGGTGACCATAAGACTAATATAAGGTTAAAACCAGGCAGGAAGAAATAGCATCTTCAACCAGGGTAAATTTTAGAAGCTGTCAAGTTATTAAGCTCTTAGGAATTGCAAGGAAAAGCTGATGAGGCATTTTCAGAACATTACGACCCTACTGTCAACTAACTAGCACTTTCTACTACTAATAACAATAACAATCTGAAATGTAAGCAAAAAGTTCCATGTGAATATGTTTTACCCAGTGCTTGCTTAGCAATTTTCCATTGTGGCTTAATGACTGCTGCTTAAGGATTGACTAAAATGTACTTAGTTCATGCCTGTGATTTCCTATATGTTACTATATGCTATTGTTGGGTAGATTTTCGGAAATGGCTATAAATGTTAAGGCACATATTTCCTTCAGTGCCAGCTTGCTTAGTTTAAGTTCTGGATATCTGGACTAGCATGCTGTTAAATAAGCTGCTGTTTTCAGTTCAATGATGCCTCAAGGAGGGGCAAGTTTCCCCTACGTCCCTGTGAACAGAAACAGTTCAAGCAAAACAGTCTTTCACCTGAATGGATAGAAGCATTCTGTTTTGTAGTACTCCCTCTTCTACAGCCTGGTGGAATGGCTTGTAGTTGACAGTTGGGGAGAGGCAGTGCCTGATGGTGCCTCTGATTTCCTCATCTCCTTCTCCTTCAGCTCAGTGAAATACTGCTGGATGATAGCTGGGAGAGGCAAAGAAAGGAAAGACTAAGACAACTGAGGCCCATGTCTGCACATATGTGAACTCCCTATTAGAGGGCTGGCTTTGTACTCTGAGAGATCCCACTTGGTGATACTGCTGGGCCAAGAGCAGCTATACCAGGGGATCAAAGTTGATCTCTTTTAGATCCAAGGGATTAAGTAGCTCTGGGTGTCCCTCTTATCTTTGTCCAATTTAGCATGACTGAGGCTGGAATCTCAAAAGCAAAAAGACAAATATACCACCTCTCTCTTTACTCACACTGCAGTGAGAAATGAAGTAGCTACCTTGAGGGACAAACATCTACAGCCCTCTCTTTCCTCAGGATCATTTCTCTACAGATAGCATCGCAGCACGAAGAGGTTTGTATGTACTTTATGTGTGGCACTAGAGGGACCCTGGCTTTGCCAGCTACCCTATTTGCTGCAACTGCACCATTAGTAATCCAGTCTTGTGGCGGTGGGCCCTGTTACTGCAGTTACTAGGCCTACTTGGAGATACCCCCAGATATCATTTTGATATCAATAATTCGGCTCTCTTCTACCACCCCTCTTCGTGTGTTTGTGAGGCCCCTGAACAAGTACAGACTAGGCGCGGCCACTAATTGCTGGACATTCCATTCTCCACCCAGGCAGGCCAGAAATAGCCAGATCCTTGCTTTAGGAGACCTCGCTGCAAACACCTTCATTATGTATGCACGCTCTTTACAAAGGACTCCCTGCCCCGAGCAGGCAACCTGGCAAGCTGAATACTCAACTGCCAAGCACTCTGTATTTGCATACAGGCTAACTCTTTGTCAATTCAGACTTAATCATGCTAAATTCTGACCTTTCCAAAGCTTTGTCCTGCTCCAAAATCACATTGTTTTCCCCAAGTATGGCATAGCCTGCAGTCACATTTCTCCCTATAAAAACCCCTGATTCCGAGACTTTCCTTGGATCGCTCCCGAGTTCCAGACCATCTTGCTGCTGCTTTGCCCAGTGAGCTTCCCCTCAGCCCCATGTGCTGAGCTACATTGCACCCCAGCATCGCTCTCTATCTGCTTTCCAGGCTACAGGAACAGGTTCCGTATCACCCGAATCAACTATTCCTCTCAAAAATCCCGCTATCCAACTCAAACCTTTATTTTCCTTAGTTATCTGTGTGTGTGTGTTGCTTACATTGTGTGCCTGTATTTAATAAAGACCATTCATTTATTTTCAACATGGTTTGCTTCTTGACTTGGCCTGACCCCATATACACTGGGTTACAAGATCCTGCTGCGTTACCCTGCCTCTCGTTTTGCCAGCAGTGCTCTAAGCTAATTTCCCCCCACAGTGTGCTGCTGTTTGGTTATTTAGGTGTCCCTCCCGGGACCCCCAGTAAACAGGGTAACAGCTCCCATTCAGAAGTCACATCCTGACAGCACAACTTTCTATGATGTTACATTGCAACAGATTTTAAAAGAAACACAGACTTGTTAATGATTCCAAGTTTCTTGATGTTGTTCTCATTTCAGTTTTCTATTTACGATATCATCAATACACTTTAGAAATCCCCAACATTAGAGGTAAAAGGAACACTTAGATATTGGCTGGTACCATCATTTTTCCTGGCTGTGCCCCTGATCCGTTCTGCACATCCTGAAGAGTGCTTAGGCACATATACATTGACTAAAGTATGTTTACAAATAACTTGTGTAGGGACTACACAAATATAACCTTGACTTGGGTGTAATGCAAACCCATGGTTTAGTATAATGTAGATTTCCTACTTGGACTTGGTTACTCCCTTCTCTTCCTCCAACATGGCCATAAAGACTACTGGGAATATGTTTTCCCTGGGTTCAGCAAACCATATCTTATGATTCTTGAATTGAGAATTGCAGTTAGAGTATAGTTTAAGAAGATAAAACAACAAAATATGGTTTAATCTTGGTTTGTTTCAAGAAGCCAGAGTCTTGCTCAGGCAAACCAAGTCATGTTTTGTGCTTGAATAGGCTTTGATCAGTTCTTCAGGTTGTAGGCTATGCCAGTGGAACCTGACTCTGAGGTCAGCCCTACTGTTAGGCAGAATGAAGCAGTCACTTCAGGTGTCAAATGCTCAGGGGAGGCAAGCTGACAGAGCTGTGTGCCCCTATATCCCACAAGGTAGCCAGCTGCAATGAAAGATATTATCCTATCACCTGCTTGGTTGGCTTTTGAACCTGAAGGAGAGGAGGTTTCATTTTGTCCTTCCCATCAGGTGGCAAAATATATTGAGTTGGACCAGGTAGACCATGTCTTCTCACCTCAGTGTTTTAAAGCCATGCTTGATGGAGAATAAGGGGTGCTAAAGGCAGTGTGTTGTAGTGGTTTGAGCATTGGACTGTGATCCTGGAGACCAGGGTCACTTCCGCACTAGAGTGCTACAGTGCTGTTATTCCACTTTCAACTTCCTATGGAATCCTGGGGCTTGCGGTTTTGGAAGTGTAAACTGAAAACCAGGATTCCATAGGATGCTGAAAGTGGAATAATAGCACTATAACACTCTAATGCAGAAATGGACCAGGGTTCAATTCCTTATTCAGCCATGGAAACCTACTGGATGAACTTGGGCATATCACATACTCTCAGCCCCAGAAAGCCTCATGACAGGGTTCACCTTTGGGTGGCCATAAATTAGGAGCAATTTGGAGGCAAACAACAACAACAATAAAGGCACTACAGAAAGGAGCACACATGAAAAAGGGAGACCAAAGACATTACTCTCTCCAAACTCTTCCTGTTTGTTAGTGCATTGCAATATGACGTTCCCATTTTTCCAATCTACTTGTCAAAGAATTATGACAGGATATATATGTGTCTGAGTTTCTGTAAAGGAATGTTCTTCCTGATGTAACTCCTTTTAAAAAAGCCACACTGGAGCTACTTGTTTGCTTCAGTGCTGCTGTGGAGTAGCTGAGTGTTCTGTATTCTCTGTAGTTCCGGAAGAGATGTAATTACAGGGCAGGCAAGGTCTCATGGTGCAAATATTTGTGAACTGTCTTATGGCAGTTTGAATATTGTATTGGTTGGCAATGCAGACATCATAGCCAACATTTAAAATATTCCCAACCATAAGCACAAGTCAATAGCACTGCATGTTTTCATAGATGTTCAATGGGGCTTATTACCAGGTAATTGTGCATAACAACATTGCAGCTTAAATCCCTGTTTGCCAGAATCAGAAAGCATCCCTTGCAAAAAAAAGAAAAAAGAAAAAAAAATGAGTACATGGGGCTAGCATTATCTTCATTTCATAAAGCTGGATTGAAGATATGTAAAACTTGCCAGTCAAGGTTACAGAACATGCCTGCACAGTGCTTCCTTTGTGCCTGGCTTGAATCAGAGATTGTCTTCCTGTTCCACAACCATTTGCTTTCCTTCTATTCAAGAGTTTTCTATTACCTGCCAGACTATTGTATTACTGCTAGTAACACCAGCCCTTTGTTCAGGAAAAAACATGTGCGAAAAACAGCCTCCCCCTTAATCTCACCACCTCAGGAATCCTCCCATCTCTCTCTCCCTCTCTCCTTTTCGCCTGTTCTTGTCCATTTAAATATTTCTTGTAAAAGATGCAATGGAATATAAACAGTTGAGACTTAGTGCTGTCTATCTGGCAAGGTTTCTAAATCATCAGGAAGGCTTGTACATGTGTTGAGGCTGGCCATCCATGATACCTTACAGAAGAGAGTTGTTACCCTGATTTCTGGGGTCCCGCAAGGGATACTTCAATGTGCTCCAATTACTGGGGAATGGGAATTAGCAAGAGCACAAGCTAAGCAATGCAAGAGGCAGGACAACCTAGCGAGATCTTGGACCCAATGTTTACGGGGTCAGGCTGAGTCAATAATCAAACAGAAGTAAATAATTGTTTCCTTTATTTTGAAACACAGTCAAAACGTATATATGCAAACACTCACACAGACCTAATGAAAGAAAGGAGTTTGATAGAGGATTTTAAGAGGGAGTTTTCGGGGGAAATACTACACCTGATCCTGAAGCCTGGGTAGTCAGAAGAAAAGACAGTTGAAGCGGAGATTTTCAGCATGTGGAAGCTGAGGGGAAGGCTCGTCGTACAGAGCAACAGCAAGGCGAGATGGAAGTCAGAGCAATCCGAGCGATCCAAAGAAGTGCTCAAAATCAGGGGGTCTTATAGGGGAAAATGAGCCTGAAGGTTAGTCCATTCCCAGGGAAACAATGGGTTTCGGGCTGGAGACAAAGGCCATTTCTGCACTATAGTGTTAAACTGCTGCTATTCCACTTTCAACGCCCTGTGGAATTCTGGGGTTTGTAGTTTACTGAGACCAAAGAGCTCTTTGGCTGAGAATTCAAAGTGCCCTTCCCTAAACTACAAACCCCAGAATTCCATAGGAGGTTGATAGTGGAATAGCAACACTTTAACACTATAGTGCAGAAATGGTCAAAGCCTCCGAAAGGTCAGTATTTTGCATGATTGAATTATGACAGTGTTGTCAATAGCACAGACAGTATGCAAACGAGGAGTGCTTGACAGTTGGATATTCAGCTTCTCAAGCTGCCTGCTCGGGGCAGGGCGTCTTTTGTACACTGTGTGCATACATAATGTGGCTTTAAAGTGTACTTGCCTGGAGGTCTCCTGAAGCTGCAGTCCAGCAATTACTGGCCTGCCTGGATTTATTTTGTATTGTTCAGCTATTTTTGACTGTGCCCATGTGTGTGCTTGTTTGGGGGCCTCGCAGGCCCATGGAGAGGAACGGTTTGGGATGACCAATTTCTTGATATCAAATGATATCTAATATACCACAGGCCTAGACTAGAAACTACAGTAACAGAGTTCTCTCCCAGCAGAGTTCCTCTATTGGAAGGGATACCCAATCTGGTCTAAACACGCATGTGCACCTGTGCGCACACACACAAACACACACACTATAAAATGGGATTACAGCAGTCTTGAAACTGCCCACCAGCAATGAGCAGGAAGATGGGCCATCGGGTTCTAATCTTTCCTGGACACCACTATTATGAGATATGTTCTATTTCAATATATAGTAATAAATCTTACATTTGCATTTGTAGACATAAATTAACAGATGCTATTTTTGTGTATTATCAAAGCCCTATTCTCCTTTCCCCCGGCTTTTTTGGGAGATGCATGAATGGTAACGTTCCTTGTGGTATAGTCCTCAAACTGCTGACTATCCTACAATGCTTGTCCTCCACCTTCAATTACTGTGGTTAAAGTAGAAATGAACTGGAGACAATGGGTTGAGGTTTAATTACATTGAAGGCTAGAGGCAGAGACTCAAAAAGACTCAGGGCCTTTCCACACTACACTGTTATAGTACTATTATTCCACTTTTGACATCTATGGGATCCTACAGTTTGCAGTTTAGGGAGGGGCATTTAAAATTTTTAGAAAGATTTTTGGCCTCAGTAAACTACAAACTTCAGAATTCCACAGGCTGTTGAAAGCAGAACAATAGCACTATAAAAGTGTAGTGCAGAAAGAACAAGGCAAGACAGGTAGTGCAGCACTTTAGAGAGCTCCAAATGAACATTTCGTTCCAACAAGGGATGGAACATAATGGAAGCTTTTGAACCTCTACTCCAGGATGAGGACTCCTGGGTTTCACCTCTTCCCTTCCTGGCCAACAGACTCAGAGCAGAAGGGCAAAGAAGTATAGAAGTCTCAAAATTTTTCTGTGCAGAAGTCTCACAACTGAAGTAGCAGGCAAGAGTAAGGTAAAAAAAACTGGATGATAGATTTGTTTTCACCTCAAAGGAATGCTGACCCTATCTCAAGCCCTTGCCTTTTTTCCATGCAGGAGAAAATCTGGGAAAACTGACTCTGGAAAAGCCGAGAACCATAATAATAAATGATGCAAACAGTCAGTAGGAGTCTAACCACATGAACTCTCTGTACAATGCAAACCAGGTTTCCTCAACTAGTTCAAGCCAGATAAGGAAAACTCTTTCCAGAGAGAGGACGTTGTTTAGGCTATTTAAATATCTGCCATGAAGAGATGGGTCTTGCATACTACAAGGTATTACTCATAGCATATGTTTTGTAAAAAACTTATTTTGGAGTAAAACAAGCAAAGCAATGACATGCGCGCTTTATATTAAAGAAGAATCTTGCTTCCTTGACACTCCCAGAAACATAATTCTCATTTTCTTAGTGAAAAATGTTTTTGAGCAGTGACATGACTCATTAGAAAAGACAGTGATGCTTGGTAAGGTTGAAGACAGTAGGAAAAGAGGAAAACTGCATTAGAAGTGCATAGATTAAATCAATGAAGACAAGGCCCTGCACCTGCAAAACTTGAGCAAGACTCTTGATGACATGGAAGCATGAAGGTCCCATAAGTTCACCATAAATTGAAGTCAAGTTGATCATAATTAACAATAATATTCTGGAATTTCTAGAGCATAATATTTTTTTGGGGGGGAGGGTCACAGGCAGCTCTTATGCCACAGTTGCCCACATCAACCCTAAATTGCACATTGTCTCTACCTATGCTTTTTGTACACCATTTTTTAAAAAAAGTCCAACGTTCCCCATTAAAAAACAAAACAAAAGAAGAAAAACAAGGAAGTCTGCTTTTCTTTGGGCTGTCAAATGCCTTGAGCTTCAGAGTATTCTCACTGAGAGTGCCAGAGAAATGCTGAAGCCTCTCCAAAGTAATCCTGAATCATCCAGGTATATTGTACAACCCTTTTGGGGCCAAGTACCCTTTCTGTAATGGCATTTCTTTGGATATCAGATAAAACAAAAGAAGCCCGTATGACATAAGTCCCAAAGAGACCTGCTTTCTATTTTTCCTTTTTTGTTTTTAACTGTCTAGGCATGTAAGTACATTCTTTCCAGTACAGGCATGTACTCTGTGAGAATAAAATGTCTTCTATTGCTTTAGTAATGTCTCATGAATCAGTGTTGCTCTTTCCCCCACTCTCAGGTTTTATTGACTAGATTTTGGATCTCGTAAATAGTGCTGATAGGGTGCCTCCACTGATGAGACTGAATGCTGTGGGAATCAGAATGATGAACTGAAGGGACCTTGGCTTGATTCAGTACAATCATTCCCATCTACTTTTATTACTTCCATTCAGTTTGAATGAAAAATGGGTGAGATTGTCTATAAGACTTTGGCAATTTCCACATGTTATAGTGCTATCATTCCACTTTCAACAGGCTATGGAATTCTGGGGTTTGTAGTTTACTGTGGTCAAAGAGCTCTCTGGCTGAGAATTCTAAATGCTCTTCCCTAAACTCCAAACCTCAGAATTCCACGGGATGTTGAAAGTGGAATAATAACACTATAACTATGCAATGTGGAAATGGCCTTTGAGACACATGCTAATTTGAACCCAAGTCTCTCCCATTTCCCACCATTGGGTAAGAACATACAGGAAGCTCTCACCTTTTGACGCCTCATTATCTGATGACTCACTCTTTTGATGCTTCCAAATTAAGGACAAATTCCATTAATTTGATGGGGATTCCACTCTTAGCATTTCTTTTTGTCTATGGCGGCTTGCTTGGGACCGAGCACACGCTACTTACAAAATGAGCTGGGGGTGGGAAGCACCAAGCCAGCTGAAAGACTTTGCAAGTAACACATGTCTGGTTGGTCCCAAGTTAGCCTCTCTAAGTTCTTCATGTTCCCCACAGTACAGTACATGGGTTCTGCTTTTCAACCAGTTTTCTGATAGTGCTGTGGTCCCAAACCTGTCAGATAAGTGGGGGAAGCCTGTAATGATGAGAAGTGCTGTTATAATCTAGCAGAATGCTTAGCTCAAACAGAAGGGAAAGCATGGGCTTTGTGCCACTAAAACCTAAGGCTACCAGATGTCCCTTATGGTAAGGGATGTCTCTTATTTAAGGGCCAGAAACTTTGGCCCTTATAGAGTTGCTAAGTTTCTGTTATAATTTGAGAGTTGGAAAGTGTTTCCTTTTATATAGACTGAACAAGATGGCAAAAAAATCTTGTGTTCTGGAGTGTGGGCCCTTCACAAAGAAAGAAATATGAGCGTCATGTACATTCATGAATGTGGACAATATGTTAATCTTACAGAGAAATACATGACTCAGTTAACTAAAAGCAATACTTTCTTTTGGTATTCAGATAGAACACAAACTTGCTGATACCAGCTACCTGATTGTCAACCCTGCGCAACATGAATTTTGACTGTCCTTTATTGCTATATTGCTAGTGATGCTAACTTAAAATAGTTAGTCTGCAATACAGAGTGTTGGTCTCCCGTACAGAATTTTGGTGTCCTGGGTAAGAAAACTAGGGCAGGGTGCTGC
This sequence comes from Ctenosaura bakeri, assembly GCA_948474755.1. Lineage (NCBI taxonomy): Eukaryota > Metazoa > Chordata > Lepidosauria > Squamata > Iguanidae > Ctenosaura > Ctenosaura bakeri. The sequence goes on along the minus strand of CAOLHI010000231.1, from coordinate 707,340 downwards.
CAGATTCAGCCCAGCATGTTTCACTGTGTCTCCGATTAGATGCAATGCTAAAGATGTCGTTATAAAACACACATTCTTTTTTTCAAGTTAATAATAAGAACAGGAGGGTCGTGATTTTCATTGAAAGCACAACAGGTATTGTTTAGCCTTTCTCTCCCAAACCATTATCATGTTGTGCCCTCTCCCTAGCTATGACCCTCAAGTGAAAAAAGCTTTTAATAGCATAAAATGTAATATTGGGGTCCCTTTCACAGTACACAATTATAGCATATTGATTCCACTTTAACATTGATGGCTCTATTCTATGGAATCCTGGAATAAGTAGTTTGGAGAGAGATTAGAGCTTTGTCACAGAATATTTTAAATACCTCATGAAACTTCAAATTCCAGGATTCCATAGGAAAGAGCAGTCAAAATGAAAATATAGTGCTATAATTGTGCAGTGTGATAGGGCCCTAAGTGAATGGGGGGCTTTCTGTAGGTTTGTGTCTGCAATTGAAAATGTTAAGCCTCCTCTGCATTCCATGCTATGGTGATCGCGTGTGTGCATGCGTGTGTATGTAGATCTAATATATAAAAGTCAAAGTTTGTCCATGTCAGGTGGGAAGACCTCATATGATTGGCTGCCTGTGAAGATTCTATGGAATCTTGGGGTTTGCAGTTTGGGGAGGGGTCTTTAGAATTCTCATCCAGAGAGCTCTTGGGCCTAGCTGGTTGCTATGCCGATGAGGCCTAATAGCAAGGAGGAGGGCAGTATATTCCCTCAGAAACCCAACCTCTGTATGTTACTAATTCCGATACAGACTGGATTGGGGAATATGCGGAAAAGCTGTCAACTGTGTCTATCTTGAATAGGCTACCTGGTTGCCATGGAGACAAGGCCTAGCACCAAGGAGAAGGGCAATGTATTTCTCTCAGAAACCCACCCTCTGTGTGTTAACAGCATACTGTATGTTAATAACATAATGGATTGGGTAATATGGGGAAAAGTTACAGGTACTGGGCAAGACATTTTGGGGGATTAGAGACACAAGAGCTCAAATCTTTCTAGAAAGTATTGCCTATGAAAAAATAAAATCCTGGGCAATGCTGGGTATATATGCTAGTATACCGTATATAGCTGCGTATAACACGACTTTTTTACCCCCCCCAAAACTTTTCAAAAGTGGGGGATCATCTTATACGCCAGGTGCTTCCCCCTGCTCAGAAAGGAGCTCTGCTGCTGCCGCCATTCCTGCCCCCCCAGAGCTTCCCCCGCCCGGAAAGAAGCTCCGCAGCCGTTCCTGCCCCCCCAGAGCTTCCCCCACCCGGAAAGAAGCTCCGCGCTGGTCCTGCCCCCCCAGAGCTTCCCCCGCCCGGAAAGGAGCTCCCCCGCCGTTCCTGCCCCCCCAGAGCTTCCCCCGCCCGGAAAGGAGCTCCCCCGCCGTTCCTGCCCCCCCAGAGCTTCCCCGCCCGGAAAGGAGCTCCGCCGCCGTTCCTGCCCCCCCAGAGCTTCCCCCGCCCGCAAAGGAGCTCCGCCGCCGTTCCTGCCTCCCCAGAGCTTCCCCTGCCCGGAAAGGAGCTCCGCCACCGTTCCTGCCCCCCCAGAGCTTCCCCCGCCCGGAAAGGAGCTCCCCTGTCATTCCTGCCCCCCCCAGAGCTTCCCCCGCCCGGAAAGGAGCTCCGCCGCCGTTCCTGCCCCCCAGAGCTTCCCCCGCCCGGAAAGGAGCTCCGCCGCCGTTCCTGCCCCCCCCAGAGCTTCCCCCGCCCGGAAAGAAGCTCCGCAGCCGTTCCTGCGCCCCCAGAGCTTCCCCCACCCGGAAAGGAGCTCCGCCGCCGCTCCTGCTCCCCCAGAGCTTCCCCCGCCCGGAAAGGAGCTCCGCCGCCGTTCCTGCCCCCCCAGAGCTTCCCCCGCCCGGAAAGGAGCTCCGCCGCCGTTCCTGCCCCCCCAGAGCTTCCCCCGCCCGGAAAGGAGCTCCGCCGCCGTTCCTGCCCCCCCAGAGCTTCCCCCGCCCGGAAAGGAGCTCCGCCGCCGTTCCTGCCCCCCCAGAGCTTCCCCCGCCCGGAAAGGAGCTCCGCCGCCGTTCCTGCCCCCCCAGAGCTTCCCCCGCCCGGAAAGGAGCTTCCCCGCCGTTCTTGCCCCCCCAGAGCTTCCCCCGCCCGGAAAGGAGCTCCCCCGCCGTTCCTGCCCCCCCAGAGCTTCCCCCGCCCGGAAAGAAGCTCCGCAGCCGTTCCTGCCCCCCCAGAGCTTCCCCCACCCGGAAAGGAGCTCCGCCGCCGCTCCTGCCCCCCCAGAGCTTCCCCGGCCCGGAAAGGAGCTCCGCCGCCGTTCCTGCCCCCCCAGAGCTTCCCCCGCCCGGAAAGGAGCTCCGCCGCCGTTCCTGCCCCCCAGAGCTTCCCCCGCCCGGAAAGGAGCTCCGCCGCCGTTCCTGCCCCCCCAGAGCTTCCCCTGCCCGGAAAGAAGCTCCGCCGCCGCCAAGGTGAGGATTCTCAGTCCCACCTTTGTAAAGTCCTCCTCCAGCCATGTGCTCTGCTCCCTTCTCGTTGATACTCTCGCCCACCGCCAAGGTGAGGGTTCTCAGTCCCACCTTTGTAAAGTCCCCGTCCAGCCATGTGCTCTGCTCCCTTCTCCTTGATACTCTTTATCTGGTGCTTGTCCAAATTTTATATGGATTTTGCCCCATTCTAAGAGACTGAAATGCCTTTCCTGAGGCTTAGGTTGCTGCCGAGTTTCCCCCCGGCCCGCGAGACACTTGCAGGCTCGCTGGGGAGGGCAGGCCCTGGCTCCGACTCTGAGGAGGCTGCCGCCCCTCCTCCCATGTTTCAGGAAGTTTCAGCAACATTCCGGCAGCTGCTGGAGAAAAACTGCCCAGAAAAACATGCCTCTTTCACTTGTCTGGCCCACCCTTGGTAATAGGATACAGAGGTGGGCCAGACAGGTGAAAGAGGCATGTTTGGAGGGAGGGCTGGGCAGGCAGGGAGAGCTGACCTATCTAAGCAGGCTTTGTATACAACAACCTGCCAATCACCTGTAAGGTACCTGGCTTGCCGTGATTGGCTGGTTGTTGTATACTGGGTACCACATTCAGTCATAAGCATTTTGGTGTGCGTTGGAAGAGGGGTGGTCTTATACGGCGAGTATATCCTAAACTCTATATTTTTACTGGAAAAGTTGGGGGTCATCTTATACGCCAGTCGTCCTATATGCGAATATATACGGGTACATACATATATACACACACACACACATACACGTACATACATATACATATATAAAGGGACAGAGCTCCTACAGTTTTAACTGTTCTATGGAAGAATGAATATCAGCAGGTGTAACTTGTCTTATAAACCACTTGTCCCAAAACACCCTCTTCTACAAAGCTATTAAAAATAGCTGTCCTCTTTTTCGTGTGGCTACCCTAGCTGTGGTCACTCTGGAAATTATTCCCCCTGCCTATTATTAAACATTAAAACCCTGATATGCTTTCTAATGATGTGGTTAGTTTTGTATCCAGCTTGACTCTGAGAGCAGACTGCCTTTAGAGATAGGAAGAGACAGCTGGAGGCTTTGGAAGAGATTAAAGGGTGAGGTGGTGCTAATACTACAGAAGCCAGTGGCACTTGCTTTCATGAAGGCAGAGGGTGAACACTCCAAAGGAGCACTGTAGCAGAAGAAGCAAATAAAGCGTGGAGGAAGAGACTGAAAAACTGCAGGAAAATAATGAGAAATGATTCCCTTTGATTGTGGAGGAACTGAAGTTGAAGAGTAACTACAGGGTTTTCAGAGAAGCCTGAATAAACTGTTGACAGGGATTAGGCCGGTTGCCAGATAACCAGTATGAAACACTGAGTGGATACGATGTTGATTGTTATGTAGTTCTGCGCAAGCACTCTGTGTTGAATTAAGAAAGGTAGGGCTTCCAATCCTTTTACCAGCCTCCGTGTTCTTTTACTGCAGCACGAACTGTGGTCGTAAACATTTTTTTCTTGCTACGAAAGGCCTCACCTGCTAATTTCTGCACTTCGTGCTGCCTTGAAAGGAACAGGTTGTGCCAGTTCATTCTTGTTCAACAGACCAGGAGTTGAGCATTGGAGCGCAATTCTCAGCTGCAGTGGAAAATGCTGTATAATAATTGAAAGCTGTAAAATAATTGAAATCTGTATGTACATACAGAAATAAAATGTGTTTCTCTACAATATGGTTGCAATGAATGTGGACTTTTTTTTGTTTTATTTATATTTTTATATTTACAGTGATACACACACACACACATATGCATCTAGATCCATAAATTAAATACAAAATTAGATTGTATATAAACATGAAGATTATACATACATGTGCATATTAATTTTTGAAATTATGTTTCCCAACACAAATAATGCTTTGTTTGATCTAAATTTATATTATCTGGAGTTTTTGTTACCTTTCGTCCCTTTATGCTCTGGCTTTATTTAAAATCAATGCTCATTCTTTCAAGGGTACTGTTGAAACATTGCCCCATTTCTCCTCTAGATAACTACTTAAACATTCCCAACATTCTCTAAAATCATCTATTGTTTTACCTTTTAAAAACATAGTCAGTTTATCTATTTCCATAACATTATAGCTGAATAGTTGAATGTTTAGGAAGACCACTCATTCTAAGTATATGAAATATATTTGTTGAGTGGTCTTCCTGCACATTCAACTAGTCTCTTAACATTCCTTACAGGAGGAAATGATCCAGGATTTGGCTCCGGCTGAAGACTCACTAGCTGTCTAGTCCAGAATGTCTACAAAGAGCTTAAGTCTTACAGGCTTTAGTGTGAACTCTCCCTAGAAGCTAAAAAGACCAAACTGAGGCTATCATATTTTGACCGTATTATGAAATGGCTTAAAGCATTAGAAGAGACAAAAACATTAAATAAAATGGGAGGCAATAGGAAAAGAAGAATGCCACATTACAGGCAGATAGATTCAATCCAGGAAGCCATAGCTCTGAGTCTGCAGAACCTGGGAAGGCTAATGACATGGTAGCACAGGGTCCCCAAAGCTGACTTGACAGCTGTTACCCTGTTCTCTGGGGGTCCCAGGAGGGGTGCCCAAATAACCAAAACACAATAACGCAAAGGTGGGGAAATTAGCTGGAGCACTCACTAAAGCTAGCGAGAGGCAGGGTAACTTAGCAGGGATCTTGTAACCCAATGTCTACGGGGTCAGCTCAGACAGTTTTAAAATAGCAAAAATGATATTTTTATTAAAAGACAAACAAACAGTAAGGACACCACAATCACACAGCTAATGGAAGAATTAGAAATAAAGATTTTGGGGGGAAATGGGTGATACGACACCTTTCTCGTAGTCCTGAAGAAGCTGAAGATGGTAGGGAAGAAACTCAGCGTGGTTGCTGAGGGGAGCTCGCCAGACAAAGCAGCAGCAAGGCGGGGTGGAAGTCCAGAGCGATCTGGGGTTGAGCGGGCTCAGTTACTGGAACTGAGGGGACGGCTCGCCAGACACAGTGGCAGCAAGGCTGGATGGAATTCAGGAGCGATCCTAGGTGCTCTCGGAATCAGGGGGTTTATATAGAGCGAATTGTGACTGCAGGCCATGCCATACTCAGTGAGAACAATGCGAGTTTGGAGCGGGACAAAGCTTTGGAAAAGGTCAAGTTTAACATGATCGGCTTAGTGCAGAATCAACAATAGTGTAGCCAGTATGCAAATGCAAGGTGCTTAGTTTGGCTTTGTAAGACTATCGGCTTGTGGCCAGGCGCCTTTGTTAGTGCCGCGCTTAAGCAAAAGGGTGTTTGCAGGGAGGTCCCTGAAGCAACAGAGTGGCTTTGTTTTGCCTGCCTAGTTGGAGAATGGAATGTCCAACAATTACCGGCCGCGCCTGTTTACGTGCTTGTCCAGAGGCCTCGCAAGCACGTGGAGTGGGGTGGCAGAGGAAGGCTGAATGGTTTGATATCAAAAGAGATATCATGTGCTATCACCGGGTAGGCCTGGGCCGAACTAACACAGCTATTAACAACAAAAATTAATGTAAGTATGTAGCTTTGAGTTATTTATTCTAGTTCAGTGGCAAGCCCACTTGACTGCAATGTGACTTACTTCTGAGTAAGCTTATATACAATCAGCAGCCTAAACACACTACACATCATTGAACTGGGGTAAGACTTTTGTTGTTATATGCCTTCAAGTCAGTTCCAACTTTTAGCAATGCTGCCCTAAGATGTTCCCAGCAAGATTGATTCAGAGTGAGGCTGCCACTGGCTTCCTTTAAGGTAGAGAGAGTAATTTGTCCAAGGCCAACAAGTGGATTTCCATAGGTGAGTACAGAGTTGAACCCTGGTTCCCCATGGTCTTAGTCCGGCTAGCCCCTCCCTGAACTGCAAACCCCAGGATTCCATATGATGTTGAAAGTGGAATGATAGTGTTATAACAGTCTAGTGCAAAAATGGCCTCAAACTACTACACTACACTCGTTCCAACCTTCCCATCTCCCACCAAATGAGGACTTCACAGCAGACTTCTAATCTGGGCATACAGGAACATCTGGAATAGGCATTTTACGCAGACAGGCAAGAACAGTCCCTGTGGAAATGAATAGCCAGAATGTACAGCTGGGTGTGTTCAACGGCAGTTATACTGTTATTTTTATACCACACCCAGCAGCTTGTTTTCTCGCTTGCAGCAAGATTCTTGATGCCAAGCAGCTGCGCTTTCCCCTAATCTGTCACATATTCCTTTCCCTCCCACAGGTAACATGCTCTGAGAAATCCTCTAAAGATCTTGTGTTCTGCATACCATGCACAGCAGTCCTCAGTGGCTTCGTTTGACATGGATCAATAGAAAATCCATGCTATTAGGCAAAGGAGAAAAGGTTTTGGCGCCTTTTGCATTTCAATACGTAATTACAGGCAAGCAAGCCATGTGTTTCACATGGAAGCCAATGCAACTTAATTTGTTGTCAGAGCAAACCACAACCTCCACAACCTATTTTAAATGTATGGACTCAGTTTTGGAATATGAGAAGGAATAACAACATCTCTGACCAGAAGAAGACTCACTTTACACTAAGGTAAACTTGCTTGAAGAGTCAGCATGGCGTAGTGGTTTGAGCTCAACCCACATTGGACTATGACCCTGGAGGCCACAGTTTGATTCCCTGCTCAGCCATGGAAACCCACTGGTCACATACACTGAGCCCCAGGAAACCCTATGACAGGTTTGCCTTAGGGTTCCCATAATTCGAAAACAACTTAAAGGCACACGCAACACAAACTTGCTTGTGGAGTTTGGGGTGGTAGCATAAACAAGCAATAGAATATTTTAAGCAGACTTTGACTCCATAACCCAAGTCTCACAGTGAATTCTTGAATATGTTCATATGGTCTGAATAAATATTCCAGAAACTTTATCACACTCAGAACACAGGTTTTAATGGCCAGTCAACATAAGACTGAAGATGCAGTTATATGTTTTTGGATGAGGCTATAGCCCCCCCCCATGGACAAATTTGCATAATTTGGGGATTTTTCTTGACCCTGCAATGTTGGTGGAATCTCAGGAAGCAGATATGGTCAGATGTGTCTTTAGGGTTGCCAGAGTGAAAACTGGAGGGGCCTGTTATACCTTTAGTGGATGGGTAGAAGAGGGGATTTCAGCCGAGTTTTTTGGCATGCAACCAGGTGACTAGCAACACATGCTGAGATTTCCTCTTCCATACAACCATTAAAGATACAGGTGCTTTCTCTAGTTTCTACTCTGACAACCATAGTTGAGCTGACAATAGTCATTTATCATTAAGCAAAGATTTAGGCCATTTCTGCACTATACTGTTATAGTGCTATTATTCTACTTTCAACATCCTGTGGAATTCTGGGGTTTGTAGTTTACTGAGGCCAAAGAATTCTCTGGCTGAGAATTCTAAATGCTTCTCCCTTAACTGCAAACCACAGGATTCTATAGGATGTTGAAAGTGGAATAATAGCACTATAACAGTATAGTGCAGAAATTTCCTTAGCCTCAGTTGTGCATGCTTTCCTATTGGCTACTGCAACATGGGTCCTTTTCGCATTAAGTCTTCTTGCGCGAGCGGGGGAGGGAGGCTCACACATGAAGTCTTCTCCGGGAGGCTGCCGCTTCCCCCTCCTTCCTTCCGCAGGTGAAGGAACGAGCGGGGAAGCGGCAGCCTCCCAGAGGCGGCGGCGGCTCGCGCATCCGTCCATTCCCCCCCGTGCGCGCGAGAAAGGAGCCTGTCCCCTCCATCCCCCCCGCGCGCGAGAAAGGCGCTCCTTCCGTCCGCCCCCCCCGCGCGCGCACGCGCACGCGAAGCAGGACATGTTGCGCGAGCGCCCCGCCCCGTCCCTTCCTTCCGCAGGGGCGGAGGGAAGGAAGCGCGACCCAGCCGGCTCCCGGACGCTCCGCACGAAAGGTAAGTGCGCGCGGGCGCCGGGAGTGTTGCGCGAGCGCAGGTGATTTTTGCTTGGAAGCGAAAATCAAAAAACCCGTGCTTGCGCCGCTTCAGCCCCGTGAGCCCGGCGGAAGTGGGAGTGCGTCATGCGGAGCGACGCTCCCACTCCCGCAAGGCTCACGGGGCTGTCGCGCAAGAAAAGGCCTGTGCAAAAAGGGCCATGGTTTATGTGGAGCTGCTACTGAAGAGAATTAAGAAGCTTTTCAGCTAGTGCAGCTGGATGTAGAATTGAGTATGTGCTCAGTTCCCTCTCCTATGCAGTTAGTAAAAGTACAGGAGCCCTGTTCAGCATTTTACCTGGCAACTATACAGAGATGATGACAGTGGGGCCACAACGCTGCACCTTTACAGTAGTGGTCTTTGCACCATTCTACTAGTGGCAGATCTTAGAAAAATACCTTTTACCGTAACTTCCATGTTCCCCCATCTGGTCAGCAACCATGCTAGCTGAGGGATTCTGGGAGTTGTAATGAAAAAGGTAAGTTTTCTGAGCTCTGATCCCTACTTGCCATTTTGAGGACAGTATTTTGTGTTCACAGAGATGGTCTGGTGTTGCGCTTTTCCTTTGTTGCCTGGTATGTGTTAACATTTTGTCAGTGCTTACTGATGTTTGGTTTTACATTTGTTCCTGCCATTTATATTTTATTCATCTGCACAGGATTGAACTCCAGGTGGAAATCACCTTCCTTCTTAGAATGAACTTTTTTTCTTCATAAAAAAATGCTGTCACCCGCCTGCTATGGACAATTGTTTGATCATCAGACAAGTGCACTGAAATTTTTAAAACTCTGAAAGACAAAGGAGAAGGAGAAATGACTTTCTGATACTACAGATGATTTCCCAACAATAAAAGAAAACAACAACAACAACAACACACACACACACACACAGATGACATTCATAGCCTAAGGCTACCAGGGTCTGGAGATAAAATATAACATCACAGGAGAGATGGTAGTGCAAAAAAGGATCCAAAAACTGGTTACAGTGCCCTGGGTTGTAAGTGAAATAGTTGCATGCTTCAGGCAGACTCTAGTTTTAGTATAGAATTGATCGTTGCTTGTGCTGAATGTAGCATGTGGATCTCAGCAAATGGGGCTATTATGCTTTGTCCTGGGGCAAAGTAAGAGACCATATATAAATCTTTTACAAATGAGTCTTCGCCTGTTGAAAAGCTCTAAGAATACAATGTAATTCTGAGCACTGGGTATTTATTTTCTGAGGAGCATATTGGGCCCTTGAGATTTGCTCTTAGGATAAGATGGAAAGGTGTAATTGAGCTTATATTTAAATGATTGATTGATAGTGAGCCACTTAAAGCTAACCACTTTTCAGTACCATCGGTAACTGCTTAAGTGCAGTTGAATCATGCAGATTGCAAAGAACAGTTCTCCCTCCATATTTGCAGGTTTGACTTTTGTGAATTTGTGAATTTGATTATTTGATTATTTGTGAGGCGTACATGTTCCTTCCATTCCCTTGTGTTTTGCCAGGCATGGAGAAGAAATGCAAGCCTGCCCAGGCAAAAGGCAAGGGAATCAGGGGAAGGCACACTCATGTCCTCCTTCCTGTCTCCAGTGCTCCACCCTTCCCTTGCCTTGCCGTTTGCCCAGATCATGCACCAAGGCAAAAGGCAAGGGAGTTGGGGGAAGGCATGAACTTTCCTTCCTTTTGACCTCTGGTGTTCTCCCCTCCCATTTCCCTTTCTTTTGCCTCAGTGCATGATTTCAGTGCTGGGCCTTTTGTAGAGCATTAAGGTCATGCACCAAGGCAAAAGAATGAGGAGGAAGACATGCACATGCTTTCCTTCTGCCCTCTGGTGCTCCCCTGCCCATCCTTTGCTTGGAACTGAGATCATGTGCTTGCTGTTAAGGGCCCTAGCCCAGGTATGGAGGTTTGTCAACCAGTTCTAGACGGGGTCACACTTCTCCTGAAAGACGGTGTCCGCAGCTTGGGGGTGCTCCTGGACTCGCCGCTTCAGATGACAGCTCAAATTGATGCGGCAGCCAGGAGTGCCTGCTATCAGCTTTGGCTGATACGCCAGCTGCGCCCCTTCCTGGACTTGGAACACCTAAAAACAATGGTACATGCGCTGGTAACTTCACGGCTTGACTTCTGTAATGCGCTCTACATAGGGCTACCCATGTGCTTAGTCCAGAAACTTCAATTAATTCAGAATATGGCAGCCAGGTTGGTCACCGGAAGATCTAAAACTGACCACATAACACCTATTCTGAAGTCTTTACACTGGCTGCCTATTAGTTTCCGGGCACAGTACAAGGTGTTGGTTTTTACCTTTAAAGCCCTTCATGGCTTGGGGCCAGCCTACCTGCGGGATCGCCTTCTCCCATATAATCCGCCCCGCACACTAAGGTCCTCTGGGAGGAATTTACTGCAGCCAATCAGAACTAGGTTGGCTGCAGTTACCCAGAGGACCTTTTCTTCTGTCGCTCCTAAGTTATGGAATGGCCTGCTGGAGGAGACCCGGCACATTACCAGTCTTGACTGCTTTAAAAAAGCAGTCAAGATGGTTCTCTTCCGACAGGCCTTCCCAGATTAGTGTTCCACCGCCTCTCATCATTTGTCTCTTTGTTTTAACTTTGTTTTTAATTTGTTTTAATAACTAATGTGTTCTAGGGGGATAGAAGGGTTGCTGGGTGGGGAGGATGGGGTACATTTTAATGTTTTAATGTATTTGTATATTTTTGTGATGCTGCCTCGATCCACTGGGAGAGGCGGGATAGAAATAAATATTATTATTATTATTATTATTATTATTATTATTATTATTATTATTATTATTATGTGCTGAGACAAGAGAGAAGGAATGGGGAGGGGAAGGCATGTGTGCACCTTCCTTCTGCCCTCTGGTGCTCCCCCTTCCATTCCCTTGCTTTTGCCCCGTGCTGAGATGGTGTACTGAGACAAAAGGGAAGGGAATGGCATGCTGGGAAGGCACATGTGTGCCTTTCTTCTACTCTCCACTGTTCCCCCTTCCATTCCCTTACCTTTTTCCCAGTACTGAGATTGTGCACTGAGGAAAAAGGCAAGGGAATGAGGGGAGCCTCAAAAAGGAATGGGAGAGCGAGCACAAGGAAGTGTTATTCATTATTTTTTTCACTTTTGTGAGAGTTTTGTGCCCCACTGTATATGTTTTCTTTAGTCTGACTTTTTTTTTTAAATGGCTGATTAATTTTGTCCAAAGGAGACGAGCATGTATGAGAAGTAAAAGCAAACAGCAGACAGAGCTCCATGTGCTGATTGATGGACATTTTTGCTTTATTATTTTTTCAAAGCCCAACATGTTTCAGTTCCTATCAAAGTTGGCCTTCCTTAAGGGCTACATTTAGGCCTACACTTTACACAAAAATTTCTGGAGCTGAAATGGACCATTTAGCATTTTGCAAAATTTCTGTGTAAAGTGTAGCTCCTGAGGAAAGCCAACTAGGATAGAGGCCAAAATATGTTGGGCTTTTTAAAAATAAATAAAGCAAGTGACCATCAATCAGTATGTGGAGCTCTGTCTCCTGTTTACTTCTACTGATTTATTTTGTGCAGATAAGAACTCTAAGACAGAGAAAAGGTAGAAAGAACAGAATTGTCTGTGAACTGGGATACTGTAGACAAGTAATGCAATAGGCAATCTCATGGGTGTATCCAACCCTGACTTAAGAATGTATATGAATATGCTTTAAGTCAGTTGCCTATTTTAAAAAGGACATCACTCAACCTCTCTCCATCTCACATTTGGAAATTAAATGATAGATATTAATACCATAGATTCAAATGTTGCATGTGTTTCTCCTATACTGTCAAGAAGTCTGCTTGACTATTTGAAAAATAGCCACAAGAATATGTCAATTTGATCTCTCGTCAACTGCAGGGCTGCTCTAGGGGTTGGTCAGTTCCTAGGTGATCTCATGAGGGCTCAGCCAATCAGCACCACAAACGTTCTCATCTTTGGTGAGAAAGGATGCCTTGATACCGTTTCCCATTGAGAAAATGTGCAAGTGGCTTTGGCTTCAAAGTTGTGCATTTGTTCCCCCCTGAGCACAGTGAAATCTCTTTCATCACTATTCTGATTTTTTATTTTGTTAACTTTACCCCCTGATCTCCTCTGTTTATTTTGCATTATTTGAGTAACAGCCACAGTTGGGGAAACCTGTCAGATGTATTTTCTTTTCTATTTTTAAAAACTTTCACCTTCCCTTCATCTTGTATATGCAATCTATGAAGTTTGGGAGGTTCCTCAGAAGCAATCTGAAATTAAACTATGCCCTTATATTGATCAAATACACTCATTCCACATATGGAGAGGCCTATGTTGTACCTGCCTGCTATACACTTGTAAAAGATGAAGAGCATCTCAGAAAAAAAAAAGTGGCAGCCCTAATTCAGCACTAACATGGCTGAATATGCAAGGATACTATTAAATACACAGCATTTAATAGTAAAGCACTCAAAACCTCATGCTTGGATGGATATCTCTCTCAGTTTTGGCTTCTCCCACATTTGATTTTATAAATCTTAAGTGTGTTTCATCCTGAATATGAAGAAATGTGGTGAATTTTGGTGTGTGAATTCTTTTTTTTTCTTTTTTTTAAAAATAAGACCTAGACACTAATAATGGCAGTCAAATCACTCATTAGTACTGGCCACATACTTACTTTCATGCACATGTGGCGAAATAATATCTGTTATCTGCACTTCCCCAAATTCACATGTTCTTCAGATGGGTTGCCAGGCTAGCAGTATTCCATGAGATCTGACTTTCTGAAAAATGGAAATCCTTAGAAGAACCTGGAGATAGATCTCAAGATACTCAAAAGATGGTTTTTCTATTAATAAAACAACCATCTCCATGACTTCTTTAACTAATAAAACAACTGTTGTTTGAGCATCTTGGGACATGTCTCCTGTTTCTTCTGTAGATCCCATTGGACGCTTCCCTAGTTTCTGCTCCTTTTGAGAAATGACACAAACTGCAGCACTTAGCAATGGAGCAGCTTGTTTTTCCCAGATCTAATCCAATAATAGAAATCACTATTTAAGGAAGAAGCTTCAATGAGAAGAACCCCCCCCCCACAAACTTCAATATGCATGAAAAACTGTTTTCTGGTATTCTCCCCCAACAGACTCTTCATAAGTTCTGTTCTTACATGTTTGCAAGGAATTTCTTTCCAACCTACTCTCTAATTTCCTCCGCAAAAGCAAGACTCCAAATCTGTTAATGCAGTGATATTTTGCTCAGCTGTCTCTGTAATTCATTCAAGATGAAATTATTTACTTGAACCAACTTGCCAGGAACTAAGTCGTATATATCACATAGCATAGGCTTGCCAGGTCTAAAGGCTTGGTTTATACACAGTCAAATAGGAGTTTTGCTCTCCCTTCAGTCCTATCTTCCTTTGTATAGGTTGCTGTGCATGCAGATATTTTGTGTGCAATGTGCTAATTGTACACATGCTCAATCATGGTGATTTCTGGTACACAGTATGATCCAGGTAAACACTACTGTGTGTAAGCAGGTACAATCATGATGGCGCTATAGAGTTGAATACGTGCTTTGTACACAGAGTTCTATATTCAATTGCTGGCATCTTCAGTTAAGAAGACTAGTTATCAGATGATGGGGAAGACTTTTGCCTGAGACTCTGGAAAACCATAGTCAACAATGCTGTATCAAAAGGACAAACAGGTGTTTAAGGCAGGTTCCTGTGTTCCTAACCGGAGATGTTGGGGACTAAAACCGGGCCCTTGCTGTATAAGAAACATATGTTTCTAACAAAGAGTTTTAACCCTTTCCCAAATAACCCAATGCTGATACAGTATCTGGGTTTGGTATGTCACTTCAAGCTTTGAGACTGAAATGGGTCACCTGTCCATAATTGTGCTTGGGACAAGTCACACAATTTAATAGGGATGGAAAGAATATTTGAAAATATTCAAAAGAAGGTTGAAAACATGCTGTATGAGTGTCACAGATCTCCAGTAAGAATATTCCTGGATTACAGGAATCTTCTTGGTTCAGAACTTAATCTGTGCAAAGTTTGCATACAATTGATTTCAACTTAAAGCAGCATTTTTTGCACAGGAAACACCATTTTCTGTGCAGAAGATAGGATTTCTGCATGGAAGATAATATTTCTATAATTTTCTTCAAAGACAAATCTGGTTTTTATGTGAAAAATGCTTGACATAGGGACTTCTATATAAAATGTGCCTGAGGTTGATTAACACATAAAGGAGCTTTTTCTGCTGAGGAAACGGTTTTTTTCTGAGCAGAAGACAATACTTCTGCATAGATATATTATTTTCTGCAAAAAAATTGGTATTTTCTTTGTGAAAAAAAGGCTGTTTTGTAAGCAAAGCAACCGTCTGCAAATTTTGCACAGAATAAATCCTGAATTGCAAATGAGCTCTGAAAACTGCAAAATCTCACTGACCATTGTAAAGCTTCAAAAGACCTGTATCACCTTGCCTAGCCCTTCGTAAATTTAGGGCAAGGGATATGTTTTGCATCTTTCTGGAATGTATCCCACCCCCTCAAGTGTATAAATATGCTTTATAGCCTAAGGTTTTAATATCACTCTGTACTGTATCTGAAGAAGTGGGTTTATCTCTATGAAAGGTCATGCTAAAAACAAAAAACAAAAACCAGTATTAGACCATTTCCGTTCCTTACCCTTTTCCGTTATTGTTCTGGCATCATCCCAGTAGTGCCTTTGCCAGGATGGGAGTGTGCCCCAAATGCTCCCCTCTGCACCTGGCTGCCTGCCTGTGGATGGGAGCATGAGCGACATCTGCTTTCCTTCCACAGTGCCTCTTTCTTGTGCTGCAGTGGGGAAGCGAGCAACTAGATTGCACTTCCACCTATTCTGCAGGGCCGCCAGCGACAGAAGAATTACGCAATTATTGGCCATTAATGGATTTCTTTTTGTTAATGGAATACCCCATGATCGCAACAAGTGGAGACATGTTGGCAGCAGGACCACAACGATGTCATGTGAAGGCACAACTTGTGGACCAGCAGCAACATGTCCCTACCATGAGACAGTGAAGTCATGTGGGAATGGGCATAGAGTTGCTGACACATTCGTTTTTTTCTCTTCCTCTTCCTCTTCTTTATGCTACAGGAGCCTAACATGGCTACTGCTTTGAAAACTACTATATGGTTTTCAAGAGCTTTCTTGCAGTAGGAAGAAAATGGCTAAAATTACTCATTGGTTCTTTTAAGAAGAAAACTAATGAAAAGATACGTCCGTACACAATTACCCATTTGCCTTTTGTATGGTACCATTCAGTAATCTTCTTTTTTACATATCCCTGTTTATTAGCATATATGTTTGGTAAGACAAACCGTCCACTTAATTTTTCTGGTGATCCTGTGTGCGCGTGTGTGTGCGTGTGTGCGTGTGCGTGAGAGAATGAGAGAGAGAGAGAGAGAGAGAGGAATTACAGTATGTACATACAGGGCCCCAATCAGCTGCTACTGACTGATTATTTTTCTACCCAACATGAATGTTGCTTTTACTTTTGACTTTGCTCACTGTTGTTTGAAAGGCAAATAACAAAGCACAGTAAATTTGGACACAGTCCCAAAGTAGCAGTTGGCTTGAGCCACTCAGCTGGAGAATCCCTTTAGCAGATATTAAATGTCAACCTGGGAGACATGTAGCCCTTACTGAAATCAATATCCAGTAGTGTGGTCACCATTTAGTGAGTATTCATTAAAACAGCAGGTGATTTTCCCTGGAGAATTAAAGTGCTTCAGAAAAATTCTGAACTACAAGATCAAAGCATATACAGTGTTGGCTTGGCATTTTTGCAAAGTTAAGACATGTTTATTAAACTCTGTTTTTGGCATAGCTTCTTTTGTAAAGTGCTGAATTGGTAGAATAGGCCATGTCAGAGGGATGCTAGTTACACGAATAAGCTGAGCAACATGCTTGCGTTTTTAAGCTAGCCCTTGAGGATTTTTAAAAAGTGAGTGAAAACTGAACAATGAGGTGATCTTTAAACATAAAGAAATATGTGAAATTGTCAAAAAAAGAAAGAAAGAAAGAAAAAAGAAAGAAAGAAAGAAAAGAAAAGAAAAGAAAAGAAAAGAAAAGAAAAAAAAGAAAGGGTAATCCACCTAATTTATCTCCATAGTTGTAGCCACTGGTAGTGAGATTTTGGCTTGACCTTCAGGACATTTTCTATAGGTGTGGTCTGCCCTAAGGCAAAGCTTTAGAAGACATTCTGGTGATATATCTCAGTGGGAGCTAAGATGACAATGAAAGGCATAACTGATGTCAAAATAACTTATCATTATCTATGGAGAAGGGGGGGACTTGGTATAGTATGGCCTTTTCTGCATGAGGGAATTAAAACGGCATAGTGCGTCCTCTATGGAGGTCGTTTGCACCTTAGAGCAGACTAGCTTCTGACCACTTACTGGAGATCTGCATCTCAGTCTGCTCTGAAATGCCCCCAACTAGTCTTCAAGCATGCTTTTTAAAGACCAGAAAAAAGAAGTTTTTTATTTTTCTGGAGTGCACCATTGTGTACCTGCTCCCTTGTGCAGATTCGCAGGCTTGCACCAATGCGAGCCTGCAATCTGCAGAGGGCGGGCTTTAGGCGTGGCGAGCTTCAGCGGTTGGTCGGGACCCACAACCAACTGGAAGCCACCATTTTGGAAGCTGGAGCAGTGCGGATCTAAGACCTCACACTGCTCCGATTCACCCTGGACCAGATCGAGGAGCCAGAAGTTCCGGTGAGTAATGGCATGGAGCGATTCCCTTGCCTCGTGCGGAAATGGCCATTGAAATGTAAATGAAAAGTCTGTAAGTTTTGGGATGAGAGTAGAAGGGAAAAAAGAGAAAGAATCCTATGGTACTGGTAGGACTCTAGAAAACTAATGGGGAGAAGTATCAGTTGTGATGTTAATGTGGTGAGCCTCCACATGCTTAACCTTTATGTATGTGTAAATAAATAATGTATTGCAAAAATGACATAAACATCCAGGAAAACAAGATATTTTCATATTATTAAGCTAAAAATTTCATGGATTTAAAATATTGTGTTTCCCACCCTTTTAAAGGAATACATGTGAATTACATATCTCATTGGATTCTATTTTATACAGATTCCTGTTCCATAAAATTCTGTATCCTGGGAGTGTTTTTATTCTTAGGACGGAGCTCTTCTTCTTCTCTTCCTTCTTCCTTGTTTTCCTCTTCCACTTCTTCCTCTTCTTCTGTTTTTTAGGTAAACTATTGTTACTGATGCCAAATGAATAACAAGCCCTTTTATGACAGAATGGAGCTAAGTGACCACGCAATATTGATTTATTGCCTATCATTTCTTCACATAATTTTATAAAAGCAGTTCATTATGATGGCTTTCAGCTGATCCAACAGTAAGAACTAGTGGAGAGAAATCAGTCCTTTTATGATCTTAGTCCTACAGAGAGAGAAAGAGAACAAACAAGGTCAGAAAAGAATAGTGAGACAAGCAAGACTTTTCTTGGTCTTAACATATTTGCTGAAGTCAAAATGGTCTTCACAAGTGATTCACCCAGGTGCTGACTCATCAGACCACTTTGGGCATATTATAAAATAGGTAAACAGTTTTTTGACATGAAATTTTCCCTGACAAAACTGAGCATGTGCCTGTGGATTTTGCTTGAATTATAATAAAGGCTTCAAGAGCCACACATTTGCTAATAACATTCAGTAAGAGACTTGTCTGGATATTCACCATTGCTGAATATTTGCTTGAACAAGTTACTGTTTGGGACTGCGAGGCCAACCACCCCACACCCCAGCCGGCATGGCCCTGCTCATACTCATTGGGAATATGGAACAGTTACAATCAAAAATAACTTTTTCTAGATTCAGCATCAACTGAAGGAGATAAAAGAAACAGGGACAGAGATGGGTGTGTGTGTGCACGGGTCCTATCCCTAACATTCCAGTAAGCACTGCCCTCTCAGTTCTTCATCTCTTGACATTAAAGGGTATGCAATTCATATCAGTTTTGGATTTTTTAAAATATTAGTCCTAGTGTATATCCATATTGCACAATTATAGCAGCTTAATGCCACTTTAGCTGCTACTTATCTATCATATAGAATCCACACTGCATAATTATAGCAATCTAATATCACTGTAAATGTTGTGGCTCCATCCTCTGGAAATCTGAGATCTGTAGTTTGGTAACGTACTTAGTATTCTCCTCTAGAGATTTCTACTGTGCTCGCTTGGAATATTGTACAACAACTCTCTGATATAGAATTTTAACTACCCCACTGAATTACAGATCTCAGGATTCCATGTGATAAGGACACAACTATTAAACTGGAATCAGACTGCTATCATTGTACATTACACATGCACTCCTGATTAAGCCCTGCCCCTTCAGTTACCGAGTTATATGGAAAATGTCGCAGTGGTAACTGGTACTATGTTATTTTGCTAAAGGAACATCATTATGTCCTTTCTAGTCTCAAAAGTAGTGTGTGTTACTTGTAATGTGTTACTTTCAAACTCTGATCACTTCTAATGTGTTACTTTCAAACTCTAATGAAGCCACGATAGAGCAAATTTGAGTTGGTGCAGTTGAAATCTGTGTCATTTTTTTTAAAAAAAGTTTTCTAGAGCTATCTGTACCATACACTTATAAGTGCCTTCCTTTTCCAAATACTTATCTGGCAGGGCCATGTTTTTCTAAACCATCCCAGCTTCATCCTGCCTGAACTTTAGCTGTCATTTGACTTCCCTCTTCCTAATCTTTAGCCAAACCATTTTATCTCTCTTTTCTTTCCACTCCTGTCCTGTCTTGTGTGTCTACTGTAGATTATACTGTATGATATGGGAAGGAATTGCATCACTCAGGTTACGTTTCTCAATCAGAATCCTATACGCTTGTTCATGCCTTTAGCTTCCCACTTGATTAAAAAAAACATCCAAATCAATTTTATATTAATTTGCCTATTTGCTATGAATACTGACTATTTCTGACTTTGTGCTATTGACTACATTCTGTGCTATGGAATTAGGGCTCCTAGACCTAAGGACCTGTCCTTAATCTCAGAGCCTAACCTCTCTTCTCCAGACCTCAGAACAAGGAGAGGAATCTCAGGGAAGAGCAGTGTTTTGAAAATAAAAGTTTTTTGTTTTTTTTAAAAAAACAAAGATTGTTTTGAAGCAGATGCTGTTGACTCTTCAGAAACCTCATTTCCTTGCCCTTTCCTTTGTCTTACTGTTTAGACCTATGTGTCACTTTGGCCCAGGCTTATCCGGTGATAGCACATGATATCTCTTTTGATATCAAAACCATTCGGCCTTCCTCTGCCACCCCGTTCCACGTGTTTGCGAGGCCTCCGGTCAAGAACGTACACAGGCGCAGCTGGTAATTGCTGGACATTCCATTCTCCACCTAGGCAGGCAGAACAGAGCCACTCTGTTGCTTCAGGGACCTCTCCTGCAAACACCCTTTTGCTTAAGTGCGGCACTAACAAAGGCGCCCGGCTCTGAGCCGATAGTCTTACAAAGCCGAACTAAGTACTGTGCATTTGCATACTGGCTACACTATTGTTGATTCAGCACTAAGCCGATCATGTTAAACTTGACCTTTACCAAAGCTTTGTCCCAATCCAAACTCGCATTGTTCTCACCGAGTATGGCATGGCCTGCAGTCACAATTCACCCTATATAAACCCCCCGATTCCGGGACCACCTCAGATCGCTTGCCCCGTTCGGATCGCTCTGGACTTCCATCCCGCCTTGCTGCCTCTGTGTCTGGCGAGCTCCCCTCGACGAACCACGCTGAGTTTCCTCCCTACCATCTTCAAGCTTCTTCAGGACTACGAGAAAGGTGTCGTATCACCCATTTCCTCCGAAAATTCTTATTTCCAGTTCTTCCATTAGCTGTGTGATTGTGCTGTCTTTACTGTTTGTTTGTCTCTTAAAACATCATTTTTGCTATTTTAAAACTGTCTGACTGCTTGACTGTCCTGACCCCGTAGACATTGGGTTGCAAGATCCCTGCTCCGTTACCCTGCCTCTCGCTAGCTTTAGTGAGTGCTCCAGCTAATTTCCCCAATTTTGTGTTTGTGTTTTGGTTATTTGAGCGCCCCTCCCGGGACCCTCAGAGAACAGGGTAACATATGTTTTCTATTTGATCTATACTCTGAGTAATTGTAGTTAATGCTTTAAGGCCATTTCTGCACTACACTGTTACAGTGCTATTATTCCACTTTCAACATCCTGTGGAATCCTGGGGTTTGTAGTTTACTGAGGCCAATGAGCTCTCTGGCTGAGAATTATAAAGGCCCCTCCCTAATCTGCAACCCCTAGGATTCTATAGGATGTTGAAAGTGGAATAACAGCACTATAACAATTCAGTGTGGAAATAGCCTAAGTATCATGTTTAACGGCATCATCAGCCTCTGTCACTAGATCTCAGGTTTTGGCCATGAAATCTCAGAGCCTGGGGTGCTCTTGACCTGGGAATTCAACATGGAGATTTCTTCAAAGATCTGAAGGGCTGTTATGTAGAAACTGGAGCAGATCTCTTCTCCTTCTTTTGTACACGTTTAAAAGTAAGGATGAAAATATCAAAGAAGCAGGTTTTGGCTAACCACTATCTAGAACTTTCTAACACACTACACAATTACAGCACTACATTCTATTTCAGCTGCCATGGCAATGTCCCATGCAATCTTGGAATTTGCCATTAATGGAGGGGGATTTAGAATTCTCAGCCTGAGATGTATAATATCTCAGCAAAGTACAAACCCCAAAATTCCATAGGAAGCAGCTATGGCAGCTAAAGTGCTGTAACTGTGTTGTGTGCCCAGATTAAGGCCAGCTTGGGTTGGGAACATTGGAGAGGGATCTTGGTTCATTAATATTACAGACCATAATACTGTGTGCCTTCATCATTTCTGACTTATGGCACCTCTAAGGCAAGCCTTTCATGGGGTTTTCTTGAGAGAATTTGTACAGAGGGGGTTTGCCCTGGCCTCCTCTGAGGTTGAGAAATTATGACTAGCTCAAGGTCATTCAGTGGGTTTCCATGGTCAAGTAGGGATTTGAACTCTGGTCTCCCAGTGTCCTAGTCCAGTACTCAACCACTATACAATGTGGGCTTATCAATAGTAGAGATGATGTTTACATTTAAACACAGAATCAGTCCCTATTGTTCCCAGTTGAAAGGATCAGGGAGCAAGAAAAACCTTTGCTTAAGATTCTGGGGAACTTCTACCAGTCAGAGCAGGCAAAACTGGGCTAGATGGACATATAACTTCAAGTACCATAACTCAGATGGGCAAGCACTGCACACATCCTGGCCAAGATCAACCCATCAGTTGTGTAGTGTAAAATTGCACAAACATAGCTGCACTGCAGTATTGGATTGCACTGCTATACAAACAATTGTGCAACAGGTGGTATAGCCATGCAATTTTCTGTTTGCGCTGCTATCATGCCAACCCCCCTAAGAACTAAACTTACTGAATCCTCTAGGCAGTAATCCTAGGCCTGTGCAATGACTGACATCAGCAACATAGGGTTTGTGCAACTCTTAATAGTTGTGGGTGGGGGACACTATTTAGAATTCTCAGCCAGAGGTCTATAGTGCTTCATCAAACTACAGACTGCAGGACTCCCTAGGATATTGCCTTGGCAGGTAAAGTGCAATGCAGCACTATAATTATGTAGTGTAAATGAGTGCAGAAAGAGCTGCTGGAGGATGGAACAGGCTGCCTCTGGAAATGATGGTATCTCCTTTGCTGGAAATGTTAGAGAAAAGAGTGGATAATCGTCTGTCCAGGCCATCCTGCACAGTAAAATCCTGCACTGAGCATCCAGATATACCAGATGAACTCCTCTTTACATTTTCCATTGTACAAATATTATTCCTTGCCGAGGTTTGTGCAGCAATGTGTGGTGTGCTTCCTGTCTGTAGGCCAAAGGTTCCCTTCGGCTGCTGTGGACTGTAGTATTGTAAACAGGTAGCAGAACTGGAAAGATTTGCAAAAGAGATCTCCACAGAGGTGGTATAATGATGAGTACAAGATTCCATAATAATACAAAATAAACAAACATTGAAAGCAGAACTTTCAAGAGCTCACTTATCAGCCCAATAGCGATGTGTGTGGGCTTGCTGGATCCTTTTCCCATTTGCTATTCCTTTTGAAGAAACACTTCTAAATGCTCCTGCTCCTGTTTCTAGAAATAGTTCCCCAGTTTCTCTGCTTTTCTGGTAGCAGACTTTGATTTGTGGGAAACTGCTATGTCTGGAAAATAGATCTGTGAGTAATGAAGCTTGTGCTGTCCCTAACACAAAGAAACAGAAATATAAGCACAGCCAGGCAACTCATTGTCTTAACAGGCCAAAGGGCACCCAGGTTTATTCTGTGTGAGTGGGAAAGAAACTAGGCACCCGGTTTCTTTTCACACTGCTTTTTCCTTTTACTGTCATACTTCTTGACTTGCCTTCATCAGTACAATTTTGGGTTGTGTTATATGTAGAGAAAACAGCAAGCAAACAAGGATGTAAATGGAAAGAACACCACATTCCAAAAGTAAATCCACTGAAATATGCAACAGCCATACTTAAGTTAGAACTGAGGAAGGAACTGTATAGCCCATAGCTCTCAGGCAGTGATGTAGACTCGAGTCGACAGACTCGGACTCAAGTCAGACTTAAGTCACTTCAGTGACTCGACTCAGACTTGACTCAGCAAAAATTACACACTGACTCAATTCGACTCAAGACTTGCGTATTTTTAGTGACTGACTTGCTGCATCTGGTTCGGTAACATAACACATTCATCCAGAAAACTTACAACTTACTGGTCATATGACAATCTGTCTCAAGCCTAAGGTGTGGACACATTTCTCAGGGTTAAATAGGCTTGAGGTGGGTTTGAGGTCTGCTCAGCAGCCTGTCCCTACTACATATAGGAGGAACTTTCTAAAACTTTTCCTAAAAGCAGAAGGCAAGACTCATGCCCAGAGTGCAGGGTGTATATCTCAGAGGGGAACAGAAAATGTGTTAGGCAATGGGGCTTAAGGAAGAAGAATCCTTCCTTCTAAATCTTTTGAAGCTTCAGTAATGGGGAATAAGAAGGATCCTATTCCCCACTTCAGAAAAACCTCCAGCTTTGCAAATGGGAAGTAAGAAGGATCCTATTCCCCACTTCTGAAGCTGCAGATGGCAAAATCACAAAAGTGGAGGACCAATTATACTTAAATTGTTAAAACTGACTTTATTCTACTCTGTCCAGAAATTCTGGAATTCAGTTTGGGGTGTAAAGTTGGCTCCCAGACTTGAGACTTGAGTTGAAAGTGTTTTGCAAGGACTTGAGACTTGAAGGTAGACACTTGAGACTTGACTGGAGACTTGGAGTAAAAGACTGAAATACATCACTGCTCTCAGGTGGCTCAAGTTGGTGGTTTTTCTGTGTCCCCTTCAGATCTGTATAAAATTTCATTTTATTTGTTCAAAATGGCCGCTTCAAATAAAATAAATAACTTTATTATTACAAAATTTCATTTTTTTTGTTTACAAGGGCCTCTTCAAACCTCTTCCAGGAGGCCTGATTCTCCATGTACTTTGGATCCTTGCCAAATGCCTGCAAAAGGTCTCTAAGAGCATTTGTTTTAGAAACAAAGTGACCAGGGGCCTTTGCTCACTGTACAATTATAATACTATGATTCCACTTTAACAACAATGTCTGCATGTAACCCCTGCTAGCAGACCCAGAGTACCAAAACTTCAGAATCCTGTTCTCTTAATTTGATTCGTTAGCTTGGATAACTCCTTTAAAATTCAGACTTAGACCCAGACTGGATTCAACATCCCACTGACCTTGGAGTCACTAGCCTCTATTGCTGAAGAGTGCAACCAGTGGACTAAAAGGAAGAAAAAAGAAAAGAAGTAAATGACTCTTGGTAACCTTGTATTTAAAGGCTAACAAAATGCTCATTGTACAAAAAAGATTTCATAATTTTGTCCCCCTTTAAGAGTTATTTTCATACACACCCAAATACTCAAATTCATCTGGAACACTGTGTTCAGTTCTGGGTACCTTATTATAAGAGGGATATAGACAAATTGGAGTAAGTTCAGAGAAAGACGATGAAGGTGATAAGAGGTGTGGAGAAGGAAATGTACCAGGAGAGGTTAAAGGAGCTGGGTGTGTTCAATCTAGTGAAGAAAAGTTTGAGAGGTGACATAATCACATTCTTTAAATACTTTAAGGGCTGACACAAAGTGGAGGTTGCTGGTTTGTTCTCTGCTGTCTCAGAGGATAGAACTATGTCTAATGGTTTTAAGTTACAGGAGGGTGGGTTTCAATCAAATATTATAAGGAATATCTTGACACTGAGAGGTTTGACAATGGAACCAATGGTCTTGAGAGCTGATGATGATCTGACGTCCAGTTATCAGAATTATCTCCTTCTCTGGATGTCTTCAAAAAGAGGCTAGACATCTATCTCTTGGGGATACTTTAGCTGGAGATATTATATTGAGCAGGGGGTTGGACCTTATGGCCCGTAGGGCCCCTTCCAACTCTACCAGGTGGGATCTGTGGTTGTCAACCACTTTTATGTGACCAAAGCTCAGAAGCCCTTTGTTAGTTATTAGTTTAGACTCCTGGCAAGAATGGTTTCTCCCTGTCTTGGCAGCTTCCTGGGTAGGGAGAAGAAGATGAGGAGGACAAAGAGCGATGTAAGAAAGAAAAAAAGGAAAGGGGAAACAGAAAAAAAGAGAAGAAGTAGTTCCATCCAATCTTACCTTCAACGCCATTCACTTCCATCACGCGGCTTGTGACAGATTATTTTGAAAGGAATGCAGTACCCAGCTGAAGAAAAGTTGGCTGTCCCTGCTTTAAGGGAAATTGGATTTTCCATCTGCATCTCAGGCCCTTTCCACACACAGGCAGGGAAACGGGGAAAGCCACGCCAAAACGGGGCTTACCTTGTTCCGTCGCTGCGCGGAGCAGTGCATTTCACCGTTCTACACGCAGCAGCGTCCCGCGGCGTCCTCGGCTCCCGGCAGTGCTCAAAATGGCGGATTTTGACTGGCAGAGCCTCTCCACCAATCGGAGAAGCCCGCCAGCCGGAAATCCCACCCCCTGCCTGATCTGCAGGGACACCCTTTCGCGCGTCCGTAAATCCACATGGGCGCTGCAACAGGGCTGGACGGGGCTGGACGCCCTGTGCCTTTGAAAAACCACATAAAATGTGGTTTTTCAAAAGCACGCGGCGCCACCACTTGCGGGCGCCCGAACGCGGATTGCGGTGTGGAATTACTCGAGAGTAATCCACCCCAATTCGCATAACGGTGTAGACGACCTCCGTGGAGGTCGATCTACACCGCTTTTTAAGTCCGTATGGAAAGGGCCTCAGTGTCCAGAATCATCATAACTAAAGATCTTTTGCCACAAATCTTAGTTCTTTTCTGCGACATTACTCTCTATAACCTACTTCAAGTTTTGCAAATTCACCTTTCCCCATTGAAGCAAGATATGTGGGGCATACATGCTCTATATTAGATGACAACTAAGCTTTCAGCTGCCCAGTTCTTTTATAAAACAAAGTTTATGTTCCTCTTATGCCTTGCATTAGAGTGGTGATGTGGTTTATTTTATGGCCACACCATCACATTTGGCAGCATAGGTTTCAGGGAGCACAAAAACAGCTATATCAAGTCAGGCAGATATGGCCCATATGTTGACTGATTTAAAATATTTTTTCAACCTGTTCCTTCATTTTCCAGTGATGAGTGTACTTTGATGTTCTGCTACCACAACATATACGACAATACAAGCAAAGAGGGTTACACAAATCCACATAGATTTTCAGTCTTGCCATAACTTTTTCCAAAATATCAGCATGTGAATCAGTCTAAATGTCTCCTGAAATCAAATAAAAATAATAGATCAGAGAACCAAGTCATAACATATTTTCATATGGAATCCACTAGCTATGTACCATTTTCTTTGATCTCAGCAATGTGTTTCCAGGAGGTGTGTGCTGTTTTATTTTTCACTTAACACAAAGGCCCTTCATTTAGACAGCTCAATTTATTTTGATAGTAAAGATACTTGATGAAGCATTCCTGACTTTACTATTGACTTACATAACCATGTCCTAGTTCAGTTAATTGTAGCTGGAGCTTGGAAAATCTCCTTTTGTGAGACTACAGCCTTCAGACCCCCATTGCCGGCAAGGCTGCTGGCCATATTGGTTCTAGGATAATGAGAGAAGTAGTCCAAAAAGATAACATTTCCATGTTCTCACTGTAGTCTATGCTACAGTAAAATCAACTGAACTTTTTAGCTAGAGCTACTGGTAATAATAATAATAATAATAATAATAATAATAATAATAATAATAATTTTTCACAGCTGAGGCAGAAAATTTTGGCAATTATTTGCATGTTAACTGGTTTCTTGCCGGTAAGATTCAAGGTTTTTCATCCTCCCAATCTGCTTCACCCCAGAGTTGGAAGTGACACCTTTATAGAGAGACACCTTTGTCCATGTTATTTGATTTGCAGCATAAGCCTGCCTTTCTTCCAGCAACACAGGATTCAAGGCAGCCAACAATAACATCACATAAAACCATTGAAACACAAAACAGATTAATGAAAACATAAAGCAAGCAACTAAGACACATCAATAAAGGAAATAAAGCCATAGCTGCATTAGGTACATAGTCAGCCCACAATAATCATGGTTACACATAAGTTTCTGCAATATTGCAAACATCTTCAAAAACTTTCTGAATGGAAGTGGCACTGCCGCAAGGGATATGATCATGTGCATATCAGGTTGTCAACTGTGATACTCCAGAAAATCCTTGCTATTGGCTATGCTGGCTGGTGCGGGGGGGGGATGATGGCTATAGGCCAAAAAGAAACTAGAGGGTCAGAGTTTGCCCACTCCTATGGGATGTTGCAGGAAACCAGACCTCTATCATCCTACCTTTCATCTAGTCCCTGCATATTGCAATTGCTGTGCAATGACTGAAAATCTCTGCAGCAGTGAATTCCAGTGGTTAAATACCTATTACTCACAACTGGCTTGCCAGCAATAGCATCATTACTTACAAAGGTGCCACAGACTCACTGTTTGTTGCTAACAAAAACATGTGTTCTTCCAGAAGTGTATTAGCATGCTTGATTCAGGGCCGAGGAAATATGGCCTCCTCGATGTTCACATCAGCCTGAGACAGCATGATCAATGGTGAAGCATGATGGGTTTTGTAGTGCATTAACATCTGGAGGGCTGAAAGGTTCTGAGCTGTTTTGTTGTTAAGCCAGCTTCTATTTTGTGTTCGTCCTGCCGTTCATCTGTTTTTGATCCCACTTTGTTGCATCACCTTTCCAGAAAAGTGATTATTGGCTTTAAAGAGATATTATTTTCATAAGAGATCAGAAATGCTGCCTGGTCTGTTCTTCACTATCTGCATATGGTGATAGTGCAAAACAAAACAGAGAAAACCAGTGATTCACACAAAGTTTGGGTGTTTCATCCCTGGCTTCCATAAAAACTAAGATATAACCTAGCATCTGGAATTGTTTTGTATTACTTCTCTTATTATTTTTTTACATTATTTGTACAGTTTATCTCATTTTTTCTTTTACCAGCAGTTGAGATAGTACCAAGCAGGGAACTCAATGTTATATACACAGTGATCAAATTTTGTATGCCTTTGGCTCTTTAATATAACATTGTGGTTACTAAAAACTTTTTAATTTAATGTTGTTTCAACTGCTAATTAAAATTTGCAAATCAAAGTCTAATGATACAGCCCAGGGCTATAAAAACAATACAGTAGAAAAAGGGGCTGAAGAAGGAGTTTGAATTTTGGTGGGCTGATGAAATTACTAAATAAAATAGATGCTACTTCTGATCCAGGGGAGGAGGCGGGATTTGCTCCATTGAGATATGTCAGCAACCACTGTTTCACTCATTGTCTTACTACTGATGATTACACTTGCTTATGAAGAGGAACACTTTGGCCATTTCCACACGGGGTTTTTCACATGGGGCAGAGCGTCCTCCAGGGAGGAGGTCTGCACCTGGGAATGGCCTGGGTCGGGCCTACTTAACGCAGATCCGCACCCCAGCCTGCTCAGGAACGACCTTAAGGGGTCGTCCAGCATGCTTTTGAAAGACCGCTAAAAACAGATCTTTCAAAAGCATGGAGTGTGCCACTGTGAGCCTGCTCCCTTATGCAGATTTGCAGGCTTGCCCCAATGCGAGCCTGTGATCTGCAGGGACGGGCTTTAGGCTGGTGAGCTTCAGCGGTTGGTTGAGACCCTTGATCAACCGGAAGCCGCCATTTTCGTCTCCAGAGCAGTGCGGAGCGGTGGCCATGCACTGCTCCGGAGAAGTGTGGACCGGACTGGGGAGCCCAAAAGTCTGGTGAGTAGCGGCGCGGGGCAATTCCCTCGCCCCGTGCGGAAATGGCCTCTGTTTGAGGTGACATTTATGCAATGTCCTAGTTGTCTTGAATTTCAGGGATATCCAGTGATAAATGCCTATACTCCAGCTTGGCCATGCAGCTGGGATCAAGGGATGGAGCCTAGAATCATGGAGTTAGAAGGAGCCCCATGGTCAGGAATTCAGTGCCAGAGCATTTCTGAGCAGTGGTATGGAACAGTAGGACTCACCTGAGGTACTGCCTCACCTGTACCCAGCTCCTTGGCCACAGAAAGGAAGGAGAATCAGCTGCTGGCCTCAATGAAAACCTCTCTAGTGAAGTGTGACAATGAAGGCAATAAAAAAAACACTGAAGCATCCTGAGAGGGAGGAGCAAGACACTGCATAACAAGAAAAAGGCTCTAAGTATTTCCTTTAGAATTGAGTTTCAGGGGATGAAAAGCAGTGGGAAAGGAAGCAGATAAACTAAGGCCATTTCCTCCCTACACTGTTATGGTGCTATTATTCCACTTTCAACATCCTATGGAATCCTGGGGTTTGCAGTTTAGGGAGAGGCATTTAGAATTCTCAGCCAGAGAGCTCTTTGGCCTCAGTAAACTACAAACCCCAGAATTACACAGGATGTTGAAAGTGGAATAGTAGCACTATAACAGTCTAGTGCAGAAATGGCCCATGACCCTTCTTGGTTGTGTGACTTGAGAGGACATCCAAGAGAGTTGTGAGCCCAGAGGGACTTGGAGGGAGGTGGGAGACAAGCCCTACTACAAATTGGAAAGCCAAACAAGGTAGCCAGGTAAAGTACAGACATGAGATAGCTGATGTGAGGCATCCTTTGTGTCTTAGCAGATGCCTTCTTGTTGTAGGTTTGTTTCTGGTTTTGCCTGCTCGTTGAGTCTCTAACCCATCCAATCTATCATGACCTGGGGTCCTCATCCTGTATCCATTTATCAGAATCCTACCAAGGCCTGTATCCTGAAGCTACTTATTTGTGCCATTAATGTTTATGCTGTAACTATTTTCAAGGGTGCAGTGGCCATTTTCCTTATATGAGGACTCTTTAATCTTAACATAAGGATACTTCTTTCTGTCTGAGAGACTCTTGGTGTACTTGAGAGATCATGCAATTGGGG
Source organism: Ctenosaura bakeri (assembly GCA_948474755.1). Taxonomy (NCBI): domain Eukaryota; kingdom Metazoa; phylum Chordata; class Lepidosauria; order Squamata; family Iguanidae; genus Ctenosaura; species Ctenosaura bakeri. Next base: position 677,321 of record CAOLHI010000231.1, on the reverse strand, counting down.
GCATTTGATGTACCTCTTCCCATGGAAGATACAGTGTCTGTGATAGCTGCCTATCTAACTGCTATTTTCAAAGCCTCATGAAAGAGAGGCCATTTCTGCACTACACTGCTATAGTGCTATTATTCCACTTTCAACATCCTGTGGTATTTGGGGCTTTGTAGTTTACTGAGGCCAAAGAACTCTCTACCCAAGAATTCTAAATGCCCCTCACTAAATTGCAAACCTCAGGATTCCATAGGATGTTGAAAGTGGAATAACAGCACTAGAACAGTGTAGTGTGAAAATGGCCAGAGTCAACTACTTTCTATGGTGGGATATACTACCATTGCTGAGTGCCAAGAAGTTCTCCCTAATGTTTGACTGAATTTTTTCTTGTAATTTGATTTTGTTGGTTTTACCTTTAAGAAATCCCACCTAGAACAAAGCAGATGAATTTTCCCATGAAGTATCACCATTGGTGTAACAGAGCTATGGAGGCACAAGCTTGTATTGGTCTTGTAGTCATCTCTGTCAAAGCTGTGAGTGGATAGGCAACTGCAAAAGGGAACTGTCATAAGATTGCAGATGGTGGTAGTCAAGATTCACTGGCAATCAAAGCATAGTACCAGAAGACTATGCTTTGTCTTGCATAGTACCAGAAGACTTCTCTGTCTACTTTGGTATTTTCTACATTATCTTTTCCCAGTCCAGCGCTCTCCAGATAATGAACTACAATTCACATCTGTCCCAGCCAGTATGGCCAGTGTTCAGCAATAATTGCCTCTATAGCCCAAAATTTCTGGAGTGCATTCATTTGGAGGAAGACTGGTCTATACAGGCTGGTCAAGGTCTTTCCCAGTCCTTGCAAGAGATGTTCAAGTTTGAACCTGGATTCTCCTACACAGAAGCCTTGCATGCCACCATCCAGCTGTATCCAATAAACGCCACATATGGGAAGAGACGCTAGTTATTTCCTGGGGAACCTTTGCTTTATGCAACTATTTTAAGGGGGTGCAGAGACACAAGCTAATATGTGCTAGAAAAGAAAGGAAAGGAGCTATTCCAGCTGAGCAGCCCAGATCAAAAGAAACAGTATCACCAAGTTCTCAAAGATTGGCAGCCGACCACCAGATCAAGAATGCTATTTGCCACCTTTGGACTCAAAAGCTGTAGATTTTAGAGTGATCCTTGGCACAAAGTGGATGTAAAATGGCCACCAGTAACCATCAGAAATGTATGCTTTAGAAAACAGAAGGCTGTTTATAATATTACTAAATATTTCCAAGAGCTCTGCTCCCAGATGGAGATGTGAATGGGCTTTCAGAGTGTTGCCAGGAATGCTTGCTGCAATAAAACTCGGCAGCCGCGTACATCAAAGATGAGATTCCTCCCTATATAATATTCCTGCATGTGCCAAAGGAAAACATCTGGCATCTCTGATATGCAGGGAGCAACAAATGCCTTTTTCACGGAGGGCCGCCTCTTCCTTTTTAATAAGAGTGAACTCATTAGTATCATTAAGTGTGGTGCGCGTAATCCTGGCAATCAAGAGAAAACAAAGCAGGTGCAAGAACCGCTCCAGTGAAATGAAAAGGAGGAGGACGTTCAGATTTGTTTTTATTCACTGCACAACAATACCTCATTTTCAAGGCATAGTTTAAAAAAAAAGTAATTGTACTGTATTTAAAGATGTGAGGGAGGAGGAAACCCTAACCAGAAATACCAATTGGCTGTTGATTTTGCTGCAAGCAAAGGGGGTGGAGTGGGGAAAAGCTTCCTTTCTTTCTATTCATTCACAGCTGACTTGCTGTGTTTGAACAAACCTTTTTTAGGGGGTGGACTGAGTTTGAATGAGATCCAAGGAAACGTCTCTCTGTGTGCACGTGCCCAGTGCTAATTAACCAGCGCAATCTCAATAGGGTTTTTGCACTTAAAAATAAATAATTGTTTTATGGCTGGCTAGGCTCATCCCTTCTGCTTTGATAGTTCCCAATAAAAAAAGTGCAATGGGAAATCATGTAGTTCTTCCATGGCTTAGGAGAAGTTTTCTTTTATCATTGGAGTCAATCTGTCTCATGAAATGGAAATATATTTAGAAACTGAAAGGAGCCTAAGATAACAATTTGCTTCTGCCAGCTCCTCATATTGTTGTATTGGTTTTATACACAAGCAGCTAAACATCTTTCTTTCTTTCTTTGGATTTCTTATACTGCATTTTGAATCTGCCAAATCAAGACATGATCCCTGGAATGTTCTGCATTTCATAATGTCAGATTAAGCTAATGATGGTAATGTGATTCATGATTCTCATCCATGACAGATCAGCACAGTGTTGAAAGGAGCAAATTCAGAGGTGGTACCCAACTGGGCAAGACTGCATGTATCAGTCCCTCTAACCACAAACTTAAGTGGTGAGTGCTGATAGGACCACAGCCAAAAAGAGGGTGGACCTCAAGAAATGCTAATCATTTAATAGTAAGTATTGGGGCTATCCAATGAAACTGAATGGTAAGAGATTCAGAATGATAAATGGAAGTAGTTTTTAGACACTGCATGCACTTTTGATGTAGTGATGGACCACAAATTGGCCAGCTTTAAAACAGGATTAAACAACTTCATGGCCAGTATCAGTACCTACCAATCCTGATAGCTGTATAAAATGGCCATTTATGCAATAAATAGGAAATGCATCACCAAAAGACAAAAGATAAGCAGGTTAGCCTAAAATTTGTATGTATCTAGGTGGGTTATAAGTTATATAATTTAACACAATATCAAGTGACCCATATACTTCTCAGCTGGCTGTCCAGGAGCTAATTGTTACTAGATAAGCCCTTGATCTCTCTTCTTATGGTTTTTATATTTAAAATGGTATTAAGAGGGTGTTATGCCCTACCTTGGAGACCCTAGCAGTGAGAAGGAGGATTCTGAATCCAAGGCAGGAGTTTCCCCAGAAGCTTGCTCAGGAGAAGATAACAAACAACAGCAGGGGCCTGAACAAGGGGAACAAATATCAGAGGAAGAGACAACACAGACACTTACTGTGCAAGAGAGATGATGTCAGGGAGAGGGGCTGCACTGCTCAGGGTGTTTAAGTGACAAATGAGCCCTAATGAAGGAACACCTGTGGTGACAGCATCAGTAGATAAAAGGCTTTCAGCTGGCCCTTTCCTTTCAGGGTCAGCAACTGATCTTTCTGGTTGTGAAGCCCTGTGCTGTGTTCTCTTGTATCTGGATCACTTTGAACCTCTGCCTGTTTGAGTACGCCTTGGATTTGCCCTTTGGATTTGTTTGCTCTGGAACCTGAATTCTGTTAGGACATTTCCCTGCTCTAGCCTTTTGGGTAAGCCCTGCTCTACTGCTTGTTGATTAATTGTCTGCTCTGCCCTGGACACAACAGAGGCAACATCTACCACAGCCCATCATATAGAGGACTGAAAATAAGGACACAAGGACTATGATGTTAAGAGCTGATGTAACACTATTCTATGGCATTGTGACAGTGCCTGGGCATCCACACTGGTGAGGTTATAGTGCAGCTCTACCCATTCTTGGATCATCCTGGACTATTGTGCAACAAGAGGAATGCTTGTAGAAGGAGATCTCAAAGGCCTCCTCAGGCAAACCAATGAAAAGTCCAGCTGCTTATGTAATTGGCTGGTTACACAAGCATCAATCACCCATAGGATTCCAACCATTGTTGCACTATGGTTATATGCTGCCTCCAGGATCAGAACAGCATGTAGCAGTGGAAAAAGCTTTTGCCATTGTGTCATACTTTTGGATCTTCTATACGTATCTGTTTGGCTGGTATGGGAAGCAGAAGGCTAGATTAGGTAGGCCTTCAGTTTGATCAAGCAGGGTCCTTCTTGTGTTCTTACTAGAAAGGTTAGGCAAACTCTGAGACTTGCTGAAGTATAAAGGAGAACTAAAGAGAACTAGACTCTCCAAATAAGTCAATACTGACCGAAGAGATTCAGTAATCACAAAATGTTGAACATCAGTTGGAAAAGTAAAAAGAACATTGAGGTATGGATAGGAAGGAATGGAATATGCTGGAAGAGAGCAAGAATGCTTGCTTTCTGGAACCTTGCAATGGAGCAGTGAAGAGGTCTAGCTCATTATGGTTTACAATTTCAGTCAATTGCTTGCATAGAAGAGAAGCCAGGAAAAGAAAAACATATCACACATAGGAAAAAGCAGACACAATCCATTGGTATCAACAAAGCATTGATTTGACATGTTAATATGAATTTGAAAACATAAGTAGGCTTTCATGCTTTTGATGAAATCCAGCCATTTAACAATGTCATGCAAGACAAATTATATTATTTATGTAATGCATTTATGTCCACCCTTCAGCCAAAAAGTGGCTTAAAAACTGTTAATTTAACAGATCCATGCCTTCAGATTTACAATCTAATAAGACATGACAGACAAGGAAAGGAGAATGGAGGAGGAGATGGCATGGGCCATGAAAGACCACCTACAACAAATTGAAACAAGTGCAACTAATCTTTTATGAAATCTTTGTGGCATCAAGCAGTATGTAAATTATGGGATGTTAAGACAACACACTTCATTTGCACAGGTTGCTCTTAATAGGGTCATCTTCTTAGCTTCCCCAATACTCTGAGAATATTCCCACTCCAAAGATGACATGGGGCAGAAATTTACTTGGTTTTCATTTTAGTGCAAACCTTCTTAGTTTGTATATCCTGAATCAGTGCACAAACTAAGGCAAAAGAACTCTGCAATATTTGCACATATCTGGATGTTGTGATGAATTTTTGCAGTTGAAAACTGCATAGAAAAAATGCATTTGTTGGAGGAATGCACAGAAGAATGCATATGATAACAAAAGCAATATGAAAAATGCATTGTTTTGCTGAAATTATTTGTGAAAATGTGTTTCTGAGGCATAATATTGCATGCAATATTGCTTATTATTATCGTTATTATTTAATTGATTTATTTATATACCGTGGTTTCTCCTCAAAAGGACTCAAAGTGGCTTACAATAGTTTGAAAAGAAAATATAGTTTAAACTGTAACATATAAAAGTTAAAACACACATTAAACAAACAATAATAATTAAAACAACATTAAAATACATATTAAAAACAACAAACAAATCACAATTAAAATAACCAGGACCCTATAAAGTTTTGTGACTTCTACTATAAGAATAATTTGCAAATGAATGTGAACATGATAATTTAGCTTACTTGGGCAAGCCCCCCACCACTGTGCTATATTTGAACCTCTGAAAACATTCCACAGTGTACATCATCAATATCAGTATTTATTTTGATAACTGACTAATCTGTTTCAAGTCACTGAAAGGGAGAAAAACACTCACTGTCTCTACTCCACATTAAGTCTTCACCACACAGCCATCTTTAGCTGACCCACAGGGATACCAATCTGTATAATGTTAGCCATGACTTAATGCAACCGTCCTGTATACAGTTTCTGGGAGTATTTCCCAAGGAAGTCAGGAGGGTTTACTTCTGGCTGGAGGTAGATAGGCTAGACAGGTCTAGGATTTCTGCTACAAGTCCAGTTGGAGAACATGCTCACCCCACCAGCTGAAGTAGCTTTGCTTTCAGTGGAACTGGGCCAGGTACTATAAAATGGATATTTGGCTGACTAGACAAGTCAGACATTTGATGTTCTTGTTTATCGGTGGTGAGGGTGCCAGACGTTCACCAGATCAATGACGAAAGTGCCAAATGGTGGAATTTTGATTCCGATTATGATGGGCTTTGAAGATAATACTTCCACTCCAAGTGTAAAGAAATTAATACATTGAAACCAATTTTCTGCTTCTCTTCTAAATGTAATGCAGAGAGAACACAATATGAAGCAATAAAGAGAAAGAAGGTACTTTATCGGTCCTCTTCTCCACTCCTCATTTTCCTTTGATCTTCCCTTTCCTGCAGATGCTTTCTCTCCAGTCAGGGTTATAGAATCATGTTTATTTTAGAAATGGTTCTAGCTGTCAACAATCCTTCAAAGAAATACCAAATATAATATAGTGGCAGATGGGGAAGCTGCTTGGAATAGCTGGCTCTCACTGTGGGGCAACTAGGGGGAAGGAGAGTTAAAATCCTCTCTTTCTGGTTGGAAGACAGTATTAAAGGCAGGTGGAATCAAGATCAGCACCATGCAAGGCAGCAGATTTCATTGTTGTCAGTAGGCTTCTAGCTACTGCTGGAAGGCTGCTAACCAGTCAGTGAAAATATACTATGTACATTAAGCACAGCAGCATACAAACAACAAAAACAACAACAGTGGGTCTTGTGACACTTTAAAGACACATACTTTTTATCTGAGAAATACTTCCATGGGAGAGCCAGTGCAATCTAATGGTTTGAGTGTTGGGTTACAACTCTGGAGACCAGGGCCATTTCCACAGTAGGCTATTATAGTGCTGTTTTACCACTTTCAGCCTTTGAGGCCCGTCCCTAAACTGCAAACCCCAGAATTCCATAGGATGTTGAAAGTGGAATAATAGCAATATAACATTCTAGTGTGGAAATAGCCCAGATTTTGAATCATCACTCAGCCATGGGAAGCCACTGGGTGACACTGGGCACATCACATCCTCTCAGCCTCAGAGGAAGGCGAAGGCAAAGGCAAACTTCTCTCTGAACTAACCTTACCAAGAGAACACTGTGATAGGTTGACATTAGGGTCATCATAAATCAGAAATGTCTTAAAGTCACACAACAATAACAATGTTTTTATAGGCTTCAGCCCACTTCTTTAGATGCATGCAGTACATTCAGAATAGGCAGACATTTATATAGATGTGGAAGCACTCCCAAATGCCACAAGACTGTTTTTGTTGTTTTTACTGCAACGGACAGACATGGTTACCCCTCTGGATACTCCCACAGTGTTTAAGATCTCAAATGCTTCCTTTCATGGGTGAGCTCTCCTTTTTCCATCTCAGTCATATAATTATACCACTGGCTGATCCCCCACTATTGTCCCAGTTTGGCAGGAACAGTCCCAATTACTCTTCTGTCATTCTACTTTTTCAATTGCTTTTAAAATGTACCAGTTTCTGTCTCCTCCTCCCACTTCCCATCTTGTCCTCTGTATTTCATTACTGCAAACTGAGTTCAGAATGCTAGTATGTCCTGAAAGCAGATTGCATTCAGTTAACTCAGGTGGGGAGGTGAGAGAAATAGATAGACTTTTGCCCTTCTGTGCCCTTCTGACTCGGGCAAAAGCAAACTGCTGCAACCTCTCCTAGTTTGTGTGTTCTTCCTCATTAATAACTTTTGCCATCTTGACCACACTTCTGATGTTGCTTGACCAGATGTGTCCCTCTTTTCATCTCTGAAATGCTGGAGGGTATATACTTGTTACTACTTATAGTGAGTGCATACTTCAAATAACTAACAAATAAAAAACCAGAAAATTTTATGCGTGTGCATTTTCATTGCATAATTAGTTCCAACCAGAATTTACAACAGTGATTTTCAAATTTCATTAATGTGGTTTTGTTTGATTAAAACCCATTATAAAATCTGTATGATTTAGAATAGGATTTTTCATTCTGTAAGCATCGCAAACACGGTGGAAAGGCTACAGAGACCTGTTCTATCTATTTGTCTGCTTGCCTCTATCTCTGTCAGGAAATTGATATTCTATAGTTACTTTCTGTAAAATTGCCAGGCACAAACAGGATCTCCTTATTATTGCTGAGGCAGAGAGTCACTTATTTTCATTTGAAAATTACATGATTAGATCCAGGCCACAGTTTTTGTTTTAATGAGAAAAATTCAAGAGACCACAGCCAGTTGTGTACCTCTGATATGAATGCGCTAAGTGTGAAATGAACTTTCCCCCACTTGAGGATGTGAAGGGGCAGATTCTGACATTCTCACAGCTGGTAGACAAAGGAAGGCAGTGTTTGCAAAAGGGCTGGAATCACAAACGGTAGCGATTTGAATCGAAGAATTAAATGAGGCTTCCCAAAAGGACAGGATATTACTGACCTCACTAGCAAACGAGTGAATGGGTACTACACGGAACATTGCAGTGCCTCTCCACTAATGATCCCGTTATTAAGACTTGGCAGGCATCCTGGAATAAGGACAATAGCTTGGCAATAACAGAAGGATTTCAAAACAGCAGGTGTGAGCTTCAGAGTGTGAAATCCAAGAGGTTGGTTGGGGATCTGGAAAAAAAAAAGCACAGGCCTTAATAAGCAGCACATATTGACATGTCTTTAAGTTGGTTGATCAGAAAAGGCTGTCATTTAAGAGATAAGTATCGGTCCCCAAATATTTCAAAGAACATGTACAAGGAGAAAGGGGCTGTGTGCATTGACCTCGCACCCTAGGGATTTTTGTCTATTGAGTGGAAGGTCTGAAAAAGAGCTCTTTTCAGTGTGTTCAGCTATCTGTGCTTTCATTCCTCCATATAACTGGGAAACCTGATTGTGGAGGGTTCCCGATAGTGTAAAAGATTCTAAATACATTCAGACAAACATGTCTGAAGTAAAATCAAAATGCACAGGTACAGGATGGGAAATACATGGCTTAGCAGCAGTATACGTGAAAAGGGCTTTGGGGTTATTGTTGATCATAAGTTGAACCATGATCCAGCAGTGTGATGGTGCAGCAAAGACAGTAAACCTGCATTAATAAAACTATAGTTTGCAAAACAACGGAAGCAATAGTCCCACTGTATTCAGTAATAGTCAGGCTTCATTTGGAGTAGTACAACCCATTTTAAAAAGGGTATAAGACAAGTGTGGGTTCAGAGAAGAGTAACCAGGTAAAACACTCACCATCTCCTATTCTTGTCCCACTGGTTTCCTTATAAGGCCTCTGTTTGCAAAAGATGCTACCCAACAAGTATACTTTCAATGACTTTCAAGAACACTTTCTTGAGTACCTCAAAAAACCAAGAAGCTCAGTGGTCCCTTGATGACTGAATAGATTATGGTAGCAGTGATAGTCAACAGCCTACTTCATCTGACAAACAAGAGTTTTCGCATTTGGGAAACAGAGAAGTGCTATATAGTTGGTGCTTACTTTTTATTTTCTTCCTTTACACGCTGTTTTCAAGGGCTTTTTACCTCCTCCCAGGAGGCAGGCCTACTCAATCATTTATAGCACTGTTGCTCCCCACAGGTCATCAAACAGGATTCTAACAATAAACAGCATCTGTTGCTTCCTTCTTGGGGACGGAGTCAGATGCCTGCATTTCCCCATCATTCTTCTTGTTTGGCCTCTCAAGAAACAAGTCAGTTCCTAAATGAGTTTCTCCAGAGCCAGCACTTAACCATCATAACTGCAGTGCAGTTGGCCATACGCAAAGGTGTCTTCAGCACCAGCAGGGATGATTCATTTGACTAAATGGCTAAGCTTATGGGATTTATGTAGTTTGAGTGCTCCTGAGGATCTTAACAATGAATGAGACATTCCTCTTCATGACATCTTCCTTCAAATGCACGTCTGATCAGCAGGGAAAGTGAAAAAGTAGATAATGAGGCACATAGTGTTTCGTCTGTAAGAGAACCACTATTTAATTCACAAGATATTTTCTGAAGGATAATTGTAAGATGGTAAGTTCATGATCCCAGGCCTTAAGAAAGATTAGCAGAAAGGAATGTGTGGAGACAAGCTATTGATTATGTAGGCAACCATTGCTTTCAAAGGCAAATTTGCAACTCAGGTTTGCAAAAGGTCACCTGACCTCATATGGATTTAGAAAGCTATGTATAATTTTAATAGAAACTATGTTAAAGTTTGTCTGTGTCATTTGTGGTTGTAGGCCCTTTCCGCACCAGGCAATTAGAACAGGGCAGTGCGTCCTTGCAGGGAGGTTGTCTGCACCTTGGAGTGGACTAGGAGCGGACTACTTACCGGAGATCCACACCTCAGTCCACTCCAAGACGACCCCAAGTGGTCCTCCAGCATGTTTTTGAAAGACCGGAAAAAACAGGTCTTTATTTTCCTGGAATGCGCCATTGCGTTCCTGCTTCATTGTGCAGATTCGCAGGCTCGCACCAATGCGAGCCTGCAATCTGCGGAGGGCGGGCTTTAGGCGTGGTGAGCTTCAGCTGTTGGTCGGGGCCCACAACCAACCGTAAGCTGCCATTTTGGAAGCTGGAAGCCGCCATTTTGAAAGCTAGAAGCCACCATTTTGGAAGCCGAAGCAGTGCGGATCTACAGACCTCGCACTGCTCTGATTCGCCCTGGACCAAGGAGGAGCCCTGTGGAAGGGCTTCAGGGACAATCTGCGTTGCTTCGGACCCCAGAAGAAGTGGTAGGTAACAGCACGGAGAGATTCCCTCCCCTCGTGCAGAAAGGGTCTAAGTAGGAGCAACCTCTGTTATCATTTACAAATGCTGTTTTCTTTTGAGGGATGAGAGCTTTAGAAAAATGGAAAAAAATAGAGTGATTTTTACCCAGCTATCATCTCATACTGGAGGCTAAGCATTCTTTCTATGTACAATTATGGTTCTTCAGCTCATGAGGCATGATTTATTAGTTCTTTCTTCTGGACAGGGTCAGAACAGTGGTAGATTAATCTGAGATTCAATTATGAACAACCTTTTTTTTTGTCAATATGAGAGAAAGTTGGATTCTAGCATAAATATAACAACGAATATATGACAAAACCAACTTAAGAGATATACTTAGAAACACTCGATAAAAACAAAAAATATGAATTGGAAAGCAAATCTTGAACTTGAATGGTGCAGTTAGAAGAATAACATAAGGAGGCCAAATAGCATAGCTTGGAAAAAAGGCTGGATGAGAGACAGGATGGAGTTGTAATCCACAAAAGTAAATTTTCCAAACTCTGAAGCATAGTGCCTGTAGCAATATAACTGGCTTTCAAGATGATAAAGTGCTTAAGTGAGACTGCAGATGAATTAGTCCCTCAGAGTCCAGGGGCAAGTGGTGGTGGTCCCTATTTGCTCCACAGGCACTCTGTGAATGTGTGGGTGGCTGGCTTTGTGTAGAGCATCAAGAGATGCCCCTCTTGTGGTGCCTCCTGAGAAAAAGAAGGAGGGAAGAGGTTCTGGAGAGAGAGAAGAAAGGGGCATGAATGACAGGGGTAGTTCCACACTACACTGTTATAGTACTATTATTCCACTTTCAGCATCTTGTGGAATCCTGGGGTTTGCAGTTTAGGGAGGGTCATTTAGAATTCTTAGCCAGAGAGCTAAGAATTTAGCCTCAGTAAACTACAAACCTCAGAATTCCACAGGATGTTGAAAGTGGAATTATAGCACTGTAACAATGTAGTGTGGAAATGGCCTCACTTCTTGCAGCTGATCAGCCAGAGTGTTTGTTTCTGTTGGCGAAGGCAAATGGTGCTTCAGCTGTGGATAAAACCAGGGGTCCTTTCACACTACACATTTATAATGCTATCATGGTTGGATCCTATGGAATCTTGGGGTTTGTAGTTTGGTGAGGATTTAGACTCCTCTGCCTGAGGTTTCTAAATACTTCTCCCTGAACTGCAGATCCCAGGATTCCATAAGAAAGAACCATGGCAGCTAAAGTGCAACCATAGTGCTATAACTGTGCAGTATGAAAGGGCCCCTGCTCTGTGCAGCACCCTCACCATGTATGCCACCTGGTAGCAACTGCAATGCCTGTGTGTCACCATCACTGCCAATAGCTCCAGGGACTTTTTGCCCATGCCCAGCTCCTCTTTTCAGCAGGAAGAACACCACAAACGTGCTAAGATCCCTTTCTTCAGTAGTTTCATGAGCTATCCACCAACACAGGGCAACTGCAGCTTATATAAATGGAAAGCTCTCTTTGCCATCTGAGGGCCACACAAGCAGTAAGTCCAATTGCTTATCCTTAGTGAACAAGAACTATCTAATTATTTCATTAACAAACCAGCACAATCAGGTAAGTACAAAACCAGACTAAACTGGTCAGGGCCCTCAAGCAATTCCAAACATAAGTCCACTATACTTTAGAGAAGTGATGAAAAGAGATTTATAGCTTCCTTCTTCCCAGGGACATTTCTGTCTTGACAGCATCACACTACAAGATGCTTGAGTGTTTGTATGTGTATGCACAGCTCCACGGGAAGCAGCACATGGCCCTTAGCCACTAAAGACCATGGAATATTTGCTCCTATTGCACAACTGATAATACAACCTTGAGTAGGTGACAAGATAGTGTTGCACCCTTCTTACTGAAACTGTGGCTGCTTTCTTTCACCAGGATGCTGAATAGTCTTCACTGGAGGAGAGAGAGGAAGCAAGCAAGGAGACAGTGTGCACAGGCACCAACAGCTGCTTTTCCCCCTGCTTTTCTGGCTTAAGAAGTGTGGATGTCCACAATTCGCATTGGCTTACAGCCCAGGGACCCCGGCCCTGCTAGACCAGCATAGCTACCCACCCCCAATAAGTAGATTATCAATATTTATTTCATAGCTCAGTAGGCCAACCAGACCATCAAACCTTTTATAAGCAAAAGATACCAAGGCTTTCAGAAGTGTTTGTGTTAAGGTGCAAGTCACCTTTGGTGAAATCTTTCCTATAAAAGTGGATTCACGGGAGCAGTGTACTTTCTGATGGTGACTGAAGCAGTGAATGGGAGTACCAGCACTAAGATTGAGGCACCATGTATATGTCTCACAATGCTCCAGAATAACAAAAAGTCGGGGGCATTATGCAAAGTGAACACGACAGCTCTCAGACTCCTACTGCAGTAGGTTCTGTTGGGATCCTGGCAATTGCCTGAAGATACCACACAGTAATCATGAGTAAAGATGAATCCTCAAATACAATCATTTTCCTATTAAAGCCAAAAAGTAACATCCAAATGAAATCCTGTTGATTAGCCTCCAACTAGAGCAGGCCTATTGAATCAATTATTAAATGTTGAGTCAACACACAGGTAAACTTAATTGATTCAGTGATTCTTCTCTCATCAGGATTAACAATAAACTTTAGCCTCTGTTTTAACTTAAGGCATAATGGGCTATGATGAACGCATTGACACATGTGCATGTTTCATTCCCATCCTCTCTTTCCTTCCATGAAAGCTTCAAAACACAATAGTGATACTTTTGTGCCAAAGCAAGAATCTTCTGTCTCCCATGAAGATGTCAGGACTGGGCAACCTAATGTGAGTGAAGTGAAGGGATTTGGGAGTGTGGATAAAAGAGAAATCAGGATAAAAGAAGAAATCAGAAGGAATAAATGTAGAACAATCCAGGGATCAGAAGTGAACTGCAAGATCAGCTAAATAAGACATACTAGAGCCCAGGTAGTTTTTGTTCTACAGAGACAGGAAGTATTCTCATATGTCTTTCTGACTGGGGAACCCAGTGGCCAAAGAGGGCAAAATCTTCACTGAAAAGTCATAGTAACATGACTTGACAGATGGGATAATAGTCACCAGCTTCTGTTATTTTTATAGTTCCAGTGACATGGTAAACTACATGTGGCAGTCACCAGTAATTCCTAACAGATATCCCTGTCATGTAGTATTGGGACTGTACATTGCATTATGGGGAACTTGCAAGAGGCTTTTACAAGAGGGAATACAAGGCAGTTGGAATGTGGTCTGAAGTATCATGTGGTGTAGTTATGAGTGAACCTATGTATTATAAAACAATTGCAAAAACAAACCATGGCATTGACAATTAAACATTACACGGTTGATTCTCCCCCCCTCGCCTTTTTATGAGCATGACGTGCAATTCGATTGACATTGTATCTTGAAATCATGGCACTATTTTCCCATTTCAAATCTGGTGGTCACTGCAGCAAAGTAGATAGACACCAGGAAAATGGGCCAGGAACATGGTAAGCTGAATTCATATTATGGAAGAAGATGGAGGAATTCAACATGGGGGTGCCACTGAAAAATATGACATGTTTGTAGCATGTAGTTCTGACTTCAGTAGGATGAAGCTTAAGAATACCTAACCTAACCACAAGAAAGACAACTGATTCTTGTCTTCTGACAGTAGAAGCCATTGTATTCCATTGTCCTGACTGACAGTAATTCATAGCCAAATTAAACCTTAATACAAATGATTATCAAATAGTGTCAATTACTATGACAACATGAATGCTGGATGTAATGAGCAGTGACTTGTTTTCAATTTGAGTTGCAAAGTATTTCTGCCATTTGTAGGCCACAAATGTGAAGCTGCTGCTTTCTGGGGGGTGGGGGTAGGGTGAGTTGTTTTTAGTGATTTTTTATTTCAGGGGTGCTTATAAGAGAGAACCTATACTGGGTATTAATGGATAGCTGCAGGCAGAAGAGGGGAGAAATTTTTTGCACATTGAATTTATGTTTTCCAAACACAAGATTCCAATAGCACTTGGTCTTCTGTAATCAGGAGGTATTAAAACAAGACAAGTCTAAGAAAAACAGCCGTTGTCCCTAACAAGAGTGGCCAAAAGGGAAATTACATTAACAAAAGCAAACATTTTTTAAAAATCTAAAAAGTGCTTATAATATTCCACGTCACAGGGTTTACATCTCTCAAAATCACTATCGTATGGCACACAATTACCTTCAGCTTTGAAACTTTGAGGAAGTTCAGTATGGTACAAAATACTACTCAAGGGCAGTGAGGCAGGTTATTAAATCATGCTGGAAACATTACATCTTTGATTTATAATGTCAGAGGGAGAGATCAAAGGAAGGCAAGTGCGGTGTGTTCAAGAAATATGGCTGTTGATTTGAGGTACAAATTTGGAATTTAGGAAAGTGGGAGATCAGAGGTTAGAGGTCTAGCAATTTAATGCAGCCAAGAGGAGTTTTAATTAACCTTGCTTACTGGGGAATATCTTTAAGTTCAAACATGATTGTGCTGTAGTGTTGTCAACCTCATAATCTAGTTTGTGGATGAAGACTGAAGTTCTGTGACCGACTACACTCAGGGACTTTCTGTACTACACTGTTACAGTGCTATTATTCCACTTTGAACATCCTGTGGAATTCTGGGATTTGTAGTTTACTGAGGCCAAAAAGCTCTCTGGCTGAGAATTCTAAATGCCCCTCCCTAAACTGCAGACCCTGCAAATATTGGAGAAAGATGTAGCCAAAGCAACCAAAGAATATAAAGCAAAGTCTGACCAAATCATATCAA
Source organism: Ctenosaura bakeri (assembly GCA_948474755.1). Taxonomy (NCBI): domain Eukaryota; kingdom Metazoa; phylum Chordata; class Lepidosauria; order Squamata; family Iguanidae; genus Ctenosaura; species Ctenosaura bakeri. Next base: position 662,228 of record CAOLHI010000231.1, on the reverse strand, counting down.
TAAGATTTCTGGGAAAACCATCCATTGTAATCATAATCCAAGTTTATGCTTCAACTACACAGACTGAAGAAGAAAAAATTGAAAGTTTCTATGCTGTAGTCCAGGAAGAAATTGACCACACACCAAAAAGGTGTTGTGGTTGTGGTTGTTTGCCTTAAAGTTGTTTCTGACTTACGTCAACCTGTCATGGTGAACCTGTCATGGGGTTTTCTGGGGCTGAGAGTGTGTGACATATGCAAGGTCACCCAGTGTATTTCTATGTCTGGGCAGGGGATCAAATCCTAGAGACCAGGCTTATAGTACCATGCTCAAACCACTACACCATGCTGGCTCTCTAATCATAGGTGACTGGAATGCAAAAGTAGAAAACAGAAAAGAAACAAAGATTTGGCCTAAGATCAAGAACTGAAGCAAGACAACAACTGATTGCATTTTACAAGACCAATTCAAGAGATGACTGTATACGTACACATCACCTGATGGCCAATATAGAAATCTAATATATAAAAGTCAAAGTTTGTCTGTGTCAGACGAAGACTGATATGATTGGCTGTGTCAGGCATATGATTGGCTGCCTAAGAAGATTCTGTGGAATCTTGGGGTTGGCAGTTTAGGGAGGGGTCTTTAGAATTCTCAGCCAGAGAGCTCTTGGACCTTAGTCAACCATGTCTGTCTTGAATTGTCTGGTTGCTATGGAGATGAGGCCTAGCAGCAAGGAGAAGGGGAGTGTATTCCCTCAGGAACCCAACCTCTATATGTTAATAATTCTGAATACAGATTGGATTGGGGAGCAGGTACTGGGCAAGACCATTTGGGGAATTAGGATCTCAAATCTTTCTAACAATTATCACCTATGAGAAAATAAAATCCTTGGCAATGCTGGATATATATCCTCGTACATTATATAACCCAAAGCAGAAGATGAAGAGGCTCCATTCTCTCTCCAAAAACAGGACTTGGTACAGACCATGAACAACTAATATATATATATATATATATATATATATATATATATATAAAAATTAGAATTAAGCTAAAGAAGAACTCTAAATCAATCACTGTGCCAAAACAGAACCTGCAGAACATTTGTTTAGAAATTAAAGATAATGTAAAAAAAATAGATTAGTACTATGAAGCCTAATTGATTGGAAGCCACATGTACTCTGGACTGAAGTCAGGGACACTGTGAAGGAATAATGTAAAAAGACAATATCTCCAAGCAAAAAGAAGGAAAATACTCCCATTTGATAACAGAGGAAACTCTTTTAGCAAGGCAGATAAGAAACAAAAGGAGAAGGGGACAGAAATAGGATCAGAACCTTGAATACAACTCTTCAACAACTTGTATGCAGGGACAAAGAGAACTATTATAACAGTAAATGAAGAGAAGCAGAAGACCACAACAGAAAAGGCAGAACACAAGACCTCTTCCACAAACTCCTAGAATTCAAAGGGAAAATTAAACTAAGAATGAGGATGCTCTTTGACCATTAGGGGAACATACAGAATGATCAGGAAGAAATAAAAATTTGATGGAACAATACACTGAATAACTATGTAAAAGAGATGAAAAGATGACAGATTCATTTGCGGAAGAATCATCTAAAGATGAATTCACACTTTTAGAAAGTGAAGTGGAAGCTGCACCCAAAATACTTGGGAGAAATAAATAATCAGGAATAGCTGGCATATCTATAGATCAGTTTTGAACAACAGAGAAAGAATCCACTCACATTATTAAAATCTGTCTGCAAATATGGAAAACAAAAGAATGGCCCACAGATTGAAAACACCATCAGTAACCATCATACTACTGCACTGATCTCCCATGCCAGCAAAGTGATGATCAATATTTTACAAGAAAGGCTTATATAGAGCAAGAAATACCAGATGTCCAAACTAAGTTCAGGAAGGGAAGGCAGTAGGAATCCTATGGTAAGCATATGTTAGATAATGGAATGCATCAAAGAAGTTCAGAAGAAAATCAACCTGTGTTTTACAGATTACAGCAAAGCATTTGATTGTGTAGATCATTCAATTGCTCCTAAACAAATGGATGTGCCACAACATTTGATTATTTTAATGTGTGACCTGTAACTCAGGAGAAGAGGCCACTGTTAAGACAGAATATGGAAAACAGAATGATTTCCAGTTGGTAAGGGGTCAAAGCAAGGCTGCATTTACCCAATCTGTTTAACTTGTATGCTGTACATATGATATGCAAAGGTCTGAGGAAGGAGGTGTGAAAACTGGGGGAACACTAAAAAATTAACAGTTTAAGATATGTAGATGACACTATACTACTAGCAGAAAATAGCAAAGAGAGAATCACTGCTGAAAAAAGTCAAGGAAGAAAGTGCTAAAGCAGGTTTACAGCTTAACACTAAGAAAATAAAAATGGTGACTGGAGTTAATTTACACAGCTTTAAAGCAGAGAATGAAGACATTGAAATCATTCAAGGTTTTCCATACCTTGGCTCAGTCATTAATCAGAATTGAGGCTGCAGTCTAGAAAACAGAAGAAAACTAGGACTTCAAATGACAGCTATGAAGGTCTAGACAAGACCCTCAAGTAGAAAGATATATCATAGAATACTAAAGGCAGGATAGTTCATGCCATTGTATTTCCACTTTCTATGTATGGTTGTTGAAAGCTAGACAGTGAAGAAAACTGGTAAGAAGAAAATCGACTCCTTTGAAATGCAGTTCTGGAGAAGAGTTCTGTGGATACCGTGGACTGCTAGAAAGAGAAATAAGTGGATCCTAGAGCAAATCAAGCTTGAACTTTCCCAAGATGACTAAACTGCAATTGTTGTACTTTAGAGAAATCATGAGAAGACATGACTCACTAGAAAAGACAACAATGCTTGGCAAGGTAGAAGGCAGTAGGAAAAGAGGAATACCCTATTAAAGATGGATAGACTCAATCAATGAAGCCACAGCCCTGAGCCTGCAAAACTGTGGCCCCGTCCCCTCCCACCCACACCTCCACACACTCCAAGCTCCTTCACTGCCTCTCATTCAAAGGGTTGCCATAAATGGAAATCAACAAAAAACAACACTATTAACTGTTGTACCTTGCCTCAGAGACCTTGGTGGGTTGAGAAGCATTAGAGAAACAGTGTAAATGAGTACATACAATAACTTAACACCTTAAGTTGACATTATTTCTCTCAAATGTAGTGGACATATATACTTAAATGTAAATGTGTCCTCTTTAGGGAGTGACTGTGGTGCATTTGGCACCTCAGTCAGCATATGAAAACTTGTTATCAATAACAAACAGGACTCAATTGACCATTATTGATCTCCGTTAAATGAAAAGATGGTAAACAAACTGTCAGGAAGTTTGATTAAGGTTTCTACATATAATGAAACCAATAGGCTATGAACTCCAGTGATTTTTTTTTAAAGGAATCTATTCACCATCATCAGTTGAACCAACATTAAAAGAAAAATCAAACAGCTCTCCCTCTTCTTTCATGTGTCTGCATTATTACCATTGGATGCCAGAAAAAGTGTAGATCAAAGAACCCCAGCTAATTTTGCATTCTGATTCACAGCCGGCATTATAATTTACTCATTGACATTCAATGTGGATGCCATATGGGCTCACAAGTGTTCCAGCAAGCACAGATTGGTTCAGAAGTAGCTAATGGCATCTTTAAAATTATTACCATAATCAATACCAGTTGGGCCCCTCAGCATCACTCCAGTCCTTAAGTTATTCTGATTGCCACCATCTGCAAATCAAAATCGAATTTAGAATTAGAAATACCAATTAAAATGCTGTTTCACAAATACAGAGGGTAGATGGCAGGTTAGGAATGTTTCTGACTCTTAAGGAAAGGAATTGTGTACCCATCTAACTGAATGGAATGAAGATCTGTTTTCATTCTGTAGACACTTACACTGGAAGGCTTCCTCGAGTGGCTCACATTGGAGAAAAAAAATCTTCATCCATTCAAAGATGCATAATTGTATCATTACCCCTTTGCTGTAAGAAAGTTGCTGAAAAAAAGAGTAGTTTTTAACATTTTAAAAACTATTGTCAGTTTGGAGCTTATTCTGCTCCAAAAATGCCTGTGGTGTTTTGTTTTGCACAGAAGATAGCATTTTCTACATGGGAATCAACATTTCTGTGCAGAAAACAGTTTGCTATACAGAAAACCATTTTCTGAAACTTGTTTTTTCAACCATTTTCATTTTTTTTAAAAAATTCTTCCATCTGTAGTAACCATGACTAAATCTGTTTTTTTCCAGAACTATTGAGGACTGGTCTTATAATGCAGCTGCATAAAGAGCAGAATGTTGCTTCAGTGCTTCCATAAGACTTTATAAAAGTCTGATTAAGAAGGGGCAACATTAAGATCTGCTTCAAACATAGAAACAATGGTGAAGGAGGGAGTAAGAGTTAAGAGTGCATGTCTTGGGGCAGCATAAGGTGCAAACAGAATTATGGCATTTCATAATAGTACGTTACCACATCACCAATGGTCATGGCTATCCACCATGCTGTAGCATCACAACAGAGCAAGTTATCATTTACAATGATGGAACCAAAGCTTTCAAAGCTAATGATGGCCAGAATTCATTGAAACAGTTACAAATTTGTAAGCTAGACTTACACATTCGTGACTGGCTTGTATTCATGACATCCATGTATTCATTCATTTAGGGAAAAATAGGGACTGTAAAAGTCCTGCAGTCTTTATTTACCAGGCAGCAGCTGCTATAAGTGACAGGGGTCTGTTTTCCTGTTGATCAGGAAGCAGCTGACTGCCATTTCCACACACACCCTGCACAAATGATCTCTGGTGCAACGGGGAAGTATAAGGGGACCCGCTTCTGGCTGGTGCACCAGAGATTGTGCGTAGGAGAGAACATGAATGTCAGTTTGCTGCATCCTGATTGACAAGAGAACAGACCCCCTGTTGCTCACAGTGGCTGCTGTCCAGTAAGTGATGATAGGTTAAGTTCACTTGGGAGACACTACATAGGTATGTAACTAAGATGGTTACATAACTAAGTAGGTGATAAAGAATTGCAGGAAACATGTTCAGTAGGGATAAAGAATTATTCAGTAGGTGATAAAGATTTGCAGGCAACATGTTCAGGATGGTGTTTTGCAGGGTTTTTTTTAAGTTAAAGTTAAGTTTTTTTTAATGGTACTTCCCATTCCAAGTCCCCTTTCCAGCATGAGATTACTCTCCATATAGTTAACTAGTTTTTGTCAGTTTCTAGAACTGTATGGCAGTTCCCCTCATTTAGGCAGGGAGTAAAATCTTCTTAGAAGAAGGTACTTCTTCTTATTGTTCCCTTTCCACTTTCTTAGGGTTTTAAACACGCACACATGCACACACAATAATTATATCTACCCCTACAAACCATGCAAAGGTGCAAAGAGTACGTTTCATTTTCAGAAAGTAGAACGTGTCATGCCTCGTAGGGAAAACAAGTCCTTCTTATCTTTGAGAAACAGCTGAGTGTGCCCAAAGCAAATATTTTGGAGCTTTGTCAGTACTGGTGTATACTAGCAAAGTGCGGCTGGCCATATTCTCAGACTGAGAGAATAATACATTATGTGTTGACAGGCTTCCTATTGCCTGCCTGCCTGCTTCCCTGTCTTTCTCACCCCCAAGTATATATATAGGACAATCTGTCTTCTTCACTAAAAAGCCCTTGTTCAAATTCATTCAGCTTCTACTGCCTAAGTTCTCTAAATATAATCAAAAGACTTTGATTGCATTTGTTTTCTGTTATGTATATTTCTGCATTCTTGTCTTAAGGCAGAGAGATCAAAGAGATTTGCCAAAATCCAGCTTTCTAACTGAACATGTAAAAATCTCAGAAGCAAGCTGCACATTTGGCAGGCAACTTTTAGATTTACAAAACTGTTGCTATTTATGTAGGGAAAAAGATGTGTTATTTTTTCCCCATTCCATTTTGATGTGGAGCTACCTAAAAGGTAGCTGAGCCTTTAGCTTGTTGTCAAGAAAGATGTTCAAGGAAAACAAACTTGCTTTGAAAATGTGTATTAAAAGATTTTAAATATATACTTTGAAAAAAATATATAAAAGGAGGAATAAAAAAATGGAAAAAAATATACTGGAGGAATAAGAATGAAAAAAAATACTGATGCAGGTTGCAAATTTTCTGTGTAAATCCAACGGTCAGTCTCCATGGGAATAGGCCTACTGAACCCATTAAATTTACATAATCTGGTGACTTACTGTTCAGCAATTGATTCAATGAATCGGCACTATCTGGGTCCAGCAACTGGACTTAGGTCAAATCGTCCAACTTTTGTGTAAAGCATGAATGTGCTTTAAGAATTTGTCTTCCTTGGCAACCAGTACATTGATATACAAGACAATTCATCAAGACCAAAGCACATCTGAGAATGGTGTAGGATTGTGAAGAATACTTGCAAAATTTGTCACTCTGAATCAGATAGAGTGTTCCAGTGCACCGAGGCATCCTGTTGAGAAATCAACGTTCCCTACCTCCTGTGAGTGAGTGAAACTATGAGCCTTTTATTTTTACTGAGCAGTTTCCACAGGATTCGTTATTGTTGTTGTGTGCCTTCAGGTCATTTCCAACTTATGGAGACCCATTCTTGGCAAGATTTGTTCAGAGAGTTGAGTTTGCTTTCCTTTGAGACTGGGAGAATTGGACTTGCCCAAGGTCACCCAGTGGGCTTCTATGGGGTAGATGTGTTTTGAACCTGGATCCCCCAGAGTTCTAGTCTAACACTCAAATTGCTACACCAAGTTCAATCTTTCCACAAGCTATGTCTTTATGAATCTCTTTATTTTTTTCCTTTGTGAAGCAAAGCACATGTGCAAAAGGACACAGACACAAACAGCCCATGCAATCCTTATTGCAAAGTCAATTCAACAAGGCAGCTGCAATCATTCACACAATCATTTGCACAAATTTATGTTCTTGTAAGGGCAAATACTCTTGCTGTGAATGTGAAAAAACGCTTGATATTTTGCAAGTGAAGACAATATTTTGAAGTTTCCCATTCTCATGTGTGAGAAAGATTAACACAAAAAAGGATGTCCTGAGGAAATGGCTTGTGACATGGCCTTTCAAAAATTGCTAAAATTTTCAATTTCCATAAGATAGAGATTTTTATGTGCAAATCTCATTTGCACAGAGAGCCAGAGAAATTCTGTTTGACCATTATGTACTACATAGCACTGTACCTATGGTGCTACATAGTGGATTCGGGCTAGATTGCCCCCATCATGGTAAGCAGCTGATGGGATTGACAAGAGTTTGTTGCCAATTACATTCTACTTCAGAAGCTGTGATCCATGTAAATGCATCCAGCACATAGCAGATTTCCTTATCCACAAGAATGAATTACAGTTGCCTACCATGGTTGAGGCATTTGTCAATGTAATTCAGTAATATTTAGCAATAGAAAAAGCAGAAATCACTGGACAAAGGCACCCAATTAATCTATTTGTTGACAATACATTATTTTTAAAGCAATCTGCATGAAGTAATCCAAGAGCTCAAAACTGTGATATCGGTGTTAGAAGTGGGGCTTAGAAATCAATTATTCAAAATCTGAATTGATCTGCATTGATATCTCTCAAGATACACAGAAAGAAATCTGGCAGTTAACAAATCTGAAATGAGTTGGAAGAGACAAATGAAAAGCTGAGTACAGGAAGCAGAGAAGACTTTGCCTGGACAGCTTATACTCTCTAGGAAGACAGCATGAATGTCAGGCTGACCAAACTTCTGAAGAGGAACACACCAGTTATGGGGGTGAAGATTAGAGCCTAGAAAAGTTTATTTCTTACTTCTTTGAACTACAACTCCCACAATCCCCTAGCTAGCATGGACATCAAGGCCTAAGTCCTATTAATCCTAAGAAGAGCAGAGATACTGAAATACATTGGATTTACCTACGTTTTGAGTCACCATTCCAGAACTGATTCAAAAGGGTTTACTCTAGTTAGAACTATCCAACAGGATTCCAGCCTAAGATTAGCCCAAAATGTAACTTTTCTATGCTTCAATGAAAACACAGTTAAATGTGTGGTTGCAGATATTAACAATTACTAAACTGAGAGAAGGATGAGATGATAAGGATCTGCTCAGCTCTCAGCTACATCACAACCATACAATTTTAGCATCCAGGGCTTTGTCCATAAAAATGTAATTAAAAGGAGACAATATGGAAATGTCTTTAAACTATGACTGCCTTTTTCTATGTTCCCATATTAAGTATTTATATATTCATTTAGTACCTTCACAGAACAACCTAGAAATATACTCCCCCAACCTGAGTCTCCATTGGAGTCTCCTATGGAACTGGCTCCTCCTGTATATGTCAATTTCTATTTACATTGCAAATTCAGGAATGCAACCCCAATGTAAATGGAATTTTCCCTTTAATTGCTATGTTAGCAAATACATAGACTACAATGAGACACTGCTCCAAAACACACAAGAAAAGGGTTTATTTAATGCTTCCTAGGGTAGGTAACCCCATCCTATGATTGACCATTCATTGTCCTAGAAACACCCTTTCCTTTCTTCTTAAACACAGGCCAAGACAGACACCAAGAAAGCAGAAGTAACATGAAAGGCAATAGCTTGTCTGTACTGAGACAGGTTACACAAAGTATTTACAGAATGGTTTGTCTACATTTCTGTTTCACATTGCTTTCTTTGATGTCAGCATCATCTGCCAAACAACGTGTAAGGATGACTCTGTGTTCTAGTAAGCATTTATCTTGTATTTTCATGTTTTGCTGAATATATTCAAATGGCTCATAATGCCTACAATTTTGCGAACAGAAGAGGTACAGAGCGAGGAAGATAGTCCAGCAAAATGGCTCATCTAGAAGCATCTTTTTGTTTCCTTTTATGGTTTCACAGTTCACTTTGAAAATCAAAATCAAAGTGGGTCATAGAAAACACAGATGTAACGATGTGTTTTATTATTCAAGTTACTTTTTACTGGCATGCCCAGGAGTAGTGGAGTGAAGCGCAAAGAATATATAGCAAAGATTCACTAAACCTACTCTAGTTAGTAAGATTTACTCTAAACAGATGTTGGATTTAGGTGAAATGGTTTACCAGAATACATGGAGACAAACAGTATAGACTCAATTTCTTTGTTTATGAAATTATATTTTGCTTTTCTATAAACTATTAAAGAAGGTATAGGCTGGATTCCTATAAGCATTTACCTAACAGAAGATCCTATTTCAGGCAGGCACATACAAGTTAGCCTAGTTAGATGCACTATTAACTACAACAAAAAATATGTAAACAGTTGCATCCTGTTAGTGACATATTGAATTTTTTTGTTTCTTGAATTTACTTCCTCCATCATGAAAAGCCAAGAACCCCCAGGACTCAGCTTAATTCTACACCCCCACCCACCATCTAATGGCTGATGAAGAGCAAGGAGCATTTGAGAAGCATCTGACAATGTCCCTATAGCTTAGAGGTGGGCAAAGTGCATCCCACAGTCTACATGTGGCCCCTGAGCCATTTTTGTGTCCCCCAGAACCTTTCAGAGTCCTCATAAGACTTGGTTTCCAGACCTTTGATTGCTCTTAAGACACTAATTCTTGAACAAATGTCAGACATACAAAATAAACAGCTTTTGCAGAATGTTTTAGGCAGTGGCATCACAAGGATTGGTGTCACCCAGTACAAGGTATCACCCACATGGAGCTCCTCCTGTGCCAGACTATACAGAATCCTTAGTTATGTTTTTTGTACTAATGTTACCTGTAAACAATAATTCCCTTATGTCACTGAATGTAATGGCAATAATGGTGACATAAACTACTAGCAAAATTAAAATTAAACCTTTGAATTGCAATCTCAAAATTATGTTCATTTTAATGTTAAATTTTCCCATTACTTGAGATACATTAATGGATTAGGTTTGCATATACAATAATGACTCAAATAATGAAGAAGTTATAGAGAAATGCATATGGGAATATACTTGTAAATGAAATAATGCAAACAAACAGGAAAAATACACAAGCATTTCAGCGTTCAGTGAACATCTAGATTAAATCAGAACTTTCCTTTTCTGGCCTTCAAAGCTGTGAACTTGTAAATCACTTCATCAAATTCAATGCCTTCATCAACTCAATTTCAATTGATATACATTCAGCTGGGGCGCCTATTCCCTTGATCCCATTTCAGCTCTTATTGTCATCCTGTACCATGTTAAAATGCCCTGTATACACACCAAATTTTGGGCCACTTGGGACTCATTTCCATCTGATAGAGCAGTGCTTCTTAGGCTGATGTGTGGGAACAGCAATTATTTTTTCCCTGTGTACCTGGGACAGGTACCATATATGCCCTCACTAGCTATATGTTGTCTTCCCTTCCTAGAAACTTGCCAGGGACTGCCAGGCAATGACTCAGGAATGCCACTAGTAGTGTTGTAACTGAGGATGTGTTTGGTTATATGATTTGGGGCCCAAAGTTGATCTGGGGATGTAAAGTACTAGTTCCTTATTTGTAATTGGCTTCTGGGCTCATTGTGATATGCTTTGAGCAAAATTGCTGGTTTAAATCTGAAGCAAGTTATTTTTTTACCTTAAAAGTGTTGGATAAAAGTGTGGTGATGTTTGCCCTAGTGAAAATACATTTGATAAGCATGTGGAACACCTGGGGAATGACTTAGCAAGTGATGACATATTCCCTAGGGGACATGAAGTAAGGGCTGAGTCATGATAGTGAAATCATGGCAAGGGGTTGCTTCATGCAAATAGCCCTGGCTGATGACCTGGAAGCAGGTGTGTATAAAAGAGGAGCGGGAATGCTTGCTCTCTCTCTGCACCTGAATCTCTGCATCTCTTTCTCTGCATCCGAATCTCTGATCCTGAAACTCTGATGCTGAATCTCTGCCTGTGGATCTGCGTATCCTGTGTATAGATATACATATGGCAACTATGAAGATTAAAGCTTCCAGGTATTTTGGATGACAAACTCTGTGTCTGTGAGTTACTGACCAGTGGGTAGAGGAGTCAGAGCAATAATGAACCTGTTGCTGTAGTTGTACCCTGCTGCACACGCTTTTTGCTGTTTGGAAACTCTGCTATGTTTATGCTTGCCTCTGAGACACTGTGTCCAGAGTGCAGCAGTTCCGGGGATAATTTTGTGCTGGTGCTGTAAATCATCTCCTGTCAAAAAGGACACTCTCCTTGTCACAGAGATATGTGACACAAAATATTCCAAAACTTAAGAAGGGGGTAGAGCATCATATATTTTGTTGTTGTGTGTGTTGTGCCTTGTGTTGTGTGTGTCGTGTTGTGCCTTGTGTTGTGATTCTCACTCATACAGACCCTATGATACGGCTCTGAGGCTGAGAGAATGTGTGACTTGTACAAGGTTACCCAGTGGGTTGCTATAGTTGAGTGGGGATTTGAACCTTGGTCTTGCAGAGTCCAAGTCCAACACTCAAACCACCGCTGAACAAATTATGCAAAGAGTGTTGCCAAATTTTCAAAGCAGGGTTGACAATCATGTAGTAGCTATTACCAAGTTGACATTCCATCTGAATGTCGAAGTCAATTCGCTCAGCCATACATTTCTCTGTAAAATTAATGTAATGTCCATGTTCAAAAATTATGAACACATTTCTGTCTTTCCAAAAGGGTCCATACCTCAAAATATGGGACTTTTTTTCCTGATTATCTCTTTCAGTCTATATAAAAGGAAAAGCTTTCTAACCCTAAATAGGAGACATACCTTATAATAAGGGACACCTACCAATTCTATGAGGGACAACCTTGACTGTACTCCTTCCCTCTTCTCTCTTGCCACTGCCATACTTTGAGTGCCCTACTGCTGCTGTGGCAGCAGGGTTTCCTTTGGTCCTTGAGCAAGGGCTAGCCCCAGGTTTTCCTGGAGCAGAGCTCGGCAGTGGTTGGTGTGTTGAGGCATCTTGGTACACAACCACAGCAGCTGTTTCACCAACCCCAGCAGAAGCAGCAGTAGCAGAAGTGGTGGCAGTGGCCAGAGAAGGAGGAGGATGGACAGAATTGGAAAAAGGCTGGAGGGGGAAGCAGGAGCACTGGCGTCACTAGGATTGGTGTCACTACTGTTTGAGTGTGCAAATCAGTGTGGCCTTCTCCCCTGCTCCTCACTAGTGACATCATTGGTTTTAAGTTTACATCAAAATCAGGATTCGCAGATTTGAATGAAAGAGATTCGTTATAGAACAGAGAAAATTACAAAGCAAGCAGGATGCAAATCACTCAGCACCACAACTATTTTGCCTTTATTCATCTCAAGCCAGCCATGTACCAGCCCAATAGATGCTTTTCTGTCCAGTTTGGACTGAAGCATTGATGTGCAACCTCTTGGGTTTGGGGATGTGTGAGTGAATTGGGCACTGTGCAAAGTTTCAGGGGCTACATCCTTTCTTGCTACTCCTGGGGAAGAGGACACAGGTAACAACTGCAGCATCTCTGTGGTGCAGGATGAAGCAGAAAGAGAAAGCATTGAGGAAGTAGCAAAGCAAGGTGTTGTTGTTGTTAGGTGAAGGGAACGCAAAAATGGACTGAGGCGTGCACGGGAAAATATTATCCACACGTGGTCTAAACTATAGAAACAAAAACAAACAAACAAAAAGAAGGATATTGCTCAGTTTATTGCTGGGTCATAACCTATGGCTCTTTCCGCAGCCCACTCCCACCACACAATGCGGACGGGATCATGACAGGACCGTGACAACAGTTCTGTGTGATGTCATCATGATCCTGTTGCAATCTTGTGGCCACTCATTGCAATCTTGGGGTAAATCATTGACAGGTTTTTCTCATCAATGAATCATGATTTTGCAGTCCTCCTATCACCCTCCCTCATTTACCTGCTGTGCAGAGGGTCAGGAAACACAGTGGCTGTGCTTCCTCCCTCAGCACAGCCTGGGAAAATGCTGGGTTGTGCTGTGGAAGGGCGGGGAGGAGCCATCTCACTTCCTCCCTTTCAGCAGGCAGCTGGTGCAGAGGGGAGCACTTCTGTCATGCTCCCCTCCCAGGAGAACCAAGCCCGGGATTCCCACAGGATGGCTTCGGCAAAAAGTAGACTGCGGAAAGGGCCTTTGTTCCATTTGTGGTTGAGAACTGTAACTCTCACAGTTCCATTCAGGTGAAATGAGCCAACCTTGTCCCAGACCAATGGAGTCATCTGCAAATCCCACAGATATAAATAGAAGTGGTTTCTCAGTCTTACTGTGCTTGCTGGAATATGTCAGAAATGAAAAATTAAATTTGAGAAAAGCACAATTATTGGAGTTTCCTAATCTAAAAGGCCCCTAGATTTAACCATATGTGATTGTTCTGAAGAAATGCTACACAATTACTTATTCATAGTTTCCTAGTGACCTATAAAATCTCCAACACATAGGTCTCCAGTTTTATATGGTGATTCAATCGAATATTTGCCAGAAATACATGCATAGTTAATGAGTGTGCCTAGTGTTTATGGGTTGGGTACTCTACATTTTACTGTTATGGTGATTCTGGACTAATGCATAGCTATTTCTCCCTCAAGGATTTTCTTTAATGTTGGTAAAAGCACTTTTATGAGTCTTTGTGTAAGATAAAACATCTGGTGCATATAGAATGTACAGAGTTTGGTGTTAATATGCAGGTTCATGAAAAAGTACGTTATAAATATTCATACGTTCAAATGTATCCTGGTCCTTGAAGTCATTCCTCCCTTTCTGCTCTATTATTTGTATGCCAGGAACTGTGTGTTTCCTCAAATGCCTTTGTGGGATTGCCTCCACTCAGAAACTTCTGCTCAAAACTCCTCTTTTCCACATCTTTGAAATCTACTAGTCCTAATATCCACAATTTAGGGCTGGCACAAGACATCTGCTGCCTGAGGAAAAGGACAACATGGCATTCATACTCACTCCATACTCACTCCTGGTTTTCCTTCAGTACTGCCTGTGGGATAGATACCTCCATGCACCTGAGGGCAGTAAGCTGTGTGAGGAGTGTTTAGAGGGCTCAGAAGATATGATTTGGAGCTTATCACAGCTGCCTCTAGCATTTGCTTCCTGTTGTGACTGCCTCACTCTCCATAATAATAGGGCTAACCCTAACCAATATACAGATTATCCTGACTCTTAACTTTTTTTATTTTCCCTTTAAGAACTTCTTGGCGGTGGGGGTGGGTGGAGGTAGGCATTTTTTTCAGGGGAACACATGCAGAGGTGAGGCTTAGCTGTTTACACTTCAGCCATAAAGTGAACAATACACATAGGCCCTTTTTGGATGGCATTTGCTGTGCAAAACGGCCCCTGGAGCATCGTGCAACTGCGAGGAGCGGCCCACACGACACACTTACAATTGCACAACGCTCCAGGGCCTGGCAGGTGCTGATCACGCACTATTTTATTTTCAGCTGTGAACTGAGCTGAAAATGGTGCACAATAGCACATCGCTCCAGGGCCCTGCTTGCACTTGCTGTGAGCATGGAGCTCCGGAGCTGCAACACTTGTGCTTCCTGTCCCAGCACAGCCTGGGAAAATCCCAGGCTGCACTGCGGAAGGAAGGGGGGCTCTCACATGAGCAGACAGCAGCTGCGGAGCTGAAGGAACTGGTATGTGAGAGTCTCTCGCTAGAGGCTGCTCGAGGGATCCCCAAACCCCAGTTCCGCATAAAGGTGAGTTGTGGAAAGGGCCCCAGAAGCATGCATATGTGGTTAGGAGGCTATGAGCAAGATCCTAGAGACAGGTAGCAAACCATAAAGTCCTGTCAGTGTACTTACTGAGAGTGCTCCTGGGGAGTAGAGATAGAGGTTGTCAACCCAATAGCAATGAGAGAGAGCCTTCACATTCTGTAACCAAATAGAGGCTATGTGGGTTAGACAGTGGAACTGTACCTGGGTGCTACATGGCAGCTGTTGCACTTCAGTGGGAACCATTTGTGTAAGGAGGTACTAGAAATTCTCCTTATGGAAAAGTTGGAAAAATTAAAACTGCTGACACGGAGGTAGAAATTGTGCATTACTTTGAGGATTCAGTCAAGCCCTTTGGACACTACCCCAAAGGCTCCCAAAGGCCCTCAAGTCACCATTTTGGGGGTTGTAAAAGACATTTGTTTGACTAATTTTTTTAAAATTGTCTCTCGCAGGGCTTTAAAATGTTCCTCAGGAGGGCCTCAACTCAAAGCAGGCAACCTCTAAAAACAGCAGTCCCCTCCCAAAAGAGAACTGGAACTTATGTGATATGACTTCCAGTTTCTTCATATCATGTCTGCAATGGTACATTGCTATCTGCTGGACCCCAAGAGGAGCTAAAATTGGGACAATGTAGACTACTGGACTTTGCAATGTGCCCACCCACCCCTGTGCTTATAAGAACCTGATTGGGACTAGTGTTATAGTCCAGCAGGATTTTGCCCACTCTCCCTGAACTATGACCCCTTGAGAAATCCCCTACATAATAACAAGTGATTGAGGATCAAAGGGATTTGTTTTTATTATGAGCACCACATAATTAGGATCAAAGGGATTTATTTTTATTATGAGCACCACATAACATGTCTCTCTGTTAGGAGACCATCATTGCTGGGGAGGGAAGGAAGCAACATCCCTGAATACTGCAGTTTTCTCTTCTCCTTCCAGTACCCCCATACCTACAGAAATCAAGGCAGGAAGGTCAAACTGTATACAGTGCAGTAAGTGTAATGCGTAGTTTGGCCCTATGATCCGACACAGAAGACTAGAGGGAAGATACATTTAGACAACACATTGTGGAGAAGGGTGGAAGATAAAAATTATCTCCTTTGGTGCGGTTTTTTTTTTTTTTTGCATGTGATTAAACTTTTCAGTAGAGGTGTTTTTCTCTCTTTCATAATTCCATGATACATGGCATTGACAAGATTGATGGTGACAGAGGTCAACCTTGCTGGTCCTGCAATCTTCCCATAATGCTCCACTCCTTGACATCTTGTCTGTTGATTCTGTGACTGGCAATCATTCTCAAGAACAATCTTTCTTAGTCTTACATCCTCTTGGCTACAAAAATATGACCCTAATAAAATGCCTGAAGACTCCTGTAGAAATAGACCCATCTCTCTCTCTCCTATTGCTGTGCATTCTTTCTGGTGAAACCTATATGAGGCAAAAGAAATAGATTTTTGTTGAAAGAGATGGAGACTTTGCAATGAAGTTGCTTATGTTCAGGGTGACCTGAGCCTTCAAACTTATCTTTGGCTGCTTTTATGG
This sequence comes from Ctenosaura bakeri, assembly GCA_948474755.1. Taxonomy (NCBI): domain Eukaryota; kingdom Metazoa; phylum Chordata; class Lepidosauria; order Squamata; family Iguanidae; genus Ctenosaura; species Ctenosaura bakeri. The sequence goes on along the minus strand of CAOLHI010000231.1, from coordinate 645,977 downwards.
GGGTAGAAGTAGGGACAGCTGGTATAGCAAATCTTTGTGATTGTCTTTACTTGTGCATAAATGGTTACAGTGTCGCAGGACAGAAAAGAAAACAACAACGGCAACACAAGAACTCCTTTCTTGGAACTGATGGAGGCATCATTCAATCCCACGTCTTTTTCTGAACACTGGACAGGAGGATACATCCACACAGCACACAACAAATCATTAATGGCAACTACCCTTCCCCATTCTTTACCCCATGATCTGGAATTCAGAGGTATGTTGCCTTAGAACATAGAGATTCCTGTAAACTATAATAGCTTATCGGTGCTTGGAAATATAATCCCCAGAACCCCCAAGCTACCATGGCCACAGGTCATGCTGGCTGGAAGATCTGAGGAGTTAATAGCTCAACAAAGCAACTTTTTGAAATTCTGGAACTAATAACCACAAATAAACCTGATTTTGCCCAATCAACCTTTAATTCAAGTCGGTGGTCATCACTGCAACAGGAAATTCCGTAAGTCAGTTGGGCACAGGCTGGTTGTGCATTGGCGCCTCTTGCCCTGGAAATTCTTTCTAGTTGATAATTTATGTCTACTGTGAATATTTCCCACTGCACAAGCTCACGCAGTGGCATGCTTGTGAAATAAAACTGCATTTCACTCCAATCAAAAAACTGGCTTTTGACAAACTGTGTGAAGGTTTCAATCCTTTTGAGAAGAAAGCAGAAATGGCCTCAAAAAGGGAGAAGTTTTGTTGCTGCTGTTTATCATCAAGTCAGCTGGTCCCTGGTCAATATTTGTCCTGCTCAGGCCTTCCAGACTCAGAGCCATGGCTTCCTTGATTGAACCAATACACTTGTAAGCACAGTATTTCTCTTTTCCCAGTGCCTTCAACTTTACCAAGCATTATAGTCTCTCCCAGTGAGTCATGTCATCTGATGGTATGTCCAAAGTTCAACAGTCTCAGTTTAGTCTTCTTTGTCTCTAGTGAGAGATGAGGCTTGATTTGCTTTAAGACGTATTCATTTGTCTTTTTAGCAGTCCAAGGCCCTTTCTGCTTGATGCATCCAACCCGCCATGGGGATGGGAGAAAGACAGGACCGAGATGATATTGTGCATAAACATCAATGATCAGTGATTACACCACCATCCTGCTGCACACCCGCACTTACCTTGTCTGTGAAGGCACTGGAAGCACAACGGTTGCACTTCCTGCCCCAGTGCAGTCTGGGACAGTACCCTGCTGTGATGCTGCAGGAAGAGGCACAGCCATCATGCTTCCTGGATCCTAGAGGCAGCCAGTGCATAGGGGAATGCTCCATCACATTTCCCTCCCAGGAGAACCAATGTTGCCATCGTCACTAGACACCGCCAGGACAAAGATAGGGTCCAAGGTACCTTCTCCAGTACCACATTTCAGATGAGTTGATTTGCTTCTTGTCAGCTTTCTTTACCATTCAACTTGCACACTCATATAGAAAAGAAGAGATTACTCCTCATCAAACTGACATGCTTACATGACAGGAAAAGTCCTTGCTTCTCAAGCCAGCGTTGTGGAATTCCCTGAGTTAATCACAGGGTACTCTATTCTTGACTTATAGTAGGCTGGAAAGCCAAAGAGGTTTGAGAAGGAAGCTGCAGTGTCTTTTTTTTATTATTATTATTTATTTGTATCCCACCTCTCCATATGAATCGAGGCGGCGAACAACTTACAAATAGCATGTATATTGAAACATTTCTATACGTGCCCCCATCAAGCTGGGTACTCATTTTACCGACCTGCAAAAGGATGGAAGGCTGAGTCAACCTTGGAGCTGGGCAGAATCGAACTCGCAACCTTGTGGCTTGCAGTACTGGCATTTAACCACTGCGCCACCAGGGCTCCTAGTAATTAATTTCTTCTAGTAATTAAATGTAAGGAAAGAACCCAAAGCTGTGCAGAACATTCTTGCACAGTTCTTTTTGTGGGAATTCTTAAGGTGTTTGAGTATATGTGTGTGTGTGACATCACCCAATAATTGAGAGGTGGTAGCCAACATGTATGTGGACATCTCTTTTTTACTACAGTGTCTAGACAGCTGTGCTACATCATTCTCTACTGATGTCCTGGGAAGTTGTAGGGCTCCATTTACAAGATGTGCAGTAGCAGGCACACTGGCAGACAACTGGTCACAAAACCGTGGCTTCATTTCAAACTCTGAAGAGAAGTAGAAGAAGAAAAGTGCCTGCCTTCAGATAGGGGTGTTAATCTTTGATTGTTTTATTTTTACAAGTGAAGACAAGCAATTTCCATAGTTGTCTCCCCACGATGGAGAAAAAAACAGAAATCTCTGTGCAGTTCTCACCTTTTAGTCACATATTCCAATGCTTCAGGTAATTATTCTACACAGAACTACACATTTTTGTGGGGAGGAATCGTAGGATTTCTGTGCAAACCCACCCACTGTTTCAAGACAGTCTTGGTGCCAGATTTCTGTTTTTCTATGTAACAAAAGTAGGAATTATGCGGGAAACAATGGTCTTGTACAACAAAACCACCTCCCCCCTTTTTTTGGTTCAAGATTGCTGTTTTTGCAAAAAAAAATTTCTATGTAAGGTTTTGTGTAGAAATCTTGCACTAAAACCATAAAAGGCTGCTAGAAACAGTGAGGTTCTCTATTTTTTGCACAAATTCCCACAATTCTCACAGGAAAAAACGATGCGCATTTCTGTGCAGAATACTTTACTAAAACTATTTGGGATGTGCGAATATTGGGTGAAATTTGTGCAAAATTCTTGCCACTGTATTATTTTTCCAGACTGGATTTCCTGAGTGTGGGAAAACTATTTTTTTGGCCAGGATATGAATAATAACACACTTTTTTCCCCATCCATCTCCTCAGACTACCTTAAAAGCGGCTTCCCTGACTGACCCATAATTGCTTGTTGTTAGTCTGTTTCTGTTCAAAAGTTTAACAAAAGTGGATAAGGACTCTGCACATCCCTAAGTACATTTGAAGACTACATCTTTTAAACTTATTCTGAACTTAGATTTTTTATTGCTATGAGTCCTGAACTCTGACTACAACAACACTATCCTCTCAGATCTTATAAGCTTTTGTGGATGGCAGGCCACTTCATCAAATGCAGATAAAACATCCACGAAAGGCTATGTCAGCTAAAACTTTTAGGGTACCACAAAGCTCTGTTGTTTCAACTAAAAAGAGACTCCGTGCTTCATCTCTTTAAGAGACACTGGGGAAAAAACTCTTGCATCTTGCCACTACCACCACCACCCATCTTCCTTTTCCTCTTCCTCTTCTTCTTCTTCCTCCTCCTCCTTCTTCTCCTGAACTTGGGCTGCAACTAAACTTCTCTTGAACTTTTGTATCAGGCAAGCTTAACAATAAAGGTGGGGCTTTTCACCTGCTTTGGATTACTGTTTGCTTCCATTAAAAGCATTCTGTTCGTATCTGCCAGATTCTTGAAATGTTGATCCAAAGAGTCACGTAGTTGAATCACATATTTGGAGGTCATTTCAGGGAAGAAAATAGAAGTATCTGCCAAAGTGCTGTTACAGATGAAGTAACACAAGAAAAGGATAGATCAAATGATCAAGGAGGCATATGAGGTAATCTTTTTGTTTGTTTGCTTCTGCAAGGTGACCTAACACAGCACCTGTGTAACATGGCACCCAGATTTCATGGCAATTGGAGAGTAAGGTGTGGTGATTTCAGGGCATCTATACAGGTGCTTCCTCAACAAGTTTTTGAGAGACTGTGCCCTGTAGTGGTTTGAGCATTCATTGGTCTAAGACCCTGGAGACCAGAGTTTGATTGCCTGCTTGGCCATGGTAATCCACTGGGTGACCTTGGCTGCATCTCAGATTCACAGCCCCTAGAAAACCTCATAATAGGTTCTCCATAATGGGGTCACCATAAGTCAGAAATGACTTTAAGGCACACAACAACAACAACAACAACAACACACCAGTGCTGCAGCTCTGTGATAGTGCATATGATCTACAGGCAAAAGAGTCAAGGCTTAATCCCTGACACTAGGGATAGAAAAGACTCTTAAAAAAAAAACTTTTTTACTTACTATATAAAAGTCAAAGTTTGTGAGTGAGTTGGTCTGTTTATCTGTGTCAGGCAGGTGAAGACCTCATATGATTGGCTGCCTAAGAAGATTCCACGGAATCCTGGGGTTGGCAGTTCAGGGAGGGACCTTTAGAATTCTCAGCCAGAGAGCTCTTGGGCCTGACTGGTTGCTATAGAGATGAGGCCTAGCAGCAAGAAGGATGGCAGTGTACACCCTCAGGAACCCAACCTCTGTATGTTAATAACTCTGAATACAGATTGGATTGGGGAATATGGGGGAAAGTTACATGTACTGGACAATACAGATTGGGGAATTAGAGACACAGGATCTCAAATCTGTGTATTTCAACCGCATCTAATTCCTAAAGTAAGGAAAGGTAATTCCTAAGGTATTTCTAACAAGTGTTACCTATGAGAAAATAAAATCCCAGGCAACACTGGGTATACGCTAGTTATTTATATTAGCAAAACCAACCATTGTTACACACAGTACAAAAATTTTAAATTTCTTGATTAAAAAAAGAATTATAATACATTATAATACAGTCATTGCTGGATTTAAATACAAATACAAATATAAATAATAGAATAATAGAGTTGGAAGAGACCACAATGGCCACTGAGTCCAACCCCCTGCCATGCAGGAACACACACTCAAAGCATCCCCAGAAAATCACCATCCAGCCTCTGTTTAAAAACCTCTGAAGAAGGTGACTCTACTACACTCCAAGGCAGCATGTTCCATCTTCAAAAGGCTCTTACCAATAGGAAGTTCTTCCTGCTGTTTAGGCGAAATCTCATTTCCTGTAGTTTGAATCCATTGATCCGTGTCCTAGTCTCTGAAGCAGCAGAAAACAAGCTTGCTCCATCTTCAACATCACATCTCTTCAAATATTTAAACATGGCTATCATGTCACTTCTTAACCTTCTTTTCTTCAGGCTAAACATACCTATCTCCCGTTCCTCATAGGACATGGTTTCCAGACTCTTCACCACTTTGGTTGTCCTCCTCTGGATACGTTCCAGTTTGCCAATATCCTTCTTGTATTGTGGTGCCCAGAACTGGACACAGTATTCCAGGTGAGGTCTAACCCAAGCAGAGTAGAGTGGTATTATTACTTCCTGTAGTCTCAACACTATACTCCTATTGATGCAGCCTAGAATTGCATTGGCTTTTTTAGCTGCCATATCACACTGTTGACTCATATTCAACTTGTGGTCCACTAAGACTCCTAGATCCCTTTCACATGTACTGTTTTCAAGCCAGATGTCACCCATCCTATATCTGTGCATTTCATTCTTTCTTCCTAAGTGTAGTACCCTATATTTCTCCCTATTAAAACTCATTTTCTTAGTTTTGCCCCAGCTCTCTAATCCGTCCAGGTCATTTTGAATTCCGATACTGTCCACTGAGGTATTAGGTATCCCTCCTAAGTTGATGTCATCTGCAAATTTGATGAGCATGCCCTCTATTCCATCATTCAACTCATTCATAAAGATATTGATAGAGGGCCCAAGACAGAATCCTGTGGCACTCCACTAGTCGCTTCTTTCCAGGATGAAGAGGGGGAACATCCTTTGTGTTTGGCCAGTCAGCCGATTACAAATCCACCTAACAGTGGCACTGTCTAACTCATATTTTACTAGCTTATTTGCAAGAATATCATGGGGACCTTGTCTAGGGCCTTACTGAAATCAAGATACACTATATCCACAGCATTCTCTTCATCTACCAAGCTTGTAACTCTATCTATCAAATACAAAACAAATATAATTCTTCCTCTGTATCTTCTTCTAGTATTAACTTAACAATTGCTGTTTTCTAGTTATTGATCATTTTTCCATTAGTTACCCTTATATTTCTTCTTTACTTAATACTGATGTACTTCTCCCATATTGTTCTCAAGTAATTTATTAAGCATTTCCAGTCCTCTCTGAGGTTATTTAATGTTTTACCTTACCCTTCACTTATCAGCTTATCAATTTCTATCAAATCATATAATTTTAACAGCCATTCTTCCAACAATGGTAGTGTATCTGCTTTCCAAAACTCCATTCCAAAACCCCACTGCTTCTAGTTAGTGTTGATAATACTTAGCTACACGGCCCAACAATATGATTCAGCGTAAAACAGCTTCCATATTCTCCAAACAGAATTTGGGGCAGAAATAACTTTTCAAAGATCACAACTCTAGGGATGGAAAGCATATTCAAAGAAATTTAAAAAATGGTCGAAAAATCTGTTTTGGGGACCGACACACCCCGATGAGACAAATCCTGGATTTATGATAATCTTCACAGTTCAGGACTTATTCTGAGCAAAATTGTCATGTGACTGTTTTGTGCAACATCCCTCCCCCTCATTTTCTGAGAAAGGAACATCAATATTATTTTCTCCACAGAAAAAGCTATTTCCTGTGTAGAAAATGCTGTTTTCTATGCAAATCAACCATGCACATTTTTTTTTCCAGAATTAGTCCCCAGTTGCATCATTATCTGTCCAGGAAGCAATATTTTATATGCAGAAAATAGAAAATAATATTTATGCACAGGAATATTATTTTCTGTACATAAAACATTGTTTCCTGCATAGAAAATGCTATTTTCTGTGCAAAACAAGCACATGTGAATTTTGTGCAGAATAAGTCTTGAATTGTGAACAGGCTTTGAAAATTGTGGTTTTCAAAGACTTTCTCACAGCAGAAAAAAATTTGCTAACATTACTTGTTGCTTCCTTCAAGGAGAAAAATGAATAAAGAACTACATCCCTACACATCACCTAGAATCTCCTAGCCAGCATGTCATAAGTTGCATGAATCTATATTTTGATGAAAATGACTCATTTTTCCTTCTTCTCTCCTTTCTCCTCTGCCCTCTTTCCTGAACAGGGGAAGGGGATGCTGCTATTGTTGTGGATTTGCCTATACTTTTCTGTGTGGAGCTGCTACTTTTACCCTGCAGCGCACAGAGAAAATGGCACCAAAAGTTGTCTTCTGGACCATAGACCTGTAGCTGTCAAATGGAAGTATCAATAGCTTACTCTTTTCAGTGATTACAGCTGCATCTGGGTATAGCTGGTGAAACACTCTAGCCTGATTCATGAGGACTAATTTGTCGTGATGGCCAGCGTAGTGGTTTGTGTGTTGGACTATTACCCTGGAGACTATGACCATTTTAGCAGGATGGCACTCTCCCAGCATGGGGATGCGAGAGAAGTGGGACCTTGCATGATGTTGTTGTGGTCCTGCCCTTCTCATGTTCCCAGCTGGCATGATCATGGGTTACATAATTGGTGGAAAAAGTCCATCAATGTCCCCTAATGGTGCAATGCTCCCATTGCTGCCGGCCGTGCAGAAGGGGTGGAAGTGCGATCATGGACGTCCTTCTCCAGTGCAGCATGTGAAGAAGGCTGGCTGCAGTCCGGAAGGAAGGGGCATGTCACTCTTGCTCTCTTCCACAGGGAGTTGGCTGGGTGTGGAGGGGAGTGTTCCCGTCATGCTCCGTTCCTGGCAAAGGCACTGCCGGAACCATGATGGGACATCAGTGGGAACCAGTAAAGTATGGAAATACCCTAAGACTTTATTACCTGCTTGGCCATGGGAACCCACTGTGTGATTTTGGGTGCATCACACACTCTCAGCCCCAGAAATCCCCTTAGGGTCACCATAAGTCAGAAATGACTTGAAAGTATACAACGACAAAAACAGCCCTACTCAAATGAACAGTCTTTTCTCATTTTAATTGCATAAAAGTGAGAAACAGATTAGGAATTCTTTCAAGTATACTAACCTTCTAGATGTGGTGACAGCCAATAGTTTAGACCTGCTGAATATAAACAGCAGGTCAGGGTGATGTCAGACTCTCCTGGTTATGATGGATGAGATTGAAAGGAATTGCAGTCCAACACATCTGGTGGTACCAGTTTGAGAGAGGCTGTCCTAGTCATTACCTGAAAAAAGGGAGAAAGAAAAACTTCCATTTTAAAAAAAAAGTTGTTAGATAACTGTTCTTGAATTCTGACCAAGTTAAAATGGGACAGTCTCTGGAATGCACTCAGTGTTTACTTGGCTATGGGAATCTTAAAAATGTACTCCTTAAAATAAAGTGTGGCTTTATACCTTCATTCTTCTACAAGGATTTCAAAAGAGCAAGGGTCATTGACTTGCATCGACAGAATTGTTACATAACATGGCTAAGCTCTACAGCTAAGCCAGGCAATCTGTTGGAGTGAAAGGAAAATAGAACAGCATCTTTGATCTTGTTTTCCATTCTGCCCTTTTTTTGTTCTGAAGAGGCCAGGCACAGAATGTCAGTTTCTCCCAGTTGGTACACATTCTCAGCTCAAGTTAGGGCCAGCCCAAAATGAGGCAAAGAAGAGCGTCTCATCTCCTTTAGAGGGGTTCTCCTCTGTGTCCTGCCAGTGGGGGCAACAGCTAGAACAACATTTCATAGATGGAAAACCAGAAACATGTGGCCCAGCAACATCAAAGTGTGATCAAGATGGCAAAATTTATGGATGAGGAAGAATACACAAGCTACTAGAGTCTGAAGCATATTGCTTTTGTCTAAACCCCCACTCCACCCCCTGAGTTAACTGCATGCAAACTCTTTTTGCATTTTAACCTCAGTTTGCAGCAGTTGAACTGAGTACAAACAGAGAAGGTGGGAGGAGGAGAGAGAACCTTGGACATTTTAAAAGCAGTGAAAAAAGTGGGATGACAGAGAAGTCATTGGGACTGTCCCTGCCAAATTGGGACAGTTGGAGACTCCTGGAGGATGTGGGCGAGGGTCTTCTCTACTGCTGGCACCAGTGGTGGAATATTCTTCTCTTAGGGCCTTTCTGCACTACACTATTATAGTGCTATTATTACACTTTCAACATCCTGTGGAATTCTGGCGTCTTTCCTGAGGTGAAATAGCTCTCTGACTGAGAATTCTAAATTTCTCCTCCCTAAACTGCAAACCCCAGGATTCCATAGGATGTTGAAAGTGGAATAATAGCACTATAACAGTGTTGGGTGGAAAGGCCCTTAGAAGTCTGGTTAGTACCATTACTGGTATCATTCTGGTGCCAAACAATAACACTTTTTTTTCCTAACTGAAGACTTTGGAGCCTAAATGATTTAATCCAAATTTACACTTCTATGTGTTTTTAAATTGTGTTAAAACTGCCTTTTAAAAACTCATTAAAACTCATTAAATTCTTTGGTATATTTAAATTATCCTCACTGTTTTAAGTTAAGATCATTGGATATAGAGCTGGACATAAATATTTTATTAGATCATTAAGCAAAACAATAAAAATTCACATAAAGAAACTGATGAGAGTACTGGCTGAATCTTGCCTCAACAGTGGTGATAGAAGAACATCCTCTGCTACACCTAGGAATACCAAGCTAAAATCGGGGTTGCAGGGCTGTGTACATTGCATCCACATCTGTAACAATGAAGTGATTGGCTCCCCGTTGTATACATACCACAGTCTGCCTAATGGCAGGACCAGTCCTGAATTTACTATATGTTGCTATATTCATTTATATCCTGCCTTTTTCTCAAGTAGCTTACAAAAGTACAGCACAGTTCTGCAAGGTCCAGTCACTGCAAACTGTCAGTCTTCAAGGGACTATTGAAATGAATGAATGAATGAATGAATGTTCTAACCTGCCCACAGAATGATAGCAAGGAGTGTAACCAGTATAACCTCTCTGGGCAGTGAGTTCCAGAGATTGGGAACAGCCACTGAGAGGGCTCTCTCCTGTATTTCCACCAGATGTACCTATGAAAGTGGTGAGACAAAGACCCTCCAGAGGATTTCAAATCATGGATAGGCAGATAGGGGAGAATACAGTCCTTCATAAATTTTGCCTTAAGTTGTGTAAGGCTTTAAAAGTCATAACTAGCACCTTGAATTGTGTCTGGGAGCCAATCAACAGCTAGTGGAGCTGCTGCAACAAGAGAGTCGTATGCTTCCCATAGCCAGCCACAGTGAACAATTTGTCTCATAGCATCACGTACAATGTGTTGCAGTAATCCAAAGGGAATGTAACTAAGGTCTGTGTCACTTTGGTCAGCTTTGATGTCTCAAGGAATGGGCACATTGGGAGCACAAGCCTTAACTGTGCAAAGAAAATCAGGGAGAACACTGAGACTTAAGCATCCAGGCGCAGGGTGGAATCCAAGAGGATACTCAAGCTGTGAACCTGCATCTTCAGGGATAGTGTAACCCCATCCACAGGCTGATTCTCTATTCCTTGATCTGCCTTTCAACCAACCAGGAGCACCTCTGTCTCATCTGCATTAAGTTTCCATTTGTTTGCTCTCATCCAATCCATTTCTGATAAAGTGCATCAGTTTAAAACCAAGATAGCCTCCTTGCATCAAGGTGGGAAGGAGTAATAAGCTGGATATCATCCATATGCTAATGACATCGGAACCCTAGACTCTGGACAATCTCTCCCAGTGGTTTCATGTATATATTAACTAGCATGGGGGACAGAACTGAGTCCTGAAGGAACCCACAGGTCAATGGACAAGAACTTAGACCGGAGTTTCCAGCACCACCTTCTCGGTTCAGTCCTCCAGGATGGAATGGAGCCACTATAAAACAGTGCCTCCCAATCCCATCCCAGGAAGGAGATCTAGAAGGGCCACAGTTGTTGTGACTAAGAGAGTAATTGGCCTTTGTGGTTTTAATTTTATGGAAAATTTAAAACTATAGGTATATATCAGTTAACAAAGTAGATGTGCTGCTGGACATATCTTCTTTAACAGAAACACACTCCTATCTAGTTCCCTGTGTAGGTTGTCCAACAAGATGATCAAGGCCCTTACCTTGATACTCGATAGTATGCCTCGATACTGAGCTGTCCCAGCAGGATCCTGGCAATGGCAATGCTGAGATGGGATCAGGGCCTGAACATTCCCCACTGCACCCAGTTAGCTGCCAGTGGATAGATAGCAGCTTCTTCCTTCTGCAGTACAGTGTCAGGGGTGAGTCCCTTTCCTCACCTCTTCCTGTACTGTATTGTGGAAGGAAGTGCTATCAAGCACTTCCGCTCTTACCACAGGGAGGCAGCTGTGGGAATGGGGACCATTACCAGATTTTTTTCTGACAATGGTAAAGGGTGCCACGGCAGTAGATAGGGACATGACAGCAGCAGAACTGCAATGATGTCGTGTGATGGCGTGTGTCCTGGACCTGGAGCAATGTGTTGCCATACCAGGAAGATGATGTCATGCAGTAAAAGGCCCAAAGCTCTGATCTATAGCTATGTTAAAAGGGTGGGGGGAATCTGTTTTCCAGTGCAAATGGTCAAGGTATGTGCAACTGTATGTGTTGGGTAATGGTCATGATTGCCTACACTGGCCTCCATGTGTTTGAGGTGTACTTTGGATTTCTCAAGTCACTCTAATGACTATACCACAGTGACCTTAGGGAAGAGACCTCACACAAACTGATGTTTGTTCTGTTCTGGTCTCTCAGGGTCTTAGAGAGGTCCACACCATTCTTTTCATTCTGAAAGGATCCAAGGTAGAAAGTACGCTGATGCCCAGTAATTTTCCTTCCTTCGTGCCCTCACAGAGACTAATAAGAGATTAGATTCCTGTCTGTTTGACCCCTGACCTCAACAAACAAAGGAGAGGAAGAGAGGGCAGAAGGGATCACAGCTAGTCAGAAGGAAAACATAAAATCACAAACAACACAGTTGTAAACAAGACAGTGATTGGCCTTTGTGGTTTTAATTTTAAGGAAAGTTTAATACTACAAGGATATCTCAGTTAATAAAGTTGGATGTGTTCCTAAGCATGACTTTAACAGGAAATTTGGTTCCATAGGTAGAAAATAGTTTGCGCAAAAAAAAGTAGGAGATAGGTAGATGATTATGAACTTATTTCTATTCTTTCCATTATCATCCATCTACCCTCAACTCTTTTTTGCCCAAACTTTTTGTTCAAAACTAACAACATGGACATATGAAACAACTAGTTTAGGTAAGCCTTGCATAAGTAAATAAAAGCATTTTGAATGTTGTAGTGAACACACAAAAGTTTCTTCCACAATGCACCCAAGTGTGATTTTTCTTTCTTTCACTATCCATCTTTCTCCCAGGCTGGGGCTCAGCTTACAAAAAGACCTAAAATAAAATAAAAATACATTGTTAAAAGCATACAATGTTACACTTCAAATAATAACAGAATTAGAATCATTTGAATTCTTACTCTCAAACAAAGATTAAAAATAGTACAGCACCATAAAAAGCTCTTCTATTAAAAATCAGCTTCTGTTAAAAATCAGTTCTCACCAGCAATGAATGTGAAGGCAGTGAGACAGAGAGAAAGTACCTCTTCTATGGATCTTAAAACTCTGGGAAGATATGGCACTTTGGATAGCTTGGATCTGAGCTTTTCTAATGATTTCCATTTTGGTACCCTAGCTTATAGATCTATATTTATTTATTGGCTTGTTTTCATGCTGTGGGTAGCCCAGGAGATAGGCTAAACTCTGTGTATGCACCCTCAAGTTGCTTTCCCTCTTTCCCTCTGGCCTTTCTGCACTACACTGTTATGGTGGTATTATTCCACTTTCAACCTCTTGTGGAATTCTGGGGTTTGCAGTTTAGGAAGGCCAAAGAGCTCTCTGGCTGAGAATTCTAAAAGTCCCTCCCTAAACTGCAAGCTCCAGGATTCCATAGGAGGTTGAATGTGGAATAATAGCACTATGGCCCTTTTCGCACTCAGGTTTTTTTGCGCGAGGGTCCCTTGAGCATTGCGTAAATGGGAGCGCTGGTCCATATGATGCACTCCCACTCACATGACACTCAGGAGCCTAAAGCGGGACGCGTGTACATTTTCTTATTTTCAGCATTAAGCTGAAAATGCTGCATGGTCGTGCAATGCCCCCGGTGCCCTCGCGCACTTACCTGTGTGCGGTGCGCCGAACAAGCTGCCCCAGTCGCACTTCCTTCCCCAGCGCAGCCTACAGATCCCAGACTGCACTGCGGAGGGAAGGGGAGGGGTGCTAGTGCAACGGTCGCACTACCAGGAAGCGACCTGCAGGACGAAGGAGAGGGGAAGCATTTCGGATGAGGCTTTTCGCGCGAGACGCCCCCCCTAGCCACGCAAATGGTAACGTGCGAAAAGGGCCTATAATAGTGTAGTGTGGAAATGGCCTCTGTTTTGCTGTTCATGCATGCTCAGAAAGGTATTCTGGAGGCAGCTGCTGTTTACCTTGCCTGATGTATGCAGCCCCAAATGGCTATAGTAAGTTAGTTAGTGCAGAATCTTCTTCTTTCCCAGCTCAAACTTTATTACATTGTTTACAGAAAGCATGCTGATACAATTTGGCATTGATCATCGGCATTTCTCTAGTCCTTCACCATTCTCCCACTCCTGGATGCTGCTAAAAAGACTTTCAAATGGATGAAGGAAGAAGAACAAAGAGGGCTGAGAATGCTGAAAAACTGTAACAAGGGAGCTTCTTTGTCAGAGGCTTTGTCAACTGAGGTATGCCTATATTTTCACCTGGTTTTTTTGGTATATTTTTAGCTACAAGTGTTGCATTTCTATCAGTCTGTGAGCTGCCTTGTTGGGGAAAAGGTGGGTTATAAAGAAAATGATTAGTTTGTAATCTTTATCTCCCAATCAAATAGGTTAGAATTAGCTTTTAAGTGAAGTTTTATACGAAAGTATATTCAGATATGCCTGAGCTGAGCCCAAAATAACAAAAGTCTCTTTAAAGCACTTCCTTTCCCCCCAGAGAGTCAAAGGTGTCACTCCTTGGGTAGAAGAATGGCACATCTGAGGAAATCCCAAGGTCTAGAAACAAACATGCACACAAATATTTGGAATAAAAAGGATCTCATAATCTCAGGGGGAACCTGAAGACAGCTTAATAGGTAATGTTCAGTGGTCATGGAATGCTACCTGTTTATCATGGAAGGGCAAATGGAATGGTGTTTCCCAGAGAAGAACATGACAAGCTTACTGGAACCACAAACAGCAGTATGCACCCTGCACTGCATTAAATTTCTTTTCTGCACTGCAGCATTATGTTGCAGGTCTTGTACATACATTGGCATTGACAATGGAAATCTCTCTCTTACTCACTCACACTTCTTCAAGAGCCATGGAAGAAGTCTATAGAACCTTAAAGGCAGACACATCTATCGTGCCACAAGGCTTTTATGTTCCAGAGTTCATGCTGTCAATATTCAGAAGTCACCCAGAGTGGACAGCTATGTATGCATATAGTTTTACACTATGAGAAGCCTGCTAACACAGTATAAGAAAGAGGGCTTGGTGTTTGTTTTGTTTTGCTTTGTCTCAAAGTTCCTATATTTGGTTGCTTTGCACAGTTGATTAAGAACACGAAACACTGAATTTAGCTTGCCAGGAGGAGCTGCCTAGACTTGTTATGAGAAACAAAATCACTGTAAAGATTATACACACAGTGATAGGGCTGTAGGATAATAGAAAGAATAACAAACTGTGCAGACAAGTGCAAACAAGGAATTAGTGCATTAAGCCTGTGGGTTACCTAGTTGTTTCTCATGCCCTCCAACATTTTGTAGATAAAAACAAGAATGTGTTTGGCTGAGCAACATCAGATGGTGTTCAAGATGGCAAAAGTTGTGAGGAAGAACACACAACCTAGGAGAGGTTCCAACCTAAGCCTACTTTTGCCTAAGCCTACTGTGAAGGGGAAGATTCCACCTCTTCTACTCTCTATTGCCTTGCTAAGGTAATAGAGTGCAAACTACTTTTGCACCTTGAACTTAGGGCCTTTCTGCACTACACTGCTATACTGCTATTATTCCACTTTCAACATCCTGTGGAATCCTGGGGTTTGCAAGTTGGAGAGGAACATTCAGAATTCTCAGCCAGAGAGCTCTTGGGCCTCAGTAACTCAATAACCTTAGTTTGCAGTAACTGAAATATGTTGAGGACAATGGGGAAAGTGAGAGGAGGAGAGAGAAATTGGGATATTTTAAAAACTGCTGAAAAAAAATGGAACCACAGAGGCTTCCTTGGACTGTCCCTGCCAAATTGGGACAGTTGGAGATTGTGTATCTTTGGGCCCAGTTTAAAGCAGAACTTGAAAATAATATGCTACCATTAATAGTGTTACATAGAGCCTATTACAGGGGAGGCTCACTTTGTGTTGCCCCAATTTAGAACATTCCAAACCTACATTTCTCTATAAACACATAAGTAAAATATCTAATCCAAAATGCATAACTCTCCCAGTGTGCCTATGCAGTTAAGTGAAATAGGAGAAAAAGAAGGAAGAGGAGAGAGCCAAGTTGTTTTGGAGATTTGGAACTAAATTTTGAGTAGTATGAGAAGGTGACTGACCTGTTTATTTTTAGCTGCCTATGTGCCTAGAGTGTGAAGGGGACAAAGCAACTGCACTCATGATGTTGCTGTAAGGAAGAGGTTTCTTTTGCCTGCTTCAAAGGGGGAGCAAGAGTGGGAGGAAGAAACTGGTGTTGTTTAGAGAACAATGTACTAATCTGTTAAAGTTGGTTATTCCAGAAAATGTGCTGGCCACTCATCACCATTCAGCAGTTTGGGGAAATTTTATTTCGCCTTTCCTTCATTTTATTTAGCTAGTACCATGAGAGCATGTTGGTATTTTATTATGGCTGTCATACATGCCTGTTTTATTTGTGAGCAGAAATAGGACAAGATGGAACGTTATCATGTTCCATAATGGAATTATTCTGCACATCTAATCTATTTTGTTCCTGAGTTGGCTTTGGTTATGGGGACAGAGGAGTTCACAGAAAAGGCCTATAAATGAATTTGCTTTTTGTCATTACTGTTTCGTGATGTGTTCCTGACACCATCTCTGTGGTATGAAGCATTTGTGACCATAAAAGAAAATAAATAAATAAAGGGTGTTAAACATTTTATATTTTTTCTTAAGGGTCATTTCTGCAGACTCTGTGATTTTTCATTAGACCAACAAGTGCTTTATAAAATAGCTAATTTATTTATGATTGCATGTCTTCTTTTTAATAGGAAATACAGGATAAGCCACAATTTCCTCCATCTCACTATTGCATCTTTCAAGGGACCTGATAACCTTATGCCACTCTAGGCATATGTATTTGTGTTTTATTAAAAAGATTTCTCTTGCATATTTCTATTTATGTTATAAGACAAATCTTCTTTATTTGGCCAGCTACAGATTGTTACCGCAGTTTCTAGGCCGGACTTGTGGGATATTAGATATCACTTTGATATCAATAATTTGTCCTTCCTTACCCATTCCTCTCCATGTGCTGCGAGGCCCCCAGACAACCTTGCAGACAGGCATGGCCGCTAATCGCTGTAATATTCCACACAAATACAGGCTGGCCAGAAATAGCCGTCCCACCGCTTTAGGAGACCTCAGGGCAAGTACTCTATTATGTATGCACGCTACTTACAAGGAACTCTCTGCCCCAAGCAGGCAGCTTGATTAGATGAATACTCAAATGTCAAGCACTCCGCGTTTGCATACTGGCTGCTCTATTGATAATTCGGACTTAACTCAATCATGCTAAATTCTGACCTTTCAGAGGCTTTGTCTCCAGCCTGAAACTCATTGTTTTCCCCAGTACAGACTAGCCTACGGCCACATTTTCCCCTATAAGAACCCCAGACTTTGAGAGTTTCCTCAGATTCCTCTTGACTTCTATCCAGCCTTGCTGCCGCTTTGCTTGGTGAGCCTTCCTCTCAGTCCCACGTACTAAGAAACTTCATCTCTACGAACTCTGTCTTCAGACTACCCGGGCTTCAGGACAGGTGTAGTATTACCCAAACCAACAATCTCCTCTAAAAATTCCTCTATCCAGCTCCAACCTTTATTTCTATAGTTATCTGTGTGAGTGTGCTGCATACACTTGTTTGATTGTATTTTAATAAAAAGCACAATTATTATTTCACTTCTGTTTGCTCCTTGATTTGACCTGACCCCATAGACATTGGGTAAAAGATCTTGCTCTGTTGCCCTGCCTCTTGTATTGCTAGCTTGTGCTCTTTGACTAATTTCCCCAACTTGTATAATTTGGAGCGCATTTAGGTGTCCCTCACGGGACCCCAGAAATCAGGGTAACAAGCTGATTATTGAAAACTGGATATTCAGTCATTTCAAATTGTGAATTGTATGGCTTAGGACTAATGTTGTAGGTAAACGATGGGCTGTACATTGAATGTGGGACTGGGAAAGGAGAAAGACAAGTCCAAATCCCTACTCAGCCATGATGCTGAGTAACCCTGGTCTCTCAATCTAAACCAACACATAATATCAAATAGTGAATGTGTTCATGTAGCAGGGAAGAACCTTGGAGAAAATCAGGAAAATAAGCATAATGGAATAAAAAACTAAATATGCACATGGCATTATCATGCAGCATGGCCTTAGGTCTCTGCCAGTATCTTTAAAAGTACATCCTTTAAACCAGGAGTGGAGAAATCATGTTCACAGGGGACAGTTTTTTGCCTCAAAATGTTAGGGCATTTCTGCCATGTTTGGGCCCGTTCAGCCTCTACTCCTCCCTCAAGATTTTGTTTTTTTTGCTCCCATCTGCCCTCTAGGGATGTGGGTGTCCCCGCCAGGCTAATTTAGCGAAGGGAGGCATTTTTTAAAACTGGAAGTGAACTGGAAATGACTTCTGCTCACTTTCTATTGTTAACAAATGCTTCTCCTGGGTCTAAAATGGCCCAGTAAGACCTAAAACATGGTAAAATGCTCCCATGCTTCCTATAGGACATGGGGAGGGGGCAAACAATTTTTTTTGGTGGGGTAACTTAGATTGTGTGATTTTCCAAAGTCTCCTGGACAGAGTACTGTGCCCCCCAGCATTCCACAGCTGCCCATTCCTGCTTTAAACCTGAAACAATGTATATTACCACATTGTTTTGGGGTTTAAAGGATGTATATTAAGAATGTAATTTTACATTGACTTCAGTGTATCCAGCTGTTAGTCTGCATACAACCCACTGCACTGACCACCACCAACCGTATAGGTTTAGCACAGCATATAATTGTTAGGAGTCTTCTTTATATCATGGGTCAGGGTCGGAAATGGCTAAGGGCTGGGGAACTATATCTCTGTTTTGGTCTCCTGCATCTCACTCTAATTCCTCCCTTCAACATTTTTGGCCCATAATAACCAATAGCACTCCCGTAAAGCCTTGCGAGGGCAAGATCAGCTATATTGTCCCATTTTTGGCCTCTACTTACTTGCTTTAGGCCCATGTGCTCCTTTTTTTTTTTCCTAAATGAGAAGTGACATCACTTCCTGTTTTGGAAAGAGAAAGGCATTTATGGCCTAAAACAGAAGAAGAAAATTCTCAGAAAATTTTCTTCTGAGAAATTTTGTCTGCATTAATGCTGAATGCTACTATATTGGAAGGTGATTCTTAATTAAATGAAGGCAGCTTGTCTATTACTTTTCCTTCCATTAGGTCTTGATGCCAACCTATTATAGTTTTCTATAGTGATCAACCTTACTTTACAGTCTTTTCTTTAAGAAACATAGCATGATGCTCTCCAGGCGCAGGTGCTTATTGTGCTACTGGGGAACCACTGAATAATAACCTACAGACATATCCTTTTAATCACCAATTAGATTAAATAAACACTTTCTCTAGCTAGATGCTGGGAGTAGCTGGCAAAATTTAATAAGGCTCAGTGACAGAAATTCAAAGGCAAGTATGCCTGGTGAAAAGATTCGTCAGCTGTAATGCTTTTATAAGGCACCTAGCCCATCTCAGAAGGATGTGAGAAGGAAGAGGCCATGTGTAAAAGGGAGGTCAAGGTTTATTGTAATCACAGTGACCGCTTTCTTCAGATAATATAGGAAGTGCCACACTGTGTGCTATAATGAGATGGTAGCTCATGGGATGTGCCATAAGCAGGTTCTTTATAGGCTTAATATTCATGCTAATATTGTGTCATTCACGAGTATGGGGCTTTGCAAATGTGTAAGACATGTCTCTTTCCCCCAGGAGTTCTCTGCCTAAAAATGGCACAGAGGAAGATGAAACAGGAGTGCAGGCAAGAGGGAACAGGTATGCAGTTATTCCAGTTACTGACTCATGAGTTGATCTGCAGGGCTAGTCACAGTAAGGTATTTTATAGTTGGGATTTTCTGCAGAAGGGCAAGGGAAACGAAAGGTTTCCATTGGGGAAAAACAGTACAGTAGGCTTGTGTTTAATACGGTTTCATTTTACGCAGTTTCAATTATATGCTGGTCCCTGGCACTGCTCAAAGTATCTGGTTGCTGCTGCTGTCTTGTGTTGCAAATTCTTCTTGCAGTATCAGCTGCTCCTAGGTGCTTGCTGCCTCATGCTGGTGAAGTGGTCCTGCTAATGAAATTGATGAAACTGATGAAGTTTCCTCTTCCAATATGTCACAATGTCAATACTGACAGTTTTCATGGCTGCAATGCCTTCTTTGTTCATTTCGAGTAAGAAACAAAGGGTTCCACATTTTATGCAAAAATTGCACAATGCACTGTACCCTGAATGGATCCCTTATATTATACATGGGCCTACCATTCACCACCATAGAGAGAGGGGGGAAAGCCTAGGATATGAATAAAATGCACCTGCAGGTATGTGTGTGTGAGAGAGATTTACTTCCAAGTCAACAATGATAATTGCATTTAATCTTCTTCCAGGAATGAATGAACACACACACACACACACACACACACACAGTATATAATAGATATAAAAGCCAAATTTGTGAGTTTGTCAGTGTCAGGTGAAGACCTGACCTCAAACGATTGGCTGTGTCAGGCGAAGACCTCATATGATTGGCTACCTAAGAAGATTTTATGGAATCCTGGGGTTGGCAGTTTAGGGAGAACTCTTGGACCCCAGTCAACTGTGTCTGTCTTGAATAGGCCGGTTGCTATGGAGATGAGGCCTAGCAGCAAGGAGGAGGGCAGCATATTCCCTCAGGGATCCAACCTCTGTATGTTAATAACTCTGAATACAGACTGGATTGGGGAATATGGGGAAAAGTTACAGGTACTGGACAAGACAGTTTGGGAAAGTATAGATCTCAAATCTTTCTAACAAATATTATGCATGAAAATAAAATCCCGGGCAACCCCGGGTATATATTCTAGTCTGAAGATGTGTGTGTGTGTGTGTGTGTTGGTGCATGTGTGTTTATGGCCCTTTTCGCACTGAGGCTTTTTGCGTGAGCCGGGGTGGGCGGCTTGTGCGAAAAGCCTCTTCCGAGAGCCTGCCGGTTCCCTGCTCGTTCCTTCCGCAGGCGAAGGAACAAGCGGGGAAGCGGCAGCGTCCCGGAGGCGGAGGCGGCTCGCGCGTCCATCCTCCCCCGCTTGCGCGAGAAGCAGGAGCCTCTTGCGCCGCCCCCGCGCACGCGGGAAGCGAGCGACAGTCGCGCCCGTCCCCCCCGCGCGCGCCAGGAGCGAGCGACAGTCGCGCCCACCCACCCCCTGCGCGCGTGCGCGCGAAGCGGGAGGCTGTCGCGAGCAGCCCCCCACCCGCACGAAGCAGGATGCCATCGCATCCGTCACGCAAGCGCCCCGCCCCACCCCTTCCTTCCGCAGGAGCGGAGGGAAGGAAGCCCTACCCGGTCGCCTCTCCGACGCACCGCACAACAGGTAAGTGTGGGTGGGCGCCGGGAGCGTTGCGCGAGTGCGCGGTGATTTTCGTTTGGAAGCGAAAATCAAAAATCCTGCGCTCGCGCCGCTGCAGCCCCGTGAGAGCGCCGGAAGCGGGAGTGCGTCGTGTGGAGCGGCGCTCCCACTCCTGCACGGCTCACGGGGCTATTTCGCTCGGGAAAGCCCGTGCAAAAAGGGCCTCTGTGTGTGTCTCCTCACAACTTTGAGTTGTGTGCCTTAATCTGTTCTTTTTTTTGAAAAAAAGAAACACAAATCCTCCCCTTTTTTTTGGTCCGCAGCAGGAAAAACAGTAACAGTACCACCTGTACAGGACTTGTGGCTGAAACTTGGGGCAGGGGGCATTGTCTGCAATTCTTCAGGGGACAACATTGTAAAATACCGACTATGAAGATCCTGCCTACTTGGATGACGGAGAAGCAGAAATGCAATAAACTCACTCAAGCATGCAGAGCCATAGCTACCACTGGATTGAGAAAAGCACTGCACCTCATTCCCCAGCCAGTTAGGCTACCCTCTGTTGCTTGATGTATCCTCAGTCTCTGGGCCCCTTCATACCACACAATTCTAACACTCTATTCCACCTTATTTGCCATGGCTACATCCTATGGAACCCTGGGGTTTGTAGTTTAGTGAGGCACTAGGGGTCTCTGGCTGAGAGTTCTAAATACTTCTCTCCAAATGGCAGCTCCCAGGATTCCGTAAGATGTCATCATGGCAGTTAAAGTGGAATCGTAGTGCTATCATTGTATAGTTTGTACACTGCCCCCCCCAGTCCTGACAGACAAGGTGATGGCAAGCAGCTATGTTGGGGCAGGCTGTTCCTGCTTTTCCTCCTGGAATCTTAGGTGTTACACAATCCCCTTCATAACAGGTAATACTGTGTCCTGTGTCCTTGTGCTTGCTAGGGCTGCCAGATCTCTAGGGCTGACCTGAGTCTCCATTTTTTCTGTGTCATCTCCAGGTAGGAGATAAGGCTGCAAATTCTAGTGTATTAGTGAGCTCTGCTTCAAGGAAGAGGAAGGGGTTGTGTGCAGATCTCTAGCTCAACTAGCAGAATTTGCAAGGCTTAATTCATGTCTTGCTGTGATTTGCAATGACTGTCCAGCCATATTTGCAGGTTTGACTTTCACAGATTTGATTATTTGCTTGCTTTTCCCCCCCAACCCCTCCCCCAACTGAGGTGCTTCCGTTCTGAGGGAATCTTCCCTCTTGCTGGCTCTAGTCAGACTGTGCAGCCCTTTAAAAACCCACCTTTGGTCCTTCTCTTCTTCCACTGTCTGGACAGATGGATTGCAGCCCAGTTTTTCAGCAGCACAAACTCTCTCCCAGTGACTCCAACCACCCAAGAAAGGAAATGGGCAGGAGAGAGGAAGTATAGGGCCACCATACCAACCCACCCACTTTCCCTGAAACTCGTTTATACCCTGTGTGCACACTCTCACGACCATGCCTCGGTCCTGGTTCCCATAGACACATACAAATATTTATGTTTGCTATTTTTCAACTTTGGCAAGGGTCTTGAGCTGCTAACCCTAGCAAATGTGGAGGTCCAGCTGTATTTGGTAGGTTTCTTCTCTGCTCTGCACTGCATCTATGTTCTGGCTAGAAATAAGTAGGCTAGATTAAATGTTCCTTCCTTTACATCATCAGAGGTCATCCCTAGGTCTCCTGTTTTGGCTTGGAAATCTCACGGTCTGGGACAATCCTGAACTGGCAACTGTTACTGCAGTTCCTAAGCCGCACTTGGGGTGATATTAGATATCACTTTGATATCAATAATTTGGCTTCCTTCTACCATCCCTCTCCATGTGTCTGCGAGGTCCCCCGGACAAGCTGGCAAACAGGCATGGCCACTAATTGCTGTAATATTCCAACACAATACAGGCTGGCCAGAAATAGCCATCCCGCTGCTTCAGGAGACATCAACGGCAAGTACCCTATTATGTATGCACGCTACTTATGAAGAACTTCCTGCCCCGAGCAGGAGGCTTGATTAGGAGAATCCTCATCTGTCAAGCACTCTGCGTTTGCATACTGGCTACTCCTATGTCAATTCGGACTTAACTCAATCATGCTAAATTCTGACCTTTCGGAGGCTTTGTCTCCAGCCCGAAACTCATTGTTTTCCAAACCCCTGGCTTTGTGAGCTTCTTTGGATCACTCCTGACTTCTATCCAGCCTTGCTGCCGCTTGGCTTGGCGAGCCTTCCCCTCAGTCCCACGTACTGAGAAACTTCATCTCTACGAACTCTGTCTTCAGACTACCCAGGCTTCAGGACAGGCGTAGTTTTACCCAAACCAACAACTCCTCTAAAAATCCCTCTATCCTACTTCAACCTTTATTTCTATAGTTATCTGTGTGAGTGCATACCTTGTTTGACTGTATTTTAATAAAGATCACAATTATTATTTCACTTCGGTTTTGCTCCTTGACTCAGCCTGATCCCGTAGACATTGGGTAAAAGATCTCGCTCCGTTGCCCTGCCTCTCGCATTGCTAGCTTGTGCTCCTGGCTAATTTCCCCCAACTTATATAATTGAGAGTGCATTTAGGTGTCCCTCCTGGGACCCCCAGAAAACAGGGTAACACAACCCTAGTGTTGACTATTGGTGGGGAAACTGAAGTCCCTCTTCTTGTGGTTTCATAGGGTTTTTTTTTTTTTAAAAAAAAAACTTTAAACCACACTTGTACTAGAAGATGCCTTCAGATGGAGTGCTGAACTCTCTGAAGCAGGACACAAAGCCACTTAGTGCATCAGTAACAAATCCAATCAATCTTAAATCTCTAAAACACTATAGTAACAATCTAGGCATAATGAACATTTTTTAAATCTGTTTGATTTTAGAGATAGAGTTAAGCTTAGGCTTAACAAGGGCTTCCATTGAAATCGATGAGAGCTAGAAATGCTTTATATTGAATGACCCTGCCAAGCAATTCATGAACAGAATAAGGACAGCAGAATATATTTTTTGCAGTAACATCCATTGAATTATCCTTATTTGCTATAGAATTTAAGCACTAGCTTTATTTAATTACATTTTTATTTAGTTGCCACTTTGCCCCAATGCAAATGTTCTTTACCTTTCAATATGATAGTGCTGCAAGTGAAGTTCAGGCAAGTGAGTTCTCAATATGTATATACAATCTGCTTTAAAATGTTGATGATATAACAGAATAGAGAGAACACATTGTTAAGAGTCAATTTTTAAAATCTAGACACAAAATGTATTTTTTTTAAAAAAAAATCTATACCATAATCATAAATATGTAGTACCAAATTCTCAAGGGCAAATTGGTTTCTTTTTGCCTCTATTTGTCATGAGAAGCACTGCTGACTCACTCTTAAATTGAACTATATGGTTAGCGTACATGCTGAACCTGATTGTCTAGGGTAAACATAAGAATCCCTTATTTATATGTTGCTTACTATCAGTTTTGTCTAAGTCATGTTAGCATCTCTTATCCTGATCTGCTTCATTACACTGTCATGAAAACAGGAACTTCTCAGACAAATCAACTTCATTTTATCTCCACAGCCCTTTGATACAGATTAAATTCAAATTGTGTGGCACAAATACATTGTGTGAGTTTCAAGCCTATGAGGGGTTCGGAGCCAAGGTTTCCTTGACTATTGCCCAGTACACATCACACTGTCAGTGAACTGTATATAGTTTAGCTCAGTTGCACATAAAGCAATGGAAAATAACACCCACCCATCCCTCTGTCTGTGTATGTGCACCTTGAGGTTGCCTGTTGACATATGACAACTCCATGGATTTTGCATGGTTTTCTTAAAGAAGAAATACTTAGAGGTAGTTTTTCCAGTTACTTCCTCTGAAATACAGCCTCCAGCACCTGGTATTAATTGGCAGTCTTCCACTCAAGTACTAACCTGGGCTAACCCTGCTTAGCTTCCAAGATCAGACAAGATAAAGTGCCTTAGGGTCTTTCTGCACTACACTGTTATAGTGCTATTATTCCACTTTCAACCACCTATGGAATCCTGGGACTTGCATTGTGGGAGGGGCCTTTAGAATTCTCAGCCAGAGAGCTCTTTGGTTTCAGTAAACTACAAACGCCAGAATTCCACAGGATGTTGAAAGTGGAATAGCAGCACTATTACAGTGTAGTGGGAAAAGGTCCTTAGTCTTCTTGGGGCAGAAGTTGAGCACCATTAATGTAGCTGTTATACATTTAATTCAGACTTTTAAAGAGTTTGCATTTTTACTGTTTTTTTTAATGTAGCTGGTAATGCCACCATGATGGAATGTAGGCTGTCTAATGGAATTCCATCTTGCATACATGACAACTAGAATCAAAATTGGAGTGTGATGATCCTAATTCAACCTGACATCACTCATTCCTAAGTGCTAATAACATTTTTAGAAACGAAAATCTCCAAGTGCATTTTGCACTTACTCTGTTTTCATCTTGTGTCAGTGGAAAAACCAACACATTTCATAATGAGTCAAGGTAGGAGGGTCAAAGTCATTAAGTCTTCAACAAACATGTTCAAAAGGATTTGAAGACAATTTAGAGAAGCATTCCAGAGAACCAATTTTAAGGGTATAAAATCAGTTTCCTTCAGTGAAGGGTCCCACTGCCGAATAATTAAGTTCAGGGTGGTCTTTCTTGTGTTTTGCCTGCAGAGCAATGGTGTTGTGAACACAATCTGTGATACAAGGGGGAATGGAATTGTTCCAGTGTGTATAGGCAGTACCCATCACGTAAGGACACTAAATGAACACGTACTCTTTTTTCTTTTTGCATTTTTGAGATGGCAAGAATTTTAAAATTAGAACCGATCATTCTGCTAAGCTTGGTCATCTGCAACAGGGCACTTACAGATGAGTAGCTGAATGCATATAAGCATTCCATGGGATTAGGATTCAGGTCTTTAGAGTTCCACTGTTAGGGAAAAGGCAGGACATACCTAAATAAAGTGATTTATTGACTAATTGCTTTAGATGACATGAGGAGCCTACTCAAGCAGACCCTCAATGCAAATGTTCAGCCTCCAATATTAGTAAAGTTGTAGGAACAATAGTGAGGATATTTGTGTAGGAAACTCATTCTGTTCTCTCTTTTGTGTGATGGTAATTGCCTGGTGTGCCTGTGTGATTGGCGGAAAGCTTGAATAGGGTTCCAATAATGGTCTAATCCTATGTAAGTCTACTTAGAAGTAAATCCCACTGAGTTAAATGGAGTTTATTGATAGGTAGACATATATAGAAGTTTGACTTCAATGGCACAAAGTGAGTACAATGCCTGTCTTTGTTTGAATAAAGTATCACATTGCCAAATGTATGTGTAGGAGTTTAAAATGTTTCTTTCATTTTTATTCTTTAAAATTAAAGGTTATGTATCTGTGAAATGCTACAAGAGATTAAAAAGAAAAAAATACAAAGCTTAATTTCAGTTTCTCACTGTGGCCAAAAACCTGAGTAGGCCACAGTCACAGTGGGTAACAGTCATATACCTTGATAGTGGCATATGCAGGCATAAATCAAACTTATACCTTGAATGTGTCTCTTTTTGGTCGGAGCAGACATTGGTATTCCCTTCCCTACACTGACCAAAGGCTCCTCTCTAGACCAGCCATAGAGTCACTGCAGCCCTTATACAACCATTCTATGCCTGCTGGAGAACCTAGTGGGGGATCAGAGAAGTATCTGGCTATGTTCTTGCGGTCAGGTGCAAAATGATTACATCATTCATAGAGACTTCTGAAAGATTTGAGTAAACCACAACAGAAGATATTATAACTTTGCCTTTGGTTATGAAGACATAGCAAAATGCTTCTCTGATCCCCTCACTCTCCACCAGGCACAGAATATTGAGGGGAGGGGTCTGCAGCAGCTGCATGATAGCTCTGCAGGTTGGGGAATGGTCATCTGTAGCATAGTTCTGCATGAGAAATTGTGACACTATGCTGGATTTCCACCTCAACATGGTAGAATCAAAAAAATTATAGAGTTGGAAGGGAACCCAAGTGCCATCTAGTTTAACCTTTCAACTGAGCTTTAGACTGGGTTATGTAGGGAGGGAGGGAGACAGTATTCTTGAGAGCAGGAGTTCATCAAGTGCTGGAGATAATAGTCCAAATGTTACAGGGAGAACAGAGCAAACAGTACAGGGACCCTACAGTGAGTGGGAAAGAAACTTAAATAAGCAGCTAAGGGGAGTGACCCATGGTCTCAGATGCCTTTACACTAATGTGCAAACCATGGGAAATAAAACAGGATGGACTTGAACTTGTAGCACAGAAAAGTAAATATGATAGGCATCACTGAAACCTGGTGGGATGAGTCTCATGGTTGGAATGTAGCAATAGAAGGGTATAACCTATTCCGGAGCAATAGACCAGACAAGAAAGCAGGAGGAATAGCACTGTATGTCAGGGACAATTATACCTGTAAAGAGATCTGTGACTTAAATCCTGAAAGCCAGGTTGAGAGCATTTGGGCAAAAATTAATTGGGAGAGAAACAATAGTGATATCATTGTGGGGGGACTACTACATATCTCCAAGCAAGACTGAGGACTTGGATGATGCCTTCCTGGAACAGATGACCAAACAGTAAGAAATGAGAAATATAGTAATAATGGGAGGTTTCAACTAATGTTATCATTGTTGGAAGTCAAACTCTGCCAAAAGTATCATATCCAACAAATTTGTGGCTTGCCTTGCACAATTTCATAGTCCAGAAGGTGGAAGAGGGAACAAGGGGGACAGTTGTTTTAGATCTGATCCTAAAGAACAATGATGACCTGGTTAATGGGTTGAAGGTGATGAATCCTTAAGTGGAAATGCCCATGTTCTCCTGGATTTTATTATACAGCTGAAAGGGGAAGTGAAGCATAGTTAGACATGCATTTTAGACTTCAAGAAAGCTGATTTTGCTAAACTTCAGGAAATGCTGGGAGTGATCCCATGGTCAGAAATACCGAAAGAGAAGGGAGTTCTTGATGGATGGGAGTTTCTTAAAAGTGAGATATTGAAGACACAATTTCTAACAATTCCAATGAGGATCAAAAAAAAAAAAAAAGGGAGGTTTCTAACAAATCCAAGATGGATGTCTAAACAACTGAGCTAAGATTTAAAAGGAACATGTACAACAAATGGAAAAAGTGAAAGTCACCAAAGAGGAATTCAAACAAATAGTCAACAAATGTAAGGAGAAAATCAGAAAAGCTAAAGCACAGAATGAGCTCAGGCTTGCTAGAGAGCTTAAAAACAATAAGAAGGGCTTTTTTTGGTTATGTCTGTAGCAAAGGTAAAACAAGGAAATAGTAGGGCCTCTGTGTGGATGGTGAAATGCTAACAGGGAGCAGAGAAAAGACAGAATTACTCAACACCTCCTTTGGTGTTCTCCCAAGGAAAACAATGCTCTACCTGAGGAAAATGAAGCAAATGATATGGTAGGCCTCTGTTGTTGTTGTTCTTGTTGTTGCTGCCACTGTTGTTTTGTTATCATACCATGATCATTTATTTATGTAGCACCATCACTGTACATGGTGCTTTACAAGTAAAAGAACAATAAAATAGTTCCTTGCCCTCATGCTTACAATCTCATTAAGACATGACAAGAAAGGAAAAGGGAATGGCAGTGTAGGAGAAGATTTGGCCAGCACATACTGCCTCTTCTTCTCTCCTTCCAAGGTCAGGTCAGTGACAGTTGGAATGGAGGCACAGCCTTTTGTATATTTCTTGGCCTAGGCACAGTGGAGTAATGCCTGCCTCTTCTTCTCTCCCTGTGAGGCCCGAGTAATGGCAATTGGGATAGGAGGAGGCAGTGGCATACCATGGTCAACAGCGCCTAAGGCAAGCATTGAAACTGTGCCCAGGCACTGCTGCTGCTGCACCCCCCCCCACTGGGCCAAGAAGGACCCTGGTGGGGGCGGGACAGCAATGGGTGGGAGCAGAGAGGTGACAGGGCAGCAGTGGGGGGGCAGCAGGAGGGATGGCCGCTGCTGCTGCCCCCCCGACCAGACCAGAAAGGACCCCAGTGGGGGTGGGGGGCGGCAATGGGCCAGGCCTGGGTGGGAAAGTGGGTGGAGTTCTGCTTTTTTGTGCCCCCCACTATTGGCACCTGGGGCATGTGTCCTAGTTGCCCCACCTTAGATATGCCTCTAGAGGGAGGACTTTTCATCTGCTTCTGGGCCTAGTCATGATGAGGCTTTGCCTACCTCTTCTCTCTCTCAGAAGCTAGAGCAGTGGCAGTTAGGATGGAGGTGGGGTCCTAAAAAGAACCAACGAAAGAAAAATCGATGATCGTCTGTGTAGCCTGTTTCACTGTTGGACACCTCTTACCTTATATGGTTATTGCCATGAGGCTATAGTTGAAAGGAGGACAGCATTCCTGGGAGCAAGGCAGGACACTTTGTTCAAGCGTCTGTCAATATAGTTATCCTACTACTTAAAAGAAATTAATGCACCTCAGTGCTTCTGAGTAGGGAATTAGCTACCAGCACCACAGTTTTGGGTTGGCTGGTGGATCTGCCACCTTTGGCCTCCCAGATCTCAAGCCCTGGACCCTCTTCTTCAGTCCCCAGGGTTAGGCATAGGAATCTCAGGGCAAGACCACTGCCTTTTCTTCATTTGTTAGGTTTCATATATTTTATTCAAATGGTAGGAAATTCCAACCAAGAAGAAGGATGCTATATGACCAACTGGGAAACATATTGGCAATCATGGCAAAATAAAAAGTCAGTGGAAACAGTACATGGAAGAACTACATAAAAGCAATGAAATGATAACAGATTCCTTCAAGGAAGAACCATTTGAAAATGCCCACACAATTTTAGAAAGCAAATTGGGAAGGGCTCTTAAAACACATGAGAGAAATAAATCACCAGGAACAGATGGCATATCAATAGAGCTGTTGCAAGTTGTAAAGATGAAATCCTTTCAAATTCTAACAAAAATCTGCCAACAAATATGGAAAACAAAACAATGGCCCACAGAATGGAAGTGTTCAGTGTATACATTCTGATCCCCAAGAAAGTGGACATGAGGGATTGTAAGGTAGCCATCAGACTATTGCACTGTTCTCTCATGCAAGCAAAGTGTTGCTCAAGATTTTACAAAAAAGGCTTTTACCATATGTAGCAGTGGAGAAGAGTTTTCTGGATATCATGGACTGAGAAAAAGACAAATAAATCAGTCTTAGAGCAAATCAAGCCTGAACTCCCACTAGAAGTGAAGATGACTAACTGAAGGCTTTGTATTTTGAACATATCATGCGACAACATGACCAATTGGAAAAAATGATAATGCTTGGTAAGGTGAAAGACAGTAGGAAAAGAGGGAAAACACTAAACTATTGAAACTATCTCAAGTTCCCAGTCAGGTCTAAATCAACTCAAACCAATTCAGGGCCAAATCCAACCACGATGTCCACTTCATACTAAATGAGAAACATCTTGACCAGCCAAATTCAGGGCCAAATCCAACCACCAAGTCCACTTCATACTAAACGAGAAACGTCTTGCCCAGCCCTACCTGAAATAATATTTCATTGCAAGTGTCATCAGCAAGGAACGAGGGAGATGGGAACACCATTTTGTCTTTCAGGAGGGAAGGTGCCTTGAAATGGACTTGAGTAGTTACTAAGAGTGCCAAAAAGGTAAGGGGAACAAGGCAAGAAAATACTGAGGTTCCTTTGAGCTGTTAATGAGACTCATAAGCTGAAGAAGATTGTACCAATCCCATAGTGTCATGTCCTGAGTTAAAAAGGGCTAAAAAGAGAAAGAAGCTAATGGCATGAAACATTCTCAGTTTCAATTTTGTGATATTTCTTAAAGTCCTGCCTGCACTTTCATCTCATCTTTGTTCATATTAGACTGTGAGATTGTTTTTCTTCCTGCATAGAAATTTCTGTGCTGTTTCAACACATTTTTTCTGATTGCTTTGTACATATTTTCCCAAAGCATTTCTACCCATTTCCCCATCACCCAAAGTTTGTTTCTATGCATTTTAAAATTTTGCACATTTTAAGTTGCCAGAAGTTGTGGGTGTGTGCAGGGTTGGATGCAGGAGGTACATCTCTGAAGTGCATTACATGCTTTGCAAATGTGCAAATGTCCAAGTTAACATGTAACCATGGAATAGTGAGACTAGACACAAAAAATTGGATTAAGTAAGGGCTACTTAATTTGACCTAAGCCATTTAAGTTGCGTTGGCCTGGAAATGAAGCAAGAGAAGAGAATAATCTGATGTGGGTCCAGCTGAGACCAGTGCCACCCTTTGACTACTTCCTCAGGCTTCCTTTGAATGAAACATCTCAGCCCTAAGGACAACCCATATACTTGAATTGCTCCCCAGCCAGCCATAATTTGAAAGAATTTTATTAAAGTTTTACACATATAAAATAACAGGATATATATCACTGTTGTAGATATATCCCCCCGCTTCCATGTTTTTCTTCCCCAGTTAAGTTATATCTTCCACTTTTTATAAAGACAAAAAAATACGCATTTCCATCCTCTAATAAGTTTATATTTTTAACAATTCCACTACCCCTTTCCATTCCCTTTCAAAGTTCTGGATAGGCTTGTTTTTCAAAGAGTTTGCTAATTTTTCAGTCTCTACCATATCCAATACCTTTAATTTCCATTCTTCTAAACTGATTTCTTTCTTTTCTTTCCAGTGTTGAGCATATGTTAGTCTCACTGCCATAATCAAATACAATAGCATCTTCTGGTGTCTTCTAACCTCCCTATTATGACCTATCATATTTAATAAGTAAAATTCCGTTATCATTTCAAGGTTCACATTACAAATTCTTTGAATTTCATCATGTACCCTCTTCCAAAATTTCCTTGCCATCTGACAAGTCTACCACATATGAAAGAAAGAGCCCACCTTTTCATCACATTTCCAACATTTCGCATCCCCATTTTTAGTTATTTTTTGTAGTCTTTCTGGGGTCATATACCATCTATGTAACATCTTATAAAAGTTTTCTCTTCAATTTAAATTTGGCGTAAATTTTATGTCTACTTCCCACACTCTTTCCCAGTGTTCTAATTTAATTGGATGCCCTGCATTTTGAGCCCATCTATCCATCATGTCTTTTATTATGTCTGGTTCCATTTCTCTCTTCAATAACAATTTGTAAAATTTGGAGATTCTCTTCTTATGATTCTGTTTCAACAGTAAGTCTAGTTCATTTTCTTTTCTCTCAAAACCGTATTGTTTTTGATCCATTATAAATCTTTCTTTTAGTTGTCACCAAGGGAACCAGTTTAATTTATGTCCATCAGCCCTCAGTTCTTCTGCTGTTTTCATTCTAGGTTTATCACCATCCCATTTCAGTATATCATGATATGTTAATAATTTTTCTTGCTTTGTTGGGGTGACTTTGAACACTTCTTAGCCAGCCATAATTTGAAGATAACCGGAGGAATTCCCATCCAAGTTGCAGAACTCTACAGGCCAGAACCCAAATCCTAACTTAGCCTCAAGGGTGGCATCCTTCTCCACCTCCTAAGCCATGGGACTTTAAAGAGGAAGTTCCAGAGTCCTTGTTGTTGTTGTTGTTGTTGTTGTTGTTGTTGTTGTTGTTGTGTGCCTTCAAGTCATTTCCAATTTATGGCAATATTAAGGCAAACCTATCATGGGATTTTCTGGGGCTGAGAGTATGTGATATGTCCAAGGTCACCCAATGCGTTTCCATGGCTGAGCAGAGAATTGAACCCTGGTCTTCAAGGTTGTAGCCCAGTGCTCAAATTACTACACAATGCTGAATCAAAATGAATTGTTGCTGTGTGCCTTCAAGTCATTTCCTAAGATGAATCTCTCATGGGATTTTCTGAGACTAATTGTATGTGATGCACCCCAGATCACGTGATGAGTTTCCTTTGGTCTCCAGGGTCGTAGTCCAATGCTCAAACCACTACATCATGTCTGCCTTAACCTACACCAAAAGGGTGCCAAAAGTATATACCAAGGTCTTATATTCTTCTCCCCCACCAGCCAAATGACAGCCTATATAGGGACACCATCCTAAGCCAATTGCCCAAGTCCTGCAGATACAATGTAAGATGAGGAAAAAAAACCCAGGTAAAGAGGAAAATTCCTACCTGGCCCTGAGCTGACCAGACACATCTCTGTGCTGAGGGTAGGAGGATGAGTTGTGCTGCAACAATCCAAAGAGGGCATGTGAAGGGTCAATCAGGCTTACATAGCCCTGCCACTGTTGTGTGCAGTGATCTGGTGCCAAGCACCAGTTGCAAAGTCCCCTGGTCTCTTTCATGAAGGCTAACAAATTATTACCCGCCCTGCAGCACTGTTTGCCATGTGGGTCTAGGTAAGCAGTCTTCTAATAACTCTCAGGAGATTCAAAATGGATACTTTCATGGGGATTACAACTAAAAAAAAAAAATTAAAAATCTATCCCTCCATGTAGACTTATGTGTTTGGTATTAGGGATAGGGAGCACTTCCTCAATTGATTCTGTTGTTATTTCCTATCAAGTCAGCCTTGACTTCAACTTATGGTGACCTGATGAACAGGAGACTTCAAAGAGCCCTACTCACCAGCTGCTCAACTCAGGTCTTACAAACGCAGGTTGTGGCTTCCTGGACTACATCAGTCCATATGTGGTGCCATCTTCCTCTTTTCCTACTGCCTTCCACTTTGTCAAGCATTACTGTCCTTTCCAATGAGTCCTGACATCTCATGATATGTCCAAAATATGATATACCTTAGTATAGTTGTCATGGCCTGAGTGAGAATTCAGGCTTGGTATGATTTAGTACCATTCATTTGTCTTTTTTTCAGCAGGCCGTGGCTGAAACAGTGAGGCGTTCTTCCATTATTGTGAAACAAGGATTCCATTCTCCTTTATTATTCCATTCTTCTTGAGGGAAATACCACCAAATTATTGCTCATTAAATGTAGACATTACTATGGCAGGAAGCAGATCTAACTATAATCTCCCACAGTAAATTGTTAGTGTAGAAAAGACATCTAGGGAAAATCTCCAGAAAGGAGCACTTTTTCTCTGGAACTGGTTTAACACTTCATATGGAACATATTCGCACATCTTTAAGCCTAGGTAAGCCACCTTCTAACCTTCTGTCTGCCTTCTAAAATTAATGTGAATTGGATCTTTGAGATTTCCTTTTTGTTGTCTTCTTAATTCAAGTGAAGTTATGATGCAATAGCTCCCTCTGGCAGGCAGTTTGTGCAAAATTCTGTTTTTAATGACAACCGAGTTGTGAGGAGTTGCTTTTATCAGCCTTGTAGACATCTCTGAAGAAGCTGGTCTGATAAGCATTTTTTTTTCCAGGCTTCACCTAACCACATGTCTGCGACTTGTCATGGCCTGGACACAGTTTGTACTCCCAAATCCATAGGTTGATGGATGCCTATAAATACATCATATTTGAAAAGTGCGCTTAGAAAAGTGCACCTATTTCAAAATCTCTAGAACACTGTTTAAACACATTAACTCATGGTGGAAACATTTGAACAATACATAGAATTTAAAACATTTGTCTAAAACATGCTGCAGTTGAAAGAAAATAGGCAAATAGACAGATTCTGTTTTGTAAACAAAACTAAATCTGGAGGAACCAGCCAAAAACCAGAAGTAGGAAAGGGAAGAGATCTAAGTGCATTCTCCCAAAGCCTTCTGTGCAATTAAAGAGACCCCATTTGCACTTCTGTGACAGTACTCTAGTGATTAAATGCTTAGGCTAATGATGATGCAGAGATAATTGTCGGCTGCTGATAAACACACAAGAAATTTTCACTAGTTCCAGCAGCACCCCCTATTGTTTATCTCCATAATAGTGAATCTTAAAGCAAATTTGTGAAAAGTTGCCTTTCACAATTTATCCAATGTGATTCATAGGGAGAGAGCATGAAGAGTAAGTGCTGATGAGCAAATTGATTTTTACTTTTCACCATCTTCATGAAATTACAGAAAGACAACAGGGAACATAAGAGACAGAACCTATCTTTTAATAACCTTGGAAAAATTCTGTGCATTCCCAATACTTATCAGACAATAACTGTGTTACATTCAGAGCTTTGATACTGCTCTTTACCACGCTGAATAAATGGCTTAAGCAACAATCTACCTAAAGGAGTGCCTTCTCTCCTGTTGTTGTTAACTTTCATCAAGTCAGCTTCCACTTACAGTGACCCTATTGAATGAGAGATCTCCAAGGTACCCTGTCATTGAATGTCCTGCTCAGGTCTTGCAGGCTCAGGGCCATGGCTTCCTTGATTGAGTCTATCCATCTGCAATGAAGTCTTCTTCATTTTCTCCTGCCTTCCATATTGCAAAGTATTTTCTAGTGAGTTGTGTCTGACATGTCCAAAGTATACAGGTCTCAATTTAGTCATCTTGACTTCTAGGGAAAGTTCAGGCTTGATTTGCTCTGGAAACCATTTCTCTTTTTAGCAGTCTAAATTGTCTGTAGAACTCTTCTCCATAACCACATTTCAGAGGAGGTGATTTTCGTCCTATCAGCTTTTTTCACTGTCCAGCTTTCATGTACTGTTGTGGCACACCCACTTCTTTAAGAATCACCCAAAATTGTTCATTATCTGCACAGTCAAAGACTTTGCTAGAATCTATAAAATATAGACTGATTTTCATCCGAAATTCTTTGGTGCACTTCATTGTCCAATGTATGCTTGCAATATGTTGCCTAGTGTCCCTTTTCGTGAACCAGGTCAGACATCTGACATTTCTTGCTATTTATATGGTAAGTCTTTGTTGTAGAATTTTGAGTATCACTTTGCTTACATGGGAGATTAATGCAGTGCTCCCATGGTTACTGCAATCCCTGGTATCCCCTTTCTTGGGAACTGGAATGTCACCTTTGAACACATCAACAGCAGAATGTCTTTTCAGCTTGGGTCCAGTTGTGTCATTAGCTACAGTGCTACTCATAATTGTCCTCTGTTCCACCCCAGCAGCTCAGTGAGTGCCTTCTGACCTGGGAGTGTTGACACTATGTATTCTTTCGTTTTGGATTCTCTCATCATAGGATTTTTGTGGCGGTGTGGGCAAACGTGGCCCTTCAGATATTGTTGGGCTGTGTTCTCATTATCCCTAGTCAGCATAGCCAGTGATGAAGAAGGATGGATGTTGTAGTCCAGTACCATCAAGAGGACCACACTTTGTTCAACCCCAGCATAAAAGTATTTGTTGAAGGACAATATTCAGCAGGGGGTTTTTTTTTCTTTTTCATGGCAACACAGGGATACTGTTTCTGGATGAGTTCAGGGAGTCAAATGTTTCTCAGTGACAGAGGAGATGCTATAGACAATTATTTCATTCCTTTAATGGCTGACCTTTATCCCAGTAGGGCAGCTACAGATCTCCTGCTGCTGCTTCTAAGGCCATTTCTGCACTACCCTGTTATAATGCTATTATAGTGCTATTATTCTAGACCTCTTTGGCCTCAGGAAACTACAAATCCCAGGATTCCACAGGATGCCGAAAGTGGAATAATAGCACTATAACAGAGTAGTGCAGAAATGGCCTAAGTCTCACGTCCAGGAGACTGAAAAGGATGAGAGGGAGATGGGGTGAATTGCCCTACTTTAGCCCTATTAGGTGGACATCATAGAGAAGATATATTTAACGTTTTGTCTATATACCTCTGGCTAGCAGAATGAAAAAGGCAAATTTCTCTCATATAATTCAGAATATTTGATGCAAGGAGACATTGTTTGTAAAAGTTCTCCTGCTTATACCATGTATCTGCACATATTATTATGTATAAAACAGTCAAGGCTTCCTGCTGCCTTTGTGCTGAAGAACTTGGTGGGGAGAGTAGGGGAGATTATTATTGATTGTCAGTAAAGAAGCCATGATGGTTTGGTTTCCCGCAGCACTGGTGTCACCTCTTCTCTGTGGCAAAAGCTGTGTGTCCTGCATGTGTTCATTAATTATTGACTGGGGTGCTGTCTTGGGAATGGCACACCTGCCTGAATGTGATTTTACCTGCCACAAAAAATAAGAATAAAGCTGTGATGGCCACCTGCATTTTATAATGACTGTTGTGTCCCTTGTGACAAGGAAAATAATAGGTTGTCATAAAATCTTATAGAAAGAGTAAACATTATATGAAGGAAGATAAAAATCCTGAATCAGCTGAAATGGTGACATTTCAGTGAGTTGTATACCCAGAAGTAGTTTGTTATCATAAAGGACATAGAAATGTAGAACTTCTTTAAAAACAATAGAGCAATAATCTCTTCCCCTCCTTTACCTAGCTCTTGGTATGTCCATTGTTCAAAAATCCTGTAGTTTATGGACATACTGGAAGATTTTGGACTCTGTGACCTTATTCATTCCATGGAAAAAGACTTTATTACTTAAGACTAATATGCTTTCAATGACAGAAGGATTTAGAAGCAATAAATTCAGTGTTCCAAAACCATCTACGAGTAGAAGGATGGTGGCCATTTGAAAATGTAATCGCAAATTCCTCCCAGCTATGATCACCTGTTCAATAAAGGATCTGTGTTTTGTATATTGTATTTTTAACAGATGGAGACATTTCTGTTAAGTGGCTATGCCACAAATCAGTGGTGTGAGTTGTATGGCCCTTCAGTGGCTTTTGAACTATAATTCCCAGAATTCCTTACCACCGGCTACACTGTCTAAGGTTGCTGGGAGTTGCCACTCAGCAACACCTGAAGACCTGAATTATTTAAATCCTGGCATAAATCCAATTTCTAGTTCCAATTAGCATAGGCCATTTCTGCACAACGATGCTTCTCTGCATTGTTGAACTGCAATCCCTGGCCTGGAAGGGAGTGCATCAGCAATACTCCCCTTTGCATCTCACTGTCTCCCCGCAGAAGGGAACACGATGGCACCACCTCTTCCTTCCGCAGTGTAGCTGGGCACTTTCTGTTGCTGTGTTGCCATTGTACTTCCACAGCTTCTGCACAGCCGGGAGCAACAGGAGTGCCTCGTGATCACAGGTGTAAAATGGATTTTTTCTGTTTTGCAAAGATTGTTTGAGAGCAGTGCTTGGGGATGGAATGGCTACAGGCCAGCAACAACATTGTGCGGAAGCACAACTTGCTAATTGCTGCCATCCTGTCTCAAAAATGGCTTAGCCCCATCATGCGGAAATGGCCCTAGATTCTGAACAGTAAATCAACACCTATATAAGTCTTTTGATTCACTGGAATTCACAAAGATTTCACAAAGATTTAACTTACAGCAATTGATTCAGTGGACCAATATTTCTACAGGTAGCAACTGGATTAGGCCTAAGTGCCTGCCTTTGAAGGGCGTTCAAAGCACAGTCTTTTACTTCAAGGTGTCCTTGATTTAAAGGGAAGTCCAGTCCAAATCCAGCTTAGGGATAAAGAACTCTTACGATGGGAATAGGGCCCTTTAAGTTACCCGTTTAGCCCTGGAAAGCAGACTAAGCAAGCATACAGTTCACTTGGTCATAATCTTCCCTGTTCATTGTTCCATCCTCATTTGTTTCCTAGCTTCTTTTGTTTTTTGGAAAAATTAATCAATCAACTGTATTTGCAATCCATAGATCATAGAATCCTCAGATGCTGCTGCTGCTGCTGATATTTATTTGTATCCTATCTTTTCCCCCAAATTGGGACTCAAAGCAGCTATTAGGTTAGAACACACATTTGATAAAAAGGCGTACAATAAAGCATCTGAATATGAAAACATCTAAAACAATTAAAAATAAATTAAGTCAAAATTATTCTAACATATGTTTTTTGGGGGGCATTTCTTCTTTATTGGAATACGTGGAATACATGTGGGTCATTCTAATTGATAAATATGCTGTGTAAGGAAATCCTCATCCATCTGTTCATTCATTCATTCATTGTTTGAACCAAAGGATCAGAGAAATCCTATTCTTGCTCTCCTTTGTCACAATTTTTGTCACATGGAGAGTGATGTGTCTGAAGAGGAGAGATACCTATTTGCATGGAGAGTCTCCATGTGAGCAAGATCCCTATTTTCTAGTATCTGTGCTCCATGAGAACAGGACCTTCCCCTCTTTAGAAGCATCACTTTCCATGTAGGAAAAGAAATGGTAAAGGGAGTGGGTGCAGGTTCTCCTCTGGCTGCTTGTGAATCAAAGCATTGTAACAGCTGATTAGAGCTC
Source organism: Ctenosaura bakeri (assembly GCA_948474755.1). Classification (NCBI taxonomy): domain Eukaryota; kingdom Metazoa; phylum Chordata; class Lepidosauria; order Squamata; family Iguanidae; genus Ctenosaura; species Ctenosaura bakeri. Next base: position 607,127 of record CAOLHI010000231.1, on the reverse strand, counting down.
ATATTCACACAGCCGTTTGAAGTCACAATTAAAATCTATGAAGACACACTATAGTATTTGAGGCAAGAGCTTCATAGAATTACATTTTTGGATTAAAACTCCCAGAATTCTTTTACCCAGCATGGAAAAACTGCTCATTCTATATTCCTTGATATCTATTTGGGATGGCAACTCCTTTCTGAAGTAAAGAAAACACAGTTTTTCAGAAGTTGGCATTCTAGATCTCATCTGATCTTGGAAGCTAAGCAGGGACAGCTCTGGGTAGTACTTGGATGGGAGATCTCCAATGAATACCAGGTACTGTAGGCTGTATTTCAGAGCAAAGAACTGGCAAAACCATCTCTGAGTATTCCTTCCCAAAGAAAGCTCAATAAAATTCATGGGACTGCCAGAAGTTGACAGGCTACTTGAAGGGACTTACACACACACACACTGCCCTGTTGTGTCATAATAGTAAATGAATGCCTATGCTTGTGCTGTACACATGAGAGCATTTTGTGAGATTGTGTTACATGAAAGGATTTTGCACTGGAAAAATGAATATATATGTATAAATAAGATGAAAAATAACATGAAATGAACTCTATGGCCATGCAAATAATTAGCCTATGAACCTAATTATTGTTGGTGTGCTTCAGAGGGAAAAAAGAACTAAAAATAATGCTCAAGCCATTACAGGTTTAATCTACCTTAAAAATCTCCTGTGAAGTCTTGCTTAAATGAAAAGAAGCTGAACAGTTGAACAATGCCCTTGAAGTTCAATGGGACCTGTCCAAGGGGGAATAGCCAGATTAACCTTCCTCTCCTCTGAGGGATGCATGAATCTGTTTATCCTTAGTCCATGTCATGCCATTTTCATGACTTTACCAATAATCCTGTGCCATTCTGTTTCTTCCATTACTCTGTGGAGAAGAGCATTCCACTGCTTTTCATTTCTTTAAACACTGTCTCAGAATAAGTATATTGAGTACCATTTGGGACATGTCTCTATGCAGAGCTGTATTCTGTTGAATTACAGGGTTGGTGGAATCTTGTCAAATTCAGTTCTGCTCAAGGTTCCATTTTTCCAATATTTCATCCTATTTCCACATGAATTCGTAAATTTTAGTTTAAAATTTGAATGAAAATTCCTGTGTAGTGCTATTCTTGTAACATGTACATCCCTCATATAATGCCTTTGACTACACAACTTTCTCTATCCTTAGGTTGTTGTGGGTTTTCCAGGCTTTGAGGCTGTGTTCTGTTAGTATTTTCTGCTGACGTTTCACCTGTATCTGTGGCTGGCATCTTCAGAGGATCTGGTGGCATGGAAGTGAGAGTATATATACTTGTGTAGTCCCCAGGTGGGAGGAAGCAATTTACATATGTTACAGTTGGCTTCTGTGATGGCCTAAGGCACTAAAATCAAGACTCAAAATATGCCAATGAACACCACCCAGACTCTGGAGGTCCCTCTACAAGAAACAATACAATAGATTGCTAATGTATTTAATGCACCGTTGTGTATATCCCCTGACTAACAATACAACCCTGGGGGATATCCCATTTAACAATAGGCCATCACACAGGACAACTGGAACATAGGCAAATTGCTTCCTCCCACCTGGGGACTACACAAGTATATATAATCTGTCTCACTTCCATGCCAGCCACAGATGCAGGTGAAACGTCAGAAGAAAATACTAATAGAACACGGCCTCAAAGGCTGGAAAATCCACAACAACCTATGGATTTCCACTGTGAAAGCCTTCAACTTTACATTTCTCTATCCTGTGCATTTTTGTGTACTTTTTTTCAGACTAAATTTGAACGTTCAGAAGAGAATGAATATTATTTTATACCGCCCTCTGGTTTGGAATTTGGAAAGTTTGGATTAAAATGAAGACTAAACAAATGTTTTACACATTCCTTGAGCTTAATGGAACTGAATGAGAACCAGCCTGGTATAGTGGTCTGAGCATTGGGCTACAACCTGGGAGACCAGTGTTCAGTTCTCCACTCAGTCATGGAAGCCCACTGGGTGACTTTGGGCACATCGCCACTCTCAGCACCAGAAAATTGCATGATAGGTTTGCCTTTAGGTCAGCATGAGTTGGAAATGACTTGAATGCACACAACAACAACAATAACAACAATGGCCTTAAGCCTTCAAGTCGCCTATCAACTTATGGCAACCTCATGAATTTCACAGGGTTTTCTTAGGCAAAGAACACTCAGAGGTGGTTTTGCCAGTTCTTTCCTCTGAAATATAGCCTACAGCACCTGGTAGCCATTGACGGTCTCTCAGGGCTAACCAAGGCTGACCCTGCTTAGCTTCCAAGATCAGATGGGATGTGGTGCCTTTAAGATATTCAAACCCCTAATATAGATATTTAAATATGTGCCTTCTCTCAAAATACATGCTTAAATGTGAATAGTACTTTGGTATATTAAAACTGCTGATAACTGTGCTGTGTTTTCTGGAGAAGGGTTACATCTGATCCACATTAGCCCAAGAAGTGTGGGTCTTGCCACTTTGCAGAGAAATGTGCAAATGGAGATTTCTTAAGCAGTTCTTACTGTATCCTGAGTGTAGTAGCACCTTTGACACTGAATAACCATGGCTTTATTACCTATTAACTATATTTGCATAATATATGAAACATCAATCTTTTCCATTGAAAATATGAGCCAGACTGGTATTAATGGTATGAAGAAACACAGGAAGCTGTGTGAATCGCGGTCTTGTTTTTGTGCATTTCACTAATGTAGTCAAATCTCATTCATTTTCTTATAGGCAAAATATGTTACAAATGGAGCACCATTTGTCACTAAAGAGCTAAAAATGTTTCTGATAAGGTTAAATAGTTTAAGTGACATGCACTTGCTCTGATTTGTATGGTTTTCTCATTTGACGACCTTTCAACCTCTTCTTTTTATGATTTTTTTTCTTTCTCAGCCCTTCCTAAAGTAAAACTAGATTAACTCAATATTAGTTTACCACCACTGATAATTCTTCTAATTCAATAGTGTTCCTGTAATAAAGCTTTCAATTTGTTTCTCAGGGCATTGGTTTCTTTGCCTCTTAATCAGGGTTTTCTCCATGAAAATATGAGTCCCCATTTTGGGCGTAAATGATATTCATGAAAATGGTGCACCTGGTTAATTCACGCCCAATGTATTCATGTGTATCATGAGTAGGTAAAGATGTTCTGGGGAAAAACTTTAAAATTTGCTCCAATCACAGGCCTAGTTATAAGGAAGCAAAGCCTGTTATTTAACAAGAAGAGAAGGGAGTGAGGAGCCTTGTGGCATCTTTGTTTTTATAACTGTTGTGTCTTCTAGTTGTTTCCAAGATGGAGGAGCAGGGAATCAAACCTTGGTCTCCAGGGTCGTTGTCTAATGCCCAAACCACTATACCACAATGGCTCTCGTGACAACTTTAAGACTAATCAAATTATTTTATCATGAGCTTTTGTGGATTATGGTCCAGTTTCTCAGATGCATTGACAGAGTACTAAAGCAAATTGGCTAGTTTCAAAGGTGTCAAGAAGCACCTTTCCCCCATTTCCTTCCTTTCCTGTTATTCTGAGACTAATATGGCTATCTTTTTGAAAATCCTGTTGTATGCTGTTGTGATAATAGGGTTTCCCCATTATCTAGACAACAAAGCCTAAGGGAGATAGTTCTCCCTCACACCTACAGAGTGTTAATGGACTGCTAGAGATAGGTCGCATGATATAGGCCCTTTTTGCCATGCAAAAGGGCACCTGGAGCGTTGCTCGATTGTGAGGAGCAATCTGCGTGATGTACTCACAATTGTGTGATGTTCCAGGGGCCGGCAGGCACCAATCATGCACCTTTTCATTTTTGGCTGGAAGCCGAAAATGGTGCATGATTGTGCCTTGTTCCTGGGCCCCGCACACACTTACCTGGTGTGCGGAGCCTCCGAAGCCGTGCCGGAAACTCCCAGGCTGCACTGTGGAAGAAAAAGGCACAGCTCTCCTGTGAGCAGGCAGCTTGTGTGGAGCTGAAGCAGCAGGGACGCGAGAGCCTCTTGCCAGAGGCTGCTCGCGTGATCCCTGCACCCGACTGCTGGAAAAAGGTAAGGTGTAGAAAGGGCCATAATTGGCCAATCAGGGGGCAGACAGGAGAGAAACTTCTAGAAGCTTACAAAAAGATCATGAGGAGAGTGAAAGATGCCAGGAGAGGCAGACAAGGCGGCCTCCTGGCCCTCCCCAAAAATAACATCTAAGCTTGTGATCCCCAATGTGAGTAACTAAAATATTAATTAGTTGTGTTAGGGTATTTCTGTTTATTTTTAGTACTATGACTGGAATGACATAGACTAACTGTGACTTGTAGTTGGTAGTGCAGTATTTAAACACCAGTACTGCAGCCACAAGGTTGTGAGTTCGATTCTGCAGGGCTCCAGGTTGACTCAGCCTTCCATTCTTCCACAGGTTGGTAAAATGAGTACCCAGCTTGTTGGGGGCAATTAGCTAACACATTGTAACTGCCTAGAGAGCACTTAGCTGATAAGTGGTATAGAAATACACATGCTATTGCTATTGCTAGGTGGACCTGGGGGGACGAAGCTCTCATGTAAGTGGTATTTTTGTTATGTATATTGCCTGTTCTTAAAATAAACATTTTCCTATTTCAAAAACTCTCAACTCTCCTATTTCCACATGCCTTGGTTATATGCATGGATAGAATCCCTTTTTCCCAGAGGGGTGGGAGGAGGAAAAGAATCTCTAAACTTAGAGACTGGTGGCTCCCTTGCAGCATCCCACTGTGCTGCTAGATTAGGATTTAATGCAGTGGGTGGCAGCAGCATTAATGAAATCTGGGGAATTTCCTGCTCCTATTTAAGGGCAGAAGTCAGTCCTGAGGGGCTGGAAATTGGCTCAGTATAACAGCTATCTCAATTATTGCCAAGTAAATATATTTAGGACTGATTTTTTTTTTTTTTTTTTCTATTAAAGCAAGAACTGTGCATGTGTGTATGTTTTATTTCTGTATGTGTATACAATGTCCAGATCTTATGCCTGTATTGTTAAGCTTCTTCCAAAAGGGAAACATGTAAGAAAATGCCACTTTAGGACTATCATCATCATCATCATCGTCGTCGTTGTCATTTATTGATTAGTCGACTGACCATATCAACTTTAGGACTTCCAGCCAAAACAGTTGAAGGGCAGTCTCATCCCACCCACCCATTGCAGTAATATATATGATGAAGCAGATGATGCCACATGCTAAAGGGTACCACTGTTCAGGACCAAGCAAGGGATATGAATCTATATGACCTCACTTTTCCAGTAGGAACTTTTTGACAATAGCCAGTGAAAACATCTACCTACATGTTGCTGCAAATAACTTCCTGTTTACATTACGGCAATGGTGTCTATGTAGACCTGCCCCTGAAGTGGCTGGCCACTTACACATCATTCCAGCCCAAGAATAAAAAGACATGTTTCTGCTATAAAATAGGCAGTATTTTGCACTAAATACTCTATGCTAAATCACATGTAAATATGCAAAACAAGAAATGGTTTTATAACCTAAGCAGAATTACAGTATACTTCAGCTGAAGGGGGAAGACTGTTACCTGATCACCTGTGTTACTGCTGAGTCTGCTGCCCAGATTCTAACTATGGAAGGGCAAATTCAAGGTCTTTGATCTCCTTCTATATGATTCTTTATCTTTAAACCAAACTAGACTGAAGGGCAATAGTTTTCCAAGCAGAGGACACCTTCAAATAGAGTCTTCTCCTATGTAATAGTGGACACGTGGCCAACCAACCTTGAAAAAGATTTAGAAACTGCAGCTGATGCAAAAGGCTGCAGCCAGTTTGCATTTATATTTTAGAAACAGTATTACATAGGTCTCATATCAATTACATCGGCTTCCAGCTTGTTTTAGGGTCTTGTTAAAAGTGCTGCCTCTGAAACTCTAAATGAGTTTGGACCAAGATATCTGAAAGACTGCTTCATCCCATACAGACTTGTTCATAGTCTTCAATGGGGTAGGGGACTTTTTATTTCATTTAAAAGGCAGGACTCCATTTCAGAGAAACACTTGAAGGCCACATACCTGAAGAGGACTTGCTCAGGGGCAAAAGGGCAGTATATCATCCAACATTTCACAAGTGAAAACTGTGGCCATTTCCGCACTACACTGTTATAGTGCTATTATTTCACTTTCAACATCCTATGGAATCTTGGGGTTTGCAGTTTAGGGAGGGGCATTTAGAATTCTCAGCAGAGAGCTCTTTGGCCTCAGTAAGCTACAAACCCTGGATTCCACAGGATGTTGAAAGTGGAATAATAGGACTATAACAGTATAATGTGGAAAGACCCTGTGTGGCCAAGCAACATCAAAATATGGTCAAGATGGCAAAACTTATTAATGAGGCAGAATGTACAAACTAGAAGAGAGAGCAGCATTTTGCTTTTGTTTGAGTCTACAGGGAAGGGCAAACTTCAGTCAGCTCCTCTCCTCTCTGCTGAACTGAGTGGAAACTACTTTTTGCTCTTTGACTTTGTTTTGCAGTGACTGAAGTAAGTTGGGGCCCAAGGGAAAAGGTAGAAGGAGGAAAATGAAACTGGAATGTTTTAAAAGCAGTTTGAAAATAAGATTAGGACTGTCCCTGCCAAATTGAAATAATTGGAGGGTTTGAGGCAGAACTAACACTTCCAGCATATTTAAGCTTAAAGCTCTTTCTGCCAGTAAGAGGGAAAGCACTTCAGCATTTTCAGATGGTGGGAATGCAGGAGGCTCTTTGTTAGCACCTTCAGCTTCTCTTCCTGTAGCAGCTGGTTGTGGAATTCCCTCCCCAAAGAGGTCAGATTTGCCTCATCTGTGCTCAATTTGTGTTTTTTCCCCATGTGGCTTTTAGTGTAGGGGGCGATGACTAAGCCTGTCATACTTCGGCCATAATGATGAGAAGATATGACTCACTAGAAGAGACAATAACGGTTGGTAGGCTAGAAGGCAGTAGGAAAAGAGGAAGACTTCATAACAGATGGAGAGACTCAATCAAGGAAGGAACATCCCTCAATCTGCAAGACCTGAGCAGGGCAGTTGATCACCAGGTGACTTGAAAATCTTCTCATTCATAGGGTTGCCATAAGTTGAAGTT
>CAOLHI010000230.1:600000-772698 GCA_948474755.1 Ctenosaura bakeri | reverse complement strand
TCTTGCAAATTCTATACGAGCTGTCGTGACCATATACAATATTATCTGCCAATATTTCTTTAACACAGTACCATCCAACATATGTGTCATATTTAACAAATACATTTCAGGTGTCTTATCAAATTGCATCTTCAATATTGTACAGATTTTATTATGTATTTCCCCCCAATATTTCTTTGCTCTATTACATGACCATCACATATGAAACATTGTACTGACCTCCTTTTGACGTTTCCAACATTGCCCTGTTCCTGTTTTATAAATTTTCATCAATTTTTCAGGTGTCATGTACCATCTATGAAACATTTTATAATAGTTTTCTTTTAAATTGTGGGCCACTGTAAACGTCTGTGTTCTCTTCCAACTCTGTTCCCAAAACTCTAACTGAAATGAATGTCCTATATTTTGAGCCCATAAAATCTTTGTATTCTTTATTGTTTCCTCTTCTCTCTCTTGTTGTAATATTTCCTGATATATATGAGATAGTAAATGTGGGGAATTTTTAAATAACCATTTAATCACTCCTTCTCTCTCCTTTTGTTCAATTCCGTAGGTTTTTAAATCCATCTGAAATCTTTCAGTTAGTTGTCTATAGGGGAACCATTCAATATTATTCCCTCTTCTTCCAATTTCTCTCTTGTCTTGATCTTTATTACATTTGGAGCTGTTTTTTCTATTATATCCTCATATCATAGCCATTTTTCTGTTTCGATCCATCTTCAAAAAAAGTCATCTTGAGGGGACACCCATGAGGAGAGCTACCTAATGTTTTTAGTCTTGTATTCGTTCCATATCTTCAATAATGATTTTCTTAAAAAATGATGCAAAACACTTTCTATATTTAGAAACTTCTCACCTACAGAACCTCTTTACTCATGGTAAGAGTTATATCACATTTTTCCTTCATGCTGAGTTAGATACAAAGATGAAAAGACAAATCCATTCTGTCAACGAAAGCTATGTGCCATACCTCCAGCAGTAGGTATCTCACCAGTCCCTGCACCAGGATACAAAGCTTGGAAATTTAGTTTTTTAAGAAAGTAATTCTGTTTCCCTTGTAGTGCTTGAAAAGTAATTTGCTGTCATTACTTCATAGAATAGTACAAAAAGAAAATGAGGCAGTAGAATTACACTCTACCTGAGATCCTTTTAATTGCTTGTTGAATTGAAACTCTGTATACTTGGCTAATGACAATGTTCCAGCAGTTATTTTGTGTAATTCTGGAATCTGTTCAAGTAGTTATTCTGGGTTGCGGTGTGGGAAAGAGATCTTACTAAATACCATACTAGATTGGCTGCTAACCCAGGCTGTCATGTGGTGGGAAATGGAGATTTTTTTTTCCTAAGGATTTACTGTACATCTCTTAAGGAAAGCATACAAAAACCTCTTTACACTGGTGTAAACTTACAACAGGATTTCTGTCACTATTATTACTTCTTACTCTTTTATTACTTTCTCTTCTTTTCCATTTAAAAATAGCATGAGAATGGCATGAAGCATGAAAAAGTCCTTTCAAAATGCTTCTAAAAATTACTTTCAACATATGTTATTTATTTATGTAAAATAAGGTATCTGTATTGCCTTCCAGTCCACAAAGTTTAGGGCCAGTGCAGTGTAGTGGTTTGAGTCTTGGACAAGCACAAGAGCTCCTGAGATGATGCATAAATGAAGGGGCGGAAAAGTGGAAAGATTTTAAAAAAATTAAAAAACATACTAAAACTTTCTTTAAAAACATTTAAAGCAATCTAAAAACAATCCTAAAATAAAATCTGAAAGTACAGTAGTTGCTGTTTCCAAAGTGCTCTTTATTATGCTATGGCTTTGTTACAACTTGTTTATGTTACATTTTCAATACAGTTTTGTTACTCATTGTGGTTAGCTGCATTACGTGTAACTCATTGCTTCCAAGTTCTGGTGAATCACTATTTTTTATTATTTTTATTATTTTTAAACTTTTATGTTAGTACAGTCTGGTCCTTCTACTGCTGTGATTGGGGTGTTTTATGATAGTTTATGATCAAACTATTCAGCATTTTTCTCTGAAGTTGGCTCAGTGCCTTAGTTTTCTGTTAGCTTGTAGTAATCCCTGTGGATGGATCCAAGGCTGACACAGAAGTCATGTTAACTGACCTAAATTTTACAGAAATATCCTTTATTAATTCCTTGGGGAGAATCAAGTGCTGAACAGAACAGCTGCTGGTAAGCAGATGTTTCTCTTATCTCTTACCCCGTTTGTTTGTTTGTTTGTTTACATGTGTGTCATTAACAATAGCTACATTATCCTTCATCCAAATGTTAACATGAATTCTTTAATAAATTAATCACACTTAGCTACTATGGGTATGCAAAGAACATCTTTTTTGGTATATAAGTTATTTTTACATCTCTTAGCAGAATGGCACAGCACCTACTTATAAAGTGTCATGTAATTTAGACTCCAAATTCTCAAGAGAATTTGGATGAGAAATCGAGCACCTCAGATGCAGCTGTTTACAAAGCACAGGGAGTTCTTTGAGGCCAAAAAGTATAAAGAACTATCAATCAATCCCAACTGGTTGAAATCACACTGCACAATTACAACAGTTTGATAGCACTTTAACTGGATGACTCCATTCTATAAAATTGTGGGATGTGAAGTCTGGTGAGGTACTTAGAATGTCCTGTTAAGGGGTGCTAGTGTACTCTCCTGCAGTACAGCATCATTGTTGTCTATGAGATAATTCTTAGTGTCTCACTGAAGTACATATCCCAGAATTCCATAAGACAGAAAGACATAACCCACATATTATATCAAAGCCTTTGTCTGTGTAGTTCATGAGAAATTATGGATCACTCTTGGAGAAATGGGTGTGCCACAACATTTGGTTGTACTGATGCATAACCTGTACACAGGACAAGAGGATATTATTGGGATAGAATATGGAGAAACAGAAAAGTTTCCAATTGGTAAGGGGATCAGGCTGCATTTTATCACTCTTTCTGTTTAACTTCTATGCTGAAAATGTCTTACATAAAGCAAGATTAGAGTCAAAGGAAGGAAGTACAAAAATTGGAGGAAAGAACATCAACAGTTTAAGGTATACACATGACAACATATTACTTGTAGAAAACAGTAAAGACTTCGAACAATTACTGAAGAAAGTCAAAGCAGAAAGTGCAAAGGCAGGTTTACTGTTGAACATTAATAACACATATAATGACCACAGATGATTTGCATAACTTTAAAGTAAATGATGAAGACATTGAATAGTTCAAGATTTTCTATATCTTGGCTCAATCATTAATCACAACAGAGGCTGCAGTCAAAAAATCAGAAGAAAGCTAGGACTTGCAAGGAAAACTATGAAGCTAGACAATATCCTGAAGCATCAAGATATATCATTGACTACTAAAATTAAGATTGCCCATGCCATCATTTTCCAATTTCCATGTATGGTTGTGAAAGCTAAACAGTGAAGAAAGCTAGACAGCAAGAAAATTAACTTGTTTGAAATGTGATGCTGGAGAATAGTTTTACAGATATTTTGGACTGCTAACAGACCAATAAATGGGTCCTAGAGTAAATCAAACCCGAATTCTCCTTAAAAGCCAAAATGACTGAACTAAGGCTGTTGTACTTTGGCCATGATTCACTGACAAAAACAACAATGCTTGGCAAACTAGAAGGCAGCAGGGGGAAAAAGGAAGATTGTGGTGCCAATGGATAGACTCAGGCCATATCCACAAAATGTTGCTATAGTGCAGAAACAGTTGGTTGTTTCCAGTCCAGGAGTCATGCTACTGCACCACATAATTGCTATCCAGCTGCTATCTCACCCGCAAGCATTGCCAACCTGCCATATTCTATTTAAAAAAATCCGTTAAGTGCCTCTTTTAGTGCTTCAATCCTGTCAGCCATCTTCGGGCCTTTCCACACTACACTGCTATAGTGCTATTACTCCACTTTCAACTTCCTGTGGGATTCTGGGGTTTGTAGTTTCCTAAGGTCAAAGAGCTCTCTGGCTGAGAATTCTCAATGCCCCTCCCTAAACTACAAACCCCAGGATTCCACAGGATGGTGAAAGTGGAATAATGGCACTAGAACGGTGAAGTGCAGAAAGGCCCTTAGTGTGGTACCATAATAGCTCTTGATAGTGCTTCCTGTTATTATGGATCCAGGAGGGAGCGGAATGTGGGTATGCCCAGCTTGTCCCTCCCTCAGTTATTCCCATGGTGTGACAACTTTGAAATCTTTCACCTCTTTGTGTTTACTTTAAATTTCTCCTCTGAATTAAAACTTTTTTAAAACACATTTTTAAGCATGACAACACAAAAGTGCAATAGTGTACTGGAGTGTCAAACTGTTACAACATTGCTGCACTAATATGGCTTCCAACCCCCCTTCCAATCAGGGGCAGTGGGACGGGGTGAAGGCAGAGCAGAAGGAACACTGGTGGCAATACCGCTACTCATCCACTTAAGGTGGAAGAGTGTGGAAAATAGCACTCCTAACGTAATGGCATCATGTGAATGGCAATGCCAGGATTGTAATGCTACAACGCACTAATGGCATCTAGTGCAGACACGGCCTCAATCAAGTAAGCCATGGCCCTGAGTTTGCAAGACCTGAGCAGGTCTATTATGACGGTGACTTTGAAGCGTCTCAATCATAGGATCAACAGAGGTTGAAGACAGCTTGCTGGTAGTTAACTGCCATGCCCTGCCTTGGAGACCCTGGCAGTGAGGAGGAAGATTCTGAATCTGAGGCAGAAGTTTGTTCAGTGGAAAATAACAACCAACAACAGAGGCTTGAGCAGAGGAAACAAGTATCAGAAGATTAAACAACACAGACTCCTACTTTGTTGGAGAGATGATGCCAGAAAGAAGGTTTGAGGTGTTCAGCTTGTTTAAGTAACAAATGGGTTTTAATAAGAGAAGCACCATTAGCTTATAAAAGGCAAAAGTTGGCTTATCTCTTGGAGTTGACAACTGATTCTCTTGGTGGTTGAAGCCCTGTGCTGTGTTCTTCTGAATCCTGGCTCTCTTGTACCTCCGCCTGCCTGATGCTGATTTGTTTTTGCCTTTGTGGATCTGTTTGCTTTGGGATTTTGCATTCTTGCAAAGTCCAAACTTTGTTTGGACTACTCTCACTGTTGTGAGTAAGCTCTGCCCTGCTGGTTTGCTAGTTGGCTGCCTGGTCTGCCTGAGAGACAGTAGTTAAAAACTACAAAAGAAAACCTATCATGGGGCTTTCTTGGCAAGGCTTGTCCAGAGGGAGTTTGTTCTTTTCTTCCTGTCTGACTGAGAGAGTGTGACTTGCCCACAGTCACCCAGTGAGTTTCCATGACTGGATGGAGATTTGAGCTCTGGTCTCTCAATGTCCTGGTCCAGCAGTGAAACCACTACACTTGTATTCCTGCCAAATATGCCCTTAAAAATAGAGCACATAATATAAATGGTTCCATCATTTCTGTTTTGTTTCTGAGTATGCTAGAATGCTGGAGGTACTGAAGATAAATTCAGTGGCAACAGTCTGTCTCCCAGAGGCATAGAAGAGCCCCCTATTGTGTGTACTGAGCTTTCTTTAAGATAAGAAGAGTTATTTATTTATTTATTTATTTATTTATTTATTTATTTATACATATATACATACATACATATATACATACATATGTACATAATACTTACTGGCCTAAATCCGTGGCTAGTCCCAACAAGCATAGATTTCTTGTACCAAATAGATTTACAGGTGTGTTGGCTTATCATTCAGATTCAATGGGTCTATACTTTAGTTTGACCAGTAATTGAATTCAGGCTTTTTGCTTCTGTGGATGTTAGTCCATAATACTAAGAAACAGTGTAACATACAAAACTAACTTCTAAAATCCATATAAAATTATTTGCAGTGCTTTGCACTTCTGAACTATAAAAATAGGGTTGTATGCATAAACAGAAATATTGAGGATGGTTTTCTTCTCCTTTTTCCTGTGACTACAGCTGACATTTTCTGTGACAAAATATTAACCAAAGTGTCTTATTTTCTACTTTACTTGTAGTAATATTCAATAAATAATTTCATATTTGCCCTGCCAAAAACTTTCTGGGGAAGGAACAAACCAAATAGTCTAATGCAGCAGTGGAGCTTGGAGTACGTGGAGGGGGGCAGGAGGGGGCAGGATTACGGCATGTGGGGCATGGCCGCAGTGTGTGGGGGTGTGGCCCTGGTGTGTGAGGGTATGGCCACAAGCTAGGATGCCCCAAAAACATTGTCGCCAGGGGCAACCCACCCCTATCGCCCCCACATCCCTACATGACTAGTCTAATGAGGACTGAGATCAACGGCTATGGAATACTGTTGCCTCTACATCACACAGTTATATCATTTTCATACCACTTTAACTGTTATGGCTCTATTGAACAGGAACCTCAGACTTGTGTTTTTGTATTTTTGATGAGATACTTAGAATTTTCTGCTAATGAGCTCTATGGCTGTAATGTTCAGGAAAGTGGATTACAGCTACATAGCAGAAAATACTAAATACTTCACCAAACCAAATCCAGACTCCAGGATTCCATAGGTTGTTGCCATCATGTCAGTTAAAGCTGCACTGAATGGATATAACCAAGCACAATAGATGAATTCTAACTTGTGGAGGTATGGAATGAGGTATCCTGTACAGGAGGACTCCCCGTGATAACATCTGTTGCAAGGCTGATTTGTCAGCTTTATCAAGAATGTTGATGTTAACAAGATTCTAACATACCTCTTGCCTATTTATTCTGGGGTGCCTCGTTCCACCTGGAATTGCTTAAGGAGTGCTTCCTCTGTCCTATCTAAACTGTGTATGTAAATAACTCTAAATACAGATTGCATTGGGAAATATGGAGCAAAGTTACAGGAAATGGAGAAGACAGTTTGGTGAGTACTAAAGAGGAAAATAAAAACCCCAGGCAATGCCAGGTGAATACACTAGTGTTTTTATTAATCATTAGGGCCATCCCTTATTGATGATAGGGTCAAGATGACTAACCTGAAACTGCCATACTTTGGGCATATAATAAGACAATGTGAAAAGACAATAGCACTCAGTAAAAGGGAAGGAAGTAGAAAAAGTGGAAGACCAAATTTTAGTTGGACTGATTCAATCAAAGAAGCCACATGCCTGAGTTTTCCCAGATTTGAACAAAGCAGTCTTGGAGGTCTCTCATTCAGATAAGAAGGACCATCTCATCCTTTTCACAAAAGTTACTTGTTTTGAGACTGGAAGTGAAATAAATATGACTATGACTAGGTCGCTTTATCATACTATAGTAGAAGAAAAGTATATGTGTACCATTAAAAAATGAACTTCACTTAAGAAACAATAATGTTTTGAGTGATTTACATGATAAGGAAAAAATAAATAGAATGGTGGAGACACCAAAAAAGAAGGCATCGTTTGTTTTCCAAAGTATTTTCTCATGCGTAGCTAATTAAATGAACTTCCCCCACTGACCTATTGCACTGCAGAGTATTTATGTTGATGAAAAATAATCTCCTTGCACTGTAAACACAGACCTAGTGGCACCAAATCATTATGAGATGAGCCAAAAATATGTTGCATATTATAATAAATGACAAACCAGGTGCCTATAGCTTTTTTTACAAGAAACTGAAATTACTCATTGTAATGCCACAGAAGTTTAACTACTACATAGCTGTTGGAGTGGGTCCACATAAATGGAGGTCTGAGGTGCCATCACTGAATTCTCTGCTATGCCAATTCAGTGCATGCAAGCACTCATGCCCCAATGACTTGTTGTACTCTGCTTGTCTCTAAAATATTTACCCGGACCTGCACATTGATAATCATTGCTGGGGAGGGTAAAAATGTGATGGCCTCCATGGAAGAGACCAAAGTGTGACTGATTGGCACCACATCACAACATGAGCCAAGGCAGACCTTGTGCTATTTGAAGCTAGCCCATCCCTGTTCTTGTTTACTTGGCTCGGACAGTCAATCCACCCTCCTGGTCTCATTGCAGTATGAGTTTATCTGGTCGCTTCAGGGCTGGATAGGAATTTCTTCTCCCTTTTGCAGGTTTTTTCCCCTATCCCATACTGTAGTTGATGGCAGTGGGATAATTGGCTTGGGGTGGTGTATTAAATAGGTTTTCCTTTGGCAAGTAGCAAGGAAAAATAAAACTTCAGTGTTCACCCCTTGGCCACCCCATTGGTGTAGAGTAGGGCTCTGGAACTTCCTCTTTAGGGCCTTGCATCCCAGAGAGTCAGGAAAGGAGGCCACCCTTGGGGTTCATCTGGGATTAGAGCTCTCACTGATTGGGCCCTGTGACTTGGGTAGGAGTCCCCCAGGTTACTTTAAAATTATGCCAGACCAGAGAGCAACCAAAGCAATTTGGAATCTCCATGGGTCTGAGGTGCTTCACCCGAGGGAAGGCTGAGGGGATTGTCAAGTGATGACATCAGGCCTCAGCTGGACCCACATCAAGTTGCTCCCCTCTAGTTGCTCCTTTACAGGCCAACACAATTTTAAATAGGCCAGATTAAATAAAATGACCCTTTATTTCATTAAATGGTCTCTTTATTTCATGGTTGTCCATCAAAAAAAAACAAAAAACACCCTTGCTTATTCTACCAGGATTGTTTAACTGTTACAAGCTTGAGCTGGTGTTGGATGTCCCCTGCAGGTCCTCAACAATAATGTTTCACCTGCCCCGTGTTGACTTGGATTCCACATTTGTGCAATTCAGTTTGGAAACAAGCTTCTTATGAAAAGTGACAATGCAAACACTATCCCAAATGTAATCATTGGATCCAGAGGATTTTAGCTTTATTTATTAATTAAAATATTTATATCCTACCCTATATCTCCACTCGGCCAAGGAAACCCACTGGATGACCCTGGGTGCATCACATACTCTCAGCCCCAGAAAACACTGTGATAGGTTTGCCTTAAGTTTGTCATAAGATGGAAGCCACTTGAAGGCATACAACAGCAACAACAACAACAACATTTACCCACAGAGGAGAGAAACAGAATCCAAAAAGACCTTGAGAGTTTGGAGAGACGGTCCAAAACTAACAAATTAATTTCAACAGGGATACATCTAGGCAGGAAAAATTAAATGCACAAATATAGGACGGGTGACAGCTGGATTGAAAGCAGCAACCTGTGAAAACCATCTGGGGTCCTAGTAGACTACAACTGTAATACAGTGGTCAAAAAAGCCAGTGCAATTCTGGGCTGTATCAACAACAGCATAGCCTTTAGACTGAGGGAAGTAGTGGTGCCACTCTATTCTGCTTTGGTCAGACTTACCTGGAATACTGTGTCCAGTTCTGGGCTCCACAATTTAAGAAGGATATCAACAAGCTGGAACTTGTCCAGAGAAGGGCAATCAATATGATCAAAGGTCTGGAAACCAAGCCCTATGAGAAATGACTGAGGGAACTGGGTATATTTAGCTTGAACAAAAGAAGACCGAGAAGTGACAAGTTAGCTATCTTTTAATATCTGAAGGGACGTCATGTAGAAGAGCAAGTTTGTTTTCTGCTGCTCCAGAGATCAGAACCTGAAGCAATAGATAAAGGAGAAGAGAATCTATCTAAACTTTAGGAAGAACTCTTTTTATCATAAGAGATGTTCAACAGTGAAATAGATTGCCTCAGAAGGTGGTGGACTCTCTTTGGAGGTCTTTAAAGAGAGGTTGGAGGGACATCTTTCAGAAGTGTTTTAGTTGTGTGATCCTGCATGGCCCTTGTGATCCTTTCCACCTTTATGAGGGGGCAGGCGGTGTTGGGGTCCAGACTGATAAGTTCTGGAAAGAGCTAGTGGCCGAGGTTGTGGTTTGGGAAGGCGAGGGACAGAACACACAGAAATAGCTGGGGGTTACACGTGTCTATAGACTATATGCTGCCTATTCCTGTCCAAAAGAATCAGCTTCACAGTTCAGGAGGTATTTCTAGATCCATCTTTACTACTTGAGATATATATGTCCTTGAGGACACCAAGCTCCTTTTATCAGCTTAGGCTGGTACATCATCTATGACCTTAACTGGGTGTTAATAGCCTGCAGTGATCAGACAGTCTCTGCTGAATGTTAGGCCATTTCCAACTTAGACTGTTATAGGGCTATTATTCCACTTTCAACAGCCTATGGAATCCTGGGGTTTGCAGTTTAGGGAGGGCCATTTAGAATTCCCAGTCCGAGAGCTCTTTGCCCTCAGTAAACTACAAACCCCAGAATTCCACAGGATGTTGAAAGTGGAATAATAGCACTATGGCCATTTCTACACTAGACTGTTGTAGCGCTATTATTCCACTTTCATCATCCTATAAACCCCAGGATTCCATAGGATGTTGAAAGTGGAATAATAGCACTACAACCGTCTAGTGCGGAAATGGCCTGTAACAATGTAGTATGGAAATAGCCTTAGTGTGTTTTCTGATTGGAAGGAATCCTTCTGTTTGGAATAGCCATTCTAAATATTGTACGAGATGTAATTTTGATCCAGGGGTTTTATTCCTCCTCATTTCACCAATGCAAAACTTCAGCAGGCACGTTTGTTGCTAAACTGGTAACACACTTTAGAACTTGTGGTTTGACAAAGCTCCCATGGGTACCTACTCAGAAAAATGAAATCAGTTTAGACTGTCTCCTCCTTATTAGGGAAGTTACCTGTCTTCTTGTTTTCTGTGAAGGGGTGTGAATACCTATGAAATTTTCATTGTCCTCCTTTCTCCTCTTCATTGTTCATTATTATTTTAAATTCCCTTGTATTCTATAGAGCCTGTTTCTAGATACTTTTGTAAAGATTTCAGCCCCAGCCACCTAAAAGTCAAATAGTTCATTATCACTCCAAACAGATCACAAGCAAATTGAGTATTATCCCTTTAACTTTTCCAAGTTCAACATCTGTTTGCCTTACGTGTTATATAAAACCACCACATAATTTGGCACATTGTCCACATAAGCTTCTTAACCAAGGTCTGGGATAATAGGGCAATTATTTCTGCTAGGTCTGAACTGTTTTTGAAGCTTTTGGTGTGGCTGCTTGCACGTGGTTAAATCTAGCTACTGTTATCATGCTCTCACTTTCATTAATTAGAACAAAAACTTTTGTGATTATTTCAGCCCAGCAAAGTGTCTGTCATTATGATGAGCAGTATCCTTTTATGTAAGTGGAAGATAGTAGGAAGAAGAAGAACCTTTATTACAGGTGGATTAATTCTCTTAAGAAACCCATGGCCTTAAAGGATATGCTAATTGAAGGTTTTCTGAAAGATAAGAAACCATTCATATTGCATAGCTTGTTTTTATGTTAAATTAATAAATATTTTCATATAAAAAAGAAACTCAAAATACTGAGTTTGCCAGACTGAAGCAGGGAAGTAGAAGAACAGAACTCTTGTAAGTTTCTCATGCATAGGATTACCATAAGTCAACGTTGATGTGATGGAAACAACAACAACAAACACATATATCTAAGTCTCTCTCCAGTTTTGCATTCTGGCTTCCATGTCAGGGAGGCAGTGAATCCACTCTAGGTTTTAGCCTAAACTTTGAAGGATCAAAACATGCTGACTCCTTCCTAGGGACTCAGCCCTGCATGAAAGGATTATACTCTTTCTTAGCCATGATAGTAGTTTACTAGGTGAATTACTATGGCCCTTTTCGCATGTTTTTTTTTAGCGCGAGTGCCCCTTGAGCGCCGCGCAAATGGGAGCGCCACTCCGTACGACACACTCTCACTTGCGCGGCACTCACAAGGCTGAAGGGGGTGCGGGCGCATTTTTTGATTTTCGGCTTTAAGACGAAAATGCCCGCACTTGTGCAATGCTCACGGCACCCTTGCGCACTTACCTGCGAGCAGTGTGTCGGCGAGCTGGGTGGGTAGCGCTTCCTCCCCCAGCACAGCCTACAACTCCCATACTGTGCTGTGGAAGGAAGGGGCGGGGCACTAGCACGACGCTCACGCAAACAGAAAGCGACCTGTGGTAGGAAGGAGGAGGGAAGCAGCTGCGTTTCAAACGAGGCTTCTCACGCGAGACATCCTCCCCCATCGTGCAAACAAGTAACATGTGAAAAGGGCCTATGTGTTAGGAATAGAATACTTTGTAGTGGTAATATAAACTATGTTAAATACTGCTTGTAACAATGTGTTGTGTATCAAAGGCCCTGCAACATTGTATTACATTACAGTAAAGGAGCAAATCCATCTTGAGGATCAAAGGATTTTATGGGGGAGATGCATACCCTGGAGCAACTGGTCAGTGTTTAAAGGGAACATCAATGACAGATAACCTTTTTGTGCGGTATTTGCCATGTGAAAGGGCCCCTCAAGCATCGCGCAAAGTGAGGAGCAGTCCACACAATGCACTCACAATCGCACGACGTTCCAGGGTCTGGCAGGCGCCACTTGCGCACTTTTTCATTTTCGGCTTTGAGCCAAAAATGGTGTGTGATTGCATATCGCTCCAGGGCCCCCGCATGCACTTGCCGTGTGTGTGGAGCTCTGGAGCCGCAGCGCTCATGCTTCCTGCCCCAGCACAGCCTGGGAAAGTCCCAGGCTGCACTGCAGAAGGAAGAGGCGGGGCTCTTGCGTGAGTGGGCGGCAGCTGTGGAGCTTAAGGAAGAGCGACGTGAGAGCCTCTTGCTGGAGGCGGCTTGTGCAATCCCCGCACCCCAGCTCCGTGAAAAGGTGCATTGCAGAAAGGGCCAGAGACAGAGCAACCCCAGGGAGGCCTTTTTTTTTTTTTAACAACTTGGAGACAGATGAGAAAACCTGGAAAAATTTGCAATAGGCAAGATCAAAAAATGTAAACAATTTAGTTTCCCTGGGAACCATTCTGGGTTTGGGAACTGGAAAAACATCTGGGGATCCACTAGTCAATATTGTTTGCACGCAACAGTGTTTATCCCTGTATAATCAAGTGTGTACTGTAATATGTTAGCTTTAGCAACTGTCCTAACGCTATGCCTCATCTACCTCATTAATGATCACTACTGCTAAACTCTGAGTGTTTTCTTGAGAGTAACAGAATAGCCAGCAACATGATATGCCTATCCCCAAAGAAGGCTTAAGCCCTTGGATGTTTGTAAGAGGATGAGAACCTTTGTGTCCATTCTATTAGTCTTTTGTATTAAGAATAGCTAGATCAGCAATAAAATTTATGTAAAGTGTTATTAAATTTTTTGAAGTGTTTAGTCCAGATCAATTGTTTCAGAATGTTTAATCCAGAGGAAATAAAAAATACATTCAAAATGTAAAATCTAGAATCAAGTTGTAGACTTGGTTGATTGATTGAGGATCAGTGAACTCTGTAACATTTTCAGTATTCCAGTTGTGTCTGTCAAAACTCAAAATTAGTGGCATCTGTGAAGAACACCCACTGATTATTGTTACAGAACAATGGCTCTGGTACTGTAGCAGAAGACAATGCATTGACAACAAAGCCAGTTTAAAGGTTTGTATGATTTACAGTTTTTTCAAAGCCAGATATTTCAACACACTGACATGGTTGCAAATTTGAAAAGCGAGAGAGTGTTAGTCAGAGAGAGTATAATTTTAGTAAATGATAATAACAGGCATCAAGCTAATGTCTGGATGGGGAAATGATAATTATGTGATATATACCACACATTTTGCTTTCCTAATTGCTACTCTTGCTGCAAACAGGCCTACTAGAGTTCTTGTCATTTGCAGAAATAAACAGCTATGTACTATAATCTCACTTAGCACTCTAGACTAAATGCACTCTGAATCAAAGATACTTGGTATCTTCCAGGCTCTAGCTTCCGATGTGAAAGGACCATAATGAGAGGAAGTTAAGCATGTTTGTTTACAGAACCATTTTCCAATGCCAAAACAAAGTTGGATTTTGCAGAGAAGAGTTTAATCTTTCTTTAACTGCTATCATGTAGTTTTCTCTTGTCTTTCTGGGCCTTCATCAAAGGAAACAATGAGGGTGTTCCTGTGGTTATAATCACTGGCCCTCTGCTGGAGATGATTAGAGGGGTAACATAAGTAGACTTTGAAAGTGGTCACAAGGAATGTGAAAAATCAGCAGCTATTTGTGTTTGTCTCACTGGGGATCATTTAGAGAAAAATTCTCACCTTGTCTAAACCCTTCACTTCCCCATCACTTTGTGTGACTTCAGGCCCTGAGAAGGTGCCATCCGTTATTTTAAAGACTAATCATAAGGCAAGATCACATAGAATGTGTATTATCTGAAGGCAGATAATTATGTCTTTGTTTTCCAATTATGTTGGGCAGAGAAGACTATGCTACTTCAGATTTCAAACATCACAACACAGGAATGTCTTATGATTCATATTTCTATAAACAAGAACAAATGCCTTAGTCTGGAAGATCTGAACTGTTTTCTAGTCTTAATTTGTACGATTCCATTTGAATAAAATGATAGGTCTTTTGCTAACAGGCCAATTTTGGAAGTAAATGAGCAAGCATTCTCTTATGCAACAGAAAACTCCCCCCACCTCCACTCTCCCTTAAACTCTGATCTCTAATCATTTATTTTGCTATATTTACAAACCCTGGGTAGCAGAAGGTTCCCTAGCAGTATCTTTATTGTAAGTTTCTATTTCTTCCAGTAAAATTTGTCATTTCATTGGCACAAATAAATGTTTACCACAATGATTCAACATTCTAAGTGTATTACTTCTTCACCAAATCAGTAAACAAGCTAGGACTGTTGCTCAGTTGCTGTGTCAACTATAGCTTTTACTGGACAGAGAAGCCTAGCATTGGAAACCTCATGGCTCAGTTACTGCAAAATGCTCTATGTGGGCTACTCTTACACACAGTCTTGATGCTGTAGCCAGTGCCAGTGGTATGTGTGATATACCCAGTTGCTACTGACTTCTGTGGTTTTGTATGCTTCTATATGATTCAAGGAGTTAGGTGGGTTTAACTTGGAGAATAGAAAACTGAGAGGTGACATGATAGTCATCTTTAAATTTCTGGAGGAATAATATTTAGAACTATGAAGTAAGCTTGTTTCCTCCTGCTCCAGAGACTAGAACAAGAACCAATGGATTCAAAATATAAGGAGATAGAGAGAGAGTGGGTGGGAGGGGAATGAAAGATTCTATCTAAACATTAGGAGAAAACTTTTTGACTGTAAGAGCTGTTTGACCATAATCCAAAGGGATTTGAACCCTTCTTTTTTGGAAGTCTTTAAAGAGAGGTTGGACGGGCATCTTTCAAGACTGCTTTAGTTGTGTAGTCCTGCATAGCAGGGAATTGGGCTAGATGGCCCTTTGGTCCCTTCCAGTACTATAATTCTGTGGGCTAATCTAATCAGATATACAGCTTGTACAATACAGGTCTGAATCAGCCCAATTTCCTTTATTATTAGGATTCGTCCTTAATATAAGAGGCTGTCCTTTCAGATTCAGGCATGTTTGGATCCTTCCAATTACAGTCCTCCCTCTACATTTGCAGGTTTGACCTTTGTGAA
The DNA here is from genome assembly GCA_948474755.1 of Ctenosaura bakeri. NCBI lineage: Eukaryota > Metazoa > Chordata > Lepidosauria > Squamata > Iguanidae > Ctenosaura > Ctenosaura bakeri. The sequence continues at coordinate 757,232 of CAOLHI010000230.1, read as the reverse complement.
TTTGATTATTTGTGAGTCACATGCTTGCCTCCCCCCCCCAATTTTCCTTCTCCCATTCTCTTGTATTCCTCACCCCAGGTTTGCCAGGCTTGGTCTTTTTTAAAAAATTGACCTTTTTTTTTCTTTTTGGGTGAGCAAAATCCCCCTCCCACTGCCTGGGGTATGTCCTCTCTCCCATGTGGCTGCAGTTTCTGCTGTGTAATGGCTGCTGATTGGTCAGGTGCTCTCTTTGCTCCTACCTCTCCCTTTTCAAGATGGCCACCAGAAGTAACTAGAAGGAAAGAACTGCACTCTTCTCCTTTTGAGGAGAAAGTACCACTAAGCCCTTTACTGTGTCTTTTTTCTTCCCTGCTGGGGCCAGAAGCAAAGGAATAGGAGGGAGGGGGATTTGGAGGGGAATATTGGGGAGATTGGAGTTATTAGCGATTTTTCCACTTTTGTGAGGGTTCTGTGCCCCTAATCCTCACAAATGTGGAGGCACTACTATTTAAGATTATATGATTATATAATTCAGTAATGTTCTTGAGAGAACTATACTAACTGTCACTCCTGTCTGGTGGAGACGATGATGGAAGCCCCTTCTTTGAAGGTCTTTACATGTGTGTTCCTACATGTCAAGGGCCCTGTTCGCATGGTGTTTTGGAAGCGAGAGGACCCCTTGAGCATCGCGTAAATGTGAGGAGCGGTCTGCATGATGCACTCACATTTACGAGTGCCTGACGCGAAGCGGGCATGGAGTTTTTTCATTTTCAGCTTCAAGTCGAAAATGCTCTGCACTCACGCATCGTTCAGGGGCCTGGGGCACTCACCTGCCGTGCAAGGCCTCCTGAGCCGTGCTGGTCGCACTTCCTGCCCCAGCGCAGCCTACAACTCCCAGGCTGCACTGTGGAAGGAAGGGGCATGGTGCTCACACAAGCAGGAAGGTGCTGCGGAGCTGAAGCAGGAGGCTTGCGAGAGCATTCTTTCCAAGCCTTCTCACGCGAAAACCCCAACCCAGCAGTGTTAAAAGGTAAGGTGCAGAAAGGGCCGAGGAGTTGAATTGCATGGTCCTTGTGATCCCTTCCAGCAATATGGCTCTATGAGACAATCTGTTCTGATCTAGAGCTTGTACGAACAGGTTCAAATCAGCCCAATTTCATTCACTGTTCAGGATTTGTCCCCAACATAAAAGGCTCACTTTTTATATGCTGTTTAGGGAACATGAATTATTGCAAGATTACAAATGCTTATTCTTAGCTCTTATTTATTTAATATAATATAAAAATAAATGGTTTAATATTTTTGGTAGATTTTTTATACCTCATAATAAGCAGAGAAGATGTATACTCCTGTGTACTGTGTTTGAAACGTGTTTGGGGTAGAATAATGATAGAAACACACTTAGAACCCTAGGGTTAATGATGTAAAACTATATTTCCTGACTGACTTGACACAAAGTTTCAGGTTCATAGGAAGGCTTAGAATTTTTTTAAAAATGTGCTGGTTTCTCAGACATTAAGTTTAAATGTAGACATGAAAGGCTCCAATTAAATGCCTACAGACTTTATCTAGAAAATTTTTGACCAGAGCAGCCAATGAGATGATAGATTTACAGTATTTGGTTTCAGGAATGAAGCAGCTGACAATTACTACACAGATCTTTCTTGTGTGTCTTCCCTTGCACAATGCAAAGGCACGTGGAAAACTGGCCAGACTTATTTTGCCTTTGTTTTCTGCGTGTGCACAGCTAGGAGACAATTATACTTGTAGCAGTTCACTGAAAAGTTGCAGAGAGTGTGAAACAGTTGCCAATATCTAAACAGAATGGAGTGGAAAATAGCATATAAAGTAGCCAATTTTAGCATATTTTACAGTTTACAACCTCTATTTCAGCGAATATTTTTCCCTGTCACATGATGGGCTGCTATGCTATTGAAACAGTATATATATAGACAGAGAGAGAGATACTGGTCTAAAATTTGTCAAAGGTAGTGTGCATGATTTGGATTTAGCATGAATCTAGAGTTATGGTATTGATGTTGATGCATCTCTAGATGCACATGTTTAGAAGTATAGCTTCAGCCTAGTTTAAATGAGGCACAACTACCATTTGGAAAAACTACTGATCCTATTTTTATCAAACAAACTAGTGATGAAAATAGCAAACCTTAGAAAGTACATTCAAAATAAAAAGGAGGCCACACAGTAGCTTGGATTTTAGTTAACTGTTTTTGGAGACCTCCAAATTTACCAGATGTCTAGAATCCAAGCTATTCAGAATTCTTGATTAAAAAAACATTAGCCAGCAAACCCAGACAAGCAGTATTAGCAGTACATTTTAAGAGGATCAAAAATAGACAAGGACATAAGGCAACTGAGCAGCTGATGACAGAAATACTGGGCAATACTTTATCCACATGCATTTAGAAAAGTTATTTATTGCCAAGGATATTTAAATAGCCAAAGACAAATGTTGACAGGTGTTATTTAAGAAATGGTGATGGGAGGTATCTGTGTCCTCACCGCTGTTAACGCTTATAACATGTCCTAGCATCAAGCCTTACTGAGTCTTCTGTTCCAATAACTGAGCATCCCTCCAAGGGAAAGGGAAACCCACTCTTATTTAATCATGCTGTTAAAAGGTTCTGAGACAAGTTATTGTCATATTTCTTTTCTATGTTCAAGAAAACTAGCCCTCCCTGAGCATGTATAGCTGAATTGGACTCAACCTGGTGAGCCTCCAGTCATCTTCTGACATAAAGAATCAGACTGATAGTCAGACTGCTGGAGATCTGCATGATCTTGTGGTGTCTGTGCTGTGGACTTGGGAGGCAAGGGCTCCATCAAGAAATAACTTATGAGAGTGAGGACTGTACCAGGGGCTCTTTTCTGGCCCTTACATAGTGGTATGACCATTTTTATAAGGAATGCCAAGCAGCCAACCATCCTCCACAACATAGGGTCTCCACAGTTATCTGCTGGTTGCTTTGTGTGTCTGGGATGGAATATCTTTCATGTCATGGTGGCAAGTTTTGCCTTTTCCTTGGTGATTACCCATGGGCTATGGGATTGATTTGTAAGTGTTAAGCTACTGTTTGTAAGCTCACTTTTCACTATATATTTTTTGTCACTGATGCACTAAATTGGATGATTATAAAGGTCATGGAAGGGGGAGATTTTTTTGTCATTCCCTGACATTTGGTCAAATGAAGGGGACAGTACCAAGAATCAGGCAGAAAAGGGCTTGGACTCAACCTGGATTCAAGTGAAAATGCTTAATACAAGGAGATATAAGGGCAGCTGGACCAGACCTGTGTTCCAGGTTTTCCCACCAAACCTTCGTATAACTGATCTTGTTAAATGTTGTCACTAATACATGCTGTGGACTGTTTTACTCCAACATGAGCTATCTCTTGACACAACAATTTGTGCCCAATTATGTGGGGCTAAACCTAACTGAAGATTAATGGAGTTTCTTTCTGAATTAACAATCACAGTTAACATAAGACCTAAATCCTATTGTTAGTCCCGACTAGAGTACAAACTGTCAATCAACTAGATTTACCTCTGCTTTGATGTAGGCTCAGCATAGTGTAATGGTTTAAGCATTGGGCTATGACCCTGGAAAGCAGGGCTCAGTTCCCCACTCAGCCATGGAAATGCACCGAGTGACCTTGGATGTGTCACACATGCTTAGCCCCAAGAAAACCCCATTATAGGTTTGCCTCAGGGTCACCATAAGTCAGAAACAACTTGAAGGCACAGGGCAACAAACAACAATGTTTTGACTCACCATCCAGCTATTGATTTGGTGAGTCTACTCTAATTGGGACCAGCAAACAAGATTCAAGCCTATAACTTTTGCAACAGAGCAGAGTTTGGAAATGTTTCTTTTTTTGGAACCATACCCATGGTCAACAGCCATGCTGGTTGGGAAGTTGTGTGAATTGTTGTCTTAAAATATGTCTTTTTCAAGAATTGCAGTGATATGTGAGATTTCCATGTAAAGCTTTTAAAGCTAATTTATAGCCCAAACCATTGCTGTTCAACAAGTTTATTTTCAACTTGAAGAAAGATCATGTTCAACATGAAAAGATTAGGTCAGATATCCAAATATTTCTTGCACCATCTGTACTCAGTGTCTGAGCCTGTCTTTTTATTTTATTTTTTTTCTATGTAATTAACATTTCTTTCACAATCAAAAATCATAAAATATTTTCTTGCTTTCTCATTCTTACAAAAAGTATGGTTCTCCCTCCTTGTCCCCATTATCAAGATTTTATATTAGAGAACAAAATCTTACATAAAGTTATTTCAAGATAAACTTTGCTTCTTCTGTTAGGTAATATATTCCACCCTTTCTTCCAAAAGTTCCAGCCCTAGGAATTACCTACAGGCTAATGTGGAGAATTCCTGGCAGTAATCAGCAGCCTTATTCCTGAATTCCCATTTTTTAAAAAATGTTATGATTCCAGAGTTTCCTTTGATCTCTTATATGGAAGCCCTTCAAGCTTCCTTGACTTCAATTAAGGACAAATGCATAAATATTTTTGACATAAATATGTTCTGGCCGCATAATGTACATATTTACACTTTTTCAATTGTTAGGACTTTTTTGAAGTAAACATTTGTTTGTTTTGTGAACCATTTGTTATGTTTCATCTTCTTTGTTGCGCTGTTCCCATCCAAAAACTGGAACTAGTTCCTCTTGCTTATCTTCTGATTCCAGAATGTAGTCTGACTCACAAGCTGCACTGGAAGTGTACTGTTTCTGTGCCTGATTCCTTGTTCTCCCCAGCTCCCTGCTTTTGAGATTATCCATTGGAACCAGAAGACCTGTATACCTTTACTCTTTAAAAATAGAATAAAATGGATCCAAGAAGAAATCAAGCCTTAATTCTCTCTAAATTATCTAAATTATCTCTAAAAGCCAAAATGATTAAACTGAGGCAATTGTATTTGGACATATTATGATATGATATGACTGACTAGAGAAGACATTAATCCATAGTAAAGTTGCAAATAAAGTTGAAGGAAGACCACATTACAGGCATGCTTCAGTTAACAAAGCCTCTGACATAGAAGCTCCTTTTAATAAATTCATTTTATAGGACCACCCTTTCTTTTCTTGTCTAGCAGGAAGGTGGTTTTTGTTTTGTTTTGTTTTGTTTTGTTTTGTTTTTTCCAGCATTGGCACTGGAAGGATGGTAAAAGAGTTGGATTGACAGCCCTGATGGCGCAGTGGTTAAATGCTGGTACTGCAGCCACAATGTTGTGAGTTCGATCCTGCAGAGTTTTAGGTTGACTCAGCTGTCCATTCTTCTGTAGGCCAGTAAAATGAGTACCCAATCTGTTGGAGGCAATTGGCTAAACACATTGTAAACTGCTTAGGGAGTGCTTGACACTTATAAGTGGCATAGAAATGTAACTGCTATTGCTATATTGCAGCAGTGTGTCTGTAGTAAACAATACAATAAAGCTTGACCCAGGAAAGAATGGAATTCTATTCTAGATGATCCCGCTGCAGCTGTGTGTTCTTATGTGCAACTGGCTCTGGAATCACTTACTGAGCAGAAAGAAAAGGGAACAGCAGATTAGCTTGCCTCACTGGCTACTCTCCCTATTCTTTTTGTGTGATTTCTGCCTCTGGTACTGAAGTTTCTGCTAAAAATATATCCTGAACCTTATTTACAAGATCGTAAACTAGATTTACTATGTTATTGTTTTTGGGAGTCACTTTTACACTCCTTAATGACACGACCCACAGACGCTACCTCTTAAGTCAGGCAGCACCCCAGACAGAACGGTTTCTGAGGTGTGGCCATTTGGAGCACTGGAAAATGACAGACATAGTGATCTCTCCAGCTACCCATCTCAATGTGCCCGATTACCAAGAAAGCATTGTAGCATCAGAATCTGCAATGCTTTGGACCCTTTGGTTGGGCACAGCATGGTTTAAAAGTTATGGGGGGGGAGGGACAGTAGTACCGGCAGAAGTAGTTATGTCTGATGATCCAGGGTCTTTGAGGGCATATCTATGTCATATCACGCTGCAACCTGCCAAAGGGCTCTGACATGTAAATGGAAAGCCCACGTGTGTCATTGTGCATATAAAATTAATGTACTCTTCTAGAAAACATTGTGTCAAAGATCTGAGAAGCCTTTAGTTAAAAATATATTCCTGTTCAGGGATTCTGTCTCTCATGATCTCTTGTGTTTTTTGTTTTTTTTTTAAAAAAAAATAACTACAGTAACGTAAACAATATTTGCAGTATTTTTACAATTCCTATAATAATGTGTTCAGTGTAGGCATAAAATATTCTTAGATCCAATATTTACTTTCAGCATTGCCTTCACTGACATTGTGTAAGGAAAATGGCCCAATGAAGTGTGCAAAGTTATTTTAATCATGGTGGTGTTCTGAAAAGTATCGTGTTATCTTTAGAAGAACATAAGAAGTTTAATCCTTCAGCTTAAGGAAACTCCAGGTAGTTGGCACTTCTTTTCAAAATCTCAGCTTTTTTTCTGCTACAAGATTGTGTTAAACTGTCAAGCTACCTCAAAAAAAGGAACAAAAGAAAGAAAAGGCCATGAAACCTGCTTTTAGGTCTTTTTCTCCCTAAAGTAAACATATATGACGTATTTAACAGTTACTAGGTCCTGTCTCAGTTAGAGAGTAGTGGTTACAGTACTTGGGAGATCGAGGTTGTACACCACTAAAACAATGAAACTCCCTATGTGACCTTGGGGATAATCATTCTATCCATCTTACCTACCTCACCAGGTTGTTTTAAGGATCAAATGGAGAGGAAAGCCACATATACCAATTGGAACCCATTGAATAAAAACACAAATTATAAAGGTAACTAACAGATAAAAATAGCGCATCTGAAAGTAACCCCAGTCTTTTGCAGCTTAGCATAGGTACCAATGTGCCAGGCAAATTTCTATAACTACCATAATTAGCCTGATAATTATGTAACAGAATATTATAATTAGCATAACTTCCATCATCAACACACCCTACCACTTGGCATTCTTCTTGTCAGAACTAGCACCATCCACAGGTACCACTGAGAGAACAGACAGCATGACTCCTTCTATTGTCTTTGTGGGACTAACTACCATTTGTTTTTGCCTTTCCCAGAACTCCTTCATGCAGTGTCTGGAATATCTGGATTTATCTTCTTTTCCATTTTCAAACTCTTTTTTTCCCCTTGCAAAAATATATTTGAAAGATCACCAAGTGCATGAATATGCTATAAACCCAGACAGTCTTTTGCCCTGGGCATCCTCAAATTGGCCCCTTCCTAGACTGGCAGAAAGTCAGACTAGACATGTCATAAATAAACTGAAAGAAAAGAACAGGAGAACCTGCAGACTGTCTAGTACACCGAAATACATGGAAGGGTTTTCAAGGATAATATGCAGTGTGATGAGGAAATATCAAAGAGAGCTGGTTTCTTATTTGGAAGGAGGGAGGAGGAAAGGAAGAAGAAACAACTCTAACATTATTTTATAGTTCCGTGTTGTGTTATGGATCTGTTGCTAACACTTTTAAAGTACTTACCTCTTCAAACAGACAGCAATGCCCCAAGGTTGAACAAGTCTGTTGACTTGCCATTACCACCCATGTCCCTGTCATGGATCCTAGGGAGGAAGTAGGGGTTTCCCTTTTAGTGGAAAGTCTTCTAATCACAGTCAAGAGGATGAACTAATTGTGTAACATTTATCCTTGGGCAGGTGTGATTCCAGGATCTCTAGTAAGTCTAATAGGAAATGTGCCTATTGTGCCTATTAGACCTCTAGTAGAATGTGTCTTCTAGTAGAGCCTTCCCATTGTTTCCTGGTCCAGTTCCTGAAAAGTTTATTGGGGATAGAATCATTGGCAGCAATGAACTCTAGAAAGGGTTCAGCACTCTGGATAATTCATTCAAAGTGTTAACAAACAAAAGAGATTCCTTGCATTGACTAGGTGAGTGTTGAGTCCATTTCCAACACTGTATTTCCATGAATTAGCTTCCGTTCCCATTTACTTCAGTGAAAGGCAACATTTTTAACTGACTACTTTAGCTCAGTTGCGTTGTCAACTGAATGCACATTCAAGTCTCCATAGAAAAATACTGATGAAGAGAAATGGACTCTGTTTTACTAGCAAACCTGCATTACAGAAAGAACACAGATGGTCTAAAAAAATTTACCTTACCTCTGAGTTTTCAAACTATAGCCATGATTCAACAAACACACATTGTTCTACTCACCATTAAATACATATGGTAAGAAAAGGTATTAAAAATTTTTTTTCTATCTTGATAGAAAATCATACTCCACTTTACTGTAGCAGTAATAACAGCTGGTCTCAGGGGCATAAAGATTGCTTGGCTTAGATGCTAACCAGATGCAGTGATATCAGGTCCAGAAAATACACTGGACTACTTTTGCCAAAATACTTAACAATGGATTTTAGGTAATGCAATATATATGCTGTGTGTTTTAAATGCTCGAGTTTGTGTGATATGAGGATCATCTGGGCACTTTGAGGAAGTGATAAGATCATATCTAATTGAATTACTGAAACTGTGTGGAAAAACTGCTGGAAAAACTGTTTTTATTCACCAAGACAGACCCATGGAGTCTTGCTTGAATCAGCTATATGATATATTCTACTATTCATCAGAAGGATATTCCAGTATTGTGAGATGTAGAGTATTACTTTTCTCCTTGAAATAATTTCATAGATCATTTATGCTGGAGACACAGAGCCAGTAGGTCCAGATGGTCCAGTAGAAGTAATTCATTGTACTACAACTTCAGTCCAAGTCAGACAAATTGTATTTTCCTGGCTTTCTCTACAAATTCCTTAAGAAGACTGATAGATTGCTTCACATTTTCACATTATTCCTTATCAATCATTTCCATTCTTTGATTGCAGTAATCTACCCTTGCAATGAATAGGTTTTCTGAGGCACCACATATATCCCACATTTTTGTGCATTATCAATTAATCCATGTTCATGAGAATGGCAATGAATAAATAAATTGGTAGTGTGCAGGTAATAAGTATTCTGAAAAGGAGATTGTTGAAGTCAATCCTACATTTGGCATAATTATCTTAAGGAAGAGAGGGCAAGAGTTTCTTTTTGCATTTCTTTTTGTCAAATCCTTATCATTTATTTATATAGCTTGTCAATATATTATTAGAAGGCACATTTTTGGCAGTACTTTGTATTCAAAGCAGTTTGCGGGGGGAAAACAAACCAAGAAACCCAGTTATAATAATTTACAATATAACATTAACAATTCAGTTACTTTTCCTTTGAAACATATTGTATCAACATTTTAAATGAACATAAGACATACCAGGACTGAGGAAAGGTGGCCCTTCAGATGTTGGTCATTTCTGCACTACACTGTTGTAGTGCTGTTATTCCACTTTCAACATAATGTGGAATTCTGGGGTTTGTAGTTTACTGAGGCCAAAGAACTCTCTGACTGAGAATTCCAAAGGCTCCTTCCTAAACTGCAAACCCCAGGATTCCACAGGGTTGAAAGTGGAATAGTAGCACTATAACAATAGCATTATAACAGCGTGGAAATGGCCATTGTCTCACAACTTCCAATAGCAATAAGCAGCATAACCAATAGTGAATGATATTGAGACCTTAAGTCCTTAAAGTCTAGATACTTGAATAATTTTCACCCAGGTTAAGCAATTTATTAAGCAGTTAATAGTAAAAGATCTAACAATAAGATTCCTTCCTCACATAAAACTAGTGGCAAAAAAGAGAGAGAAAGAGAAGATGAACTGAAATAACCACAATAGATTTCAGTGTGTCTACCTTCAACCAATGGAAAAAGATCCACTAAGGTGCCTTGTCCTGAGCCAAGAAGACATGTGTATGGCAAACATACTCGTAACTGTTTTTAGCCAGCAGCACACTAGGAATGGTGTATTGGTTGAGCATAGGACTTCCACCCTGGAGACCAGCTTTTGAATCCTGCTCAGCCATGAAACCAACTGGGTTACTTTGAGTGTATTACACACTCTCAGCCCCAGAAAACCCCATGATAGGTTTGCCTTAGGCTCCCCATAAGTTAAAAATGATTTGAAGACACAACAACAACAACAACAACAACAACAACAACAACAACACTAGGAAAAGCAAGAAGGAAAGAAACTTCCTGGGCAGATCTCCTCATTAAAAGGGCATAGTGCTGAAGCCAGCAAAACCAACTTCAAATACCAAAAGAAGCAACTTCTCCCTTATAATGGTTTCTAGGACCGAGAACAAGACAAGGCAGGTGGAATCAGCCAATCCCTCATGGCAAACATGGGTCTCCCTTTCCCCACTTTTTTCTCTAAATCTGGGTGTTTTCAGGTATTTGTAATCTAATATTGAGGCTGGTTTGTCCCTAGTTCATCTCACCTTCATTTCAGCTCATGTTTGCTCTGTGTGATCCACCTCCTTTCCTCTACATCTTATCTGACAAGGGTTGTTACTTTATGGGAAAAAATAACCTGCTTTATTAGCACATCACTAAGCATTGGCTGGTAATGCTAACACAATACAACAGCTTATGACATTCTCCTCAAGTTAATCTGTGATCCAAAGATATCCAAATATACATTTTAGAATCTAGAACTTCCTCAAATTCATGCAAACTTCAAGTATTCTGCATACATCAGGAACAATTGTTTTAAAAAATAGTATCACCCCAAATTGTCATGTAACTCCAAAGAGATTTGTGGAACCACAAAAGAAGAAGTTTGCATGGCAGCTGCAAGAAAATTCAAGGGTGCACACTCATCTGATTTCAGACTTACAGGGACGACTGTGGATCATGACTGTTGTGCCTTATTCTAAACATTTAATTGCCACACCAGCAGTTCAAGAAGTCATAGAGTAGTAACTGGGGGAAAATGAATAGAATAGAAAGGCAATAGAATAAAACATGCAAATATTTTCAAGGAAAGTGAAAAAATAAATGGCACAATTTACACTGATGTCAGCTGGTGTGTACAGAAGAGAAACAATTAAAAGCCCACAATCAAAAAGAAATAAGAAAACCACTCTCATCAATGGAAAGTATTTTGTTCTGGAATTAAAATACTAAAGAGAGCAGCACAAGAATGTCCTTGAAACAGATGATTTGAGGATTTCTGTATTTGGACAGGGGGGAAAAAAGGATAAGATTGCAGTGTAACTAAGTGAAATGATTCACAATGTAAAGTTTTCCTGAGCTATCTTCACATACTTTCCATGCTAATGACAGCAACAGGACTAGCAGAAGGCCAGAGGTGAAGAACGTAAATATGTTGACTGTATCCTGATGCATACCCTTTAAGAGTGCAGATCTAGATATATCTATGCAGAAGTAAATATCAGTGAACTCAGTGGTACAGACTCCCATAAAAATGCATACAGGATTACACCTTAAATGGGTAATTTTTTTTGTTAGAATACCCCCTCTCCTCCAACCTTCCATGATATTCTTTTCTTGAGGCAACTGGATTCTATTGTAGCATGGTTTCCAACAATTTATAACCTCTAACATATTGGGGATATAAATAGGGATAAACATATTCCATTAGAGCCTACTGGATTGTTTTGACAAATGTTTATTGGCCATCCAGACAACATTTGATCAGTTCAGATTATTTCCAGACTTAGGGAGCCAGTCACTCCTGCACACTGATGCATATAAATGATATCATAGACCTGTAGTGGAATTTCAGGCCAACTTTAACTCCTTTCAGATTATTCCAAAGGTTAGCACCTACCTCTGTAGGGATCTTCCCCAGGAAGGAGTCACAAAGACTCATAAGCCATTTTCACACTAGCCTGTTATAGTGTTATTATTCCACTTTCAACATCCTATGGAATCCTGAGGTTTGCAGTTTAGGGAGGGGCCTTTGAGGCATCAAATCATGGGGTTTGCAGTTTAGGGAGGGACCTTTGAGGCCCCTCCCTAAACTGCAGAACCCAGGATTCCATAGGATATTGAAAGTGGAATAATAGCACTATAACAGTCTAGTACAGAAATCGCCATAGGTCTCTGTCAGAATCTGGTTGTGCTGTAAGCCTCTGTGTTACCAGTCTAGAATACATGAGTACTATTTTACAAAGGACAGCTTTCCTTTCAGCCATTTCCGCACAGGGCGAGGGAATCGCCCCGTACCGCTACTTACCAGGTCTTATGGCTCCCTGGTCTGGTCCAGCCTGCTCCAGAGCAGTGCATGCTCGTCGCTCCGCACTGCTCCAGCGTCGAAAATGGCAGCTTCTGGTGAAGCTCGCCAGCCTAAAGCTGAATCTCGCCAGCCTAAAGCCCGCCCCCGGCAGATCGCAGGCTCACATTGGTGTGAGCCTGCAAATCTGCACAAAGGAGCAGGCTCGCACTGGCGTGCTCCATGCTTTTGAAAAACCAAAAGAAACAGGTTTTTCAGAAGCACGCTGGATGACTGCTTGGGTTCATTCCAGAGTGGGCTGAGGTATAGATCTATGTTAAATAGTCTGTACCCAGTCCTCTCCCAGGTGCAGATGTCCTCCCTGGAGGACGGACTGCACCATTTCAAATACCCCGTGCGGAAATGGCCTCTGAAGCGCTGAAAAACTCAAGCCATCTCTTTGGTCTATTGCAAATCCAGTTTCAGGATCAAATAAGAGGTGGGGCTTAAAGTTATCAGTCAAGAGTTATCACCTTGATACTGCTATATAGAGGAGGCATACAGGTCAACTGGTTACACTTCTCCCCAATTTGGTAAGATATGTGGTAGTTTTTATTTGCATTGTAGTAATTATTTCCAAATGTGTATGAATATACAGAATTGTACATTCCTACAGAATTTTTAGGCAAAACTGCATTCCCCTTTTTAAAGTAACACCCTCTTCTCTCTCTCATCAAGTTGTAAATCAAAAGTGAACAACTGTGGTGGATCTGAGGGGAGGGCATTTTATTCCTTTGGGCCCTTCTGGAGCTACTTGGACTGCCAAAATGCCACTGTCATCTCAAAAATGAGCAGAAGTTCACTTCTCATTTTGAAAAAAAGGGGTCATTTTTAAAGTAAACTGTGCAGGGGAATTTACAACTGACTTACACACTCTTCATTTGGCTAGCAAAAGGCAGCTTGGGGAATTAGGAAGGGTCAAGGGTCATAAAAGCAGCTATGGGGACTTCATGTTGTACTTTGCCTATTCCACCCATTCCATAATAGTAGCGTTATGATTCCAATTTAACTGCCCTGACAACATCTTATAGAACCCTGGGATTTGGGATTAGGGAGGGGCCTTTATAATTTTCAGCCAGAGAATTTCTCTAGTGCTTCATCAAACTGCAAACCCCAGGATCCTGTGGGATGCAGCCATGGAAGTTAATCCTAGTGTGAAAGGGCCTCAGGTGTAAATGGATATCTGATGCTTTGTATATCTGTATTAAAGGATGAAAATATTTTATTAAAATATTGCTGTCGTTGTATTCTCAAGATGGTAGTTGACTGATATTTATTAGGCCAGTGTGTGTGGTGATTCTGTCACAGCTTTTCTATTAGAGCCACCATAAAAACACATATTTGTAGGGAGAAAAAGCAAAACTGTACCATGGTCTCTGTTATGGAATCACCTTTCACAAAAACTGAAACATTGTTGATGCAACAGATCCATTGCATCTCTCCTCTAGATAATTTATCTTCAGACTACCTTGTATTTCTACCTGTCAGAGCTGGAATAAATAAGAAAATTCAAATTACTGCTAGAATTCCTAGAGGCAATAAATGGTCCCTCTCACAACCCCAAGCACAGTTTTTAATTAAAACTAGATATTTCCATCCAAAGAACAGAGCAATAGACACGTGTAAATAATTTGAATTGCAGACGTAACTGGTCTGTACTTTCCATTTCCTACTGGTTCAGAAAAACAGCCAACACTTTCCTGATGAAACCTGGCACCAAGCTTGCATCCATATGCACAGTGAACAAAATGAACAGCCACATATGTTTAGGTTCAATAGATCAGAGTTTACTTTTTGTGGTGGATCCAAGCTGTGTGTTATACAATGTGGACAGGGTTGCTGTTGTTTTGACACTGTGTTGAAGCTAGCTCTAGCATAGTAAAACTTATGAAACTGTAGCAGTCATTATATATTAAAAAATCTCCCCTCTTCTAGGTTCCCACCTGGTCACAGTAACTCATAAGTGTCTCTGCTTAGAGTTGCAAATCCTAAGCATGAACTGAGAAGTTCACAACTGTAATTTACATCTCAGTAGTTATGTATTATAGGATTAACTGTCATAACTGTTACTCCACTGGAAAAAACCCTATCCGGGGGTCTACAATTTTGATATTAAAATATGATTCAATGTACCTGAGAGGTCACCTGAATGGGCACATAGGCAGCAATGGTCAAACAATAGAAAACCAGGTCAGGCCAGTAAAATCCTCAGTCATGTAGCCCCAGGAGACCTCAAGCTGTGCAAACCCACAATAAACAAAGGGTCCTCGACCCCTGAGAAGCCGACTTGAGGAGATTAGTGTGTTTGCCCCAAGCTGAACAAATATCCTATCAGGCAAGGACCATTTACATGAATTCACACCACAACCAAATGTAGCCAAAGATCCTGAGACTTGGGCAACACCTTGTAATCTCATCACGCAAAGAAAGTTACCATTATGGAGCTTCTTTCTCATTGCAACACCCATTGTTCTCCCCGGGAAAGGATTAGCCACCAGGTACTTTTCCCCCTACAAATAGTCCCAGTTTTTGAGTGGTTCTTTAGATCACTCCCAGTCATCCCAGCTGACTGTTTCTCTGTCCATTAAGTAATCCCCTCAGCCCTCTCCATGCTGAGCCCCACTTCTCCGCTGTTTTTCCCAGACCAAGGACTTCAGGAAAAGGTGCAGTATCACCCCAGCTACAACCCCTTCAATACTCCCCTATCCAGTTTCCTCTCTTTTGCTTCTTAATTGATCTTGAGTGAGTGTGTGAGTGATTGTGTTGCTGCATGAGACTTTCCTTCAATAAAATCATTTATTGAACAATTTTGTTTGGTTTTTGGTTTGGCCTGACCCTGTAAACACTGGGTAAAAAGATTCCGCTAGGTTACCCTGCCTCTTGCATTGCTATTGTTTGTGCTCTGGCTAGTTTCCATTCCCCATCACGTGGAGCACATTGAGGTGTCCCCCAAGGGACCCCAGAAATCAGGGTAACATAACTATCCCACACTTTTAGAATAAAATCCAGATAAATATTTTCTATTCTAGTGGAAAGGTTTCAACAATATATGTAGTGATGGCATTGCTGGTCCCAGTTTTAGAAAAAAATGCAAAGTGGTATTTCTTAGAGTAATTTTAGTCTGAATGCAAATGCCTTCATGTACTATGAAATATAGTGGAACTCAATTCACTTCAGTTGTCAGATACTTTTAACTTATAGCAGTTACAGCACTGTGACACACCTTTTGGAAGATATTAGCCAATTCAGCAAGTGTTATCTTATCACGTTTACCCTCTGCTCTCACTTGGAAAGCTTAGGCCTTGTAATGGTCTCCAAGAGAAAGTAATTTACTGTCTCCACAAAAGTTCTAGGGTGTTGTCTGTTCACTTGTAGGAAAGGTAGTTGATTTGAAACCCAACACAGACACTTATCTGGCTGCCTTTTAAGACTTTCTTCAATGAATGAGCAAGCCTGCAGTGAGCTCTGCCAGTTCATTCAGCAAAATGTGCTTCTGCTGAGGCCCTGTGACTGTAAATTTTGATGATGCAGAGTTTCCAGTCAGGGAGGTCTTTACACATGTTCAGTTGAAGCTGAAGCTGAGCAGAACACTTGGCATACTTTTGCAATGAATTGATAAAAATCTATAAGGTAGCTAGGCGTGTGTAGATGTTGGGGTGAGGTTTATGTGTATCATGGTGTTCCACTCCCCACTTCAACTCTGCATATGAGCAGGGGGAAGTGAGTGTTGCCCTTCATGGAAGATTTCAGAAAGGGAAATAACACTTTATTCCATATTAGTGCTTCTATCTATATAACCACATTTACTCTGTGGTAAGTCCTATTGATGGAGTTGTTTTTCAAGGAAGTGTACTTTCTTTGGCTCTTTCCACAGCTTTCCCTCTTCTGGAGACATCTGGTACAGATCCCAGCATTGTCTCTGCCAGAAGGGGAGCAGCCAGGAGTGCTCCCCTCCACACCAGCTGCCTCCATGAATGGAGGAAGCGTGATGGTGCCACCTCTTCCCTCTGCAGTGCAGCTGGGCACTGTCCCAGGTGGTGCTAGGGCAGGAAGCACAGCCATTGAACAGGCAGGATGGTGGTGCAATCACCAGTCGTTGACAGGGAAAACCCATAAATGATTTTCTGCACAATTTCACCACCTGGGGACAGGAGAAGGAGACAACCCAGACAACATCATGCAGAACCGTCATCTGGGTTCTGTCCTTCTCCCATCCCGAGTGTGGGATGACAATGTCTTGAGGAAAGGACTTTTATTTCAGCAAGACCTTGAAGACTGACTGCTCAGAAGGAAAGGACCATTCATATTCTGGGTTATTTATATTTGTTCTTTTTAATGGTTGGTTTTGTAAGTGCTTTTAATTTTATTGATAGTTTGATTGTATTTTTAACATTCTATACAAAAGCATCTTTTATTTATCTGTTTTAGCTTCTGTAAACTACCTTGACTCCCAGACTGAAGAAGAAGAGGAGGAGGAATAGAAGGAGGAAGGGGAGGCAGCTGCCACTACTATTGTCTTGTTTGGATTTTCAGTCTATGAATCAAGTATGCTGTGATTGTGAAAAATGCCTTTAAAAAAAAAATAGTTCACCCATGAGAATGAGAGTGGAAGGACAGGCTGCTTGTTGGTGGGGAGCCCCCATCACTGTCAATTTAATTTTATCTCAGTTCTTCATTCTTTCCAGGTCTTAAATCCAATTAATCCTGAATTTTCAGAATTTTCCTGATCCTAAATTTGTTTCATACTGATTGTTGAAATGTCTGTCTGTCTGTCTTTTTCTTTCTTTCTTTCTAAAAAACTTCACTTGAAAATTGGCATTCATTTTAGTGCTATATTTTTTTCCAAATATGTAATATTTTGTAAGCAATTTTGTCTAAAATGTACTTTGTTTGGATAACTTTCTTAATTTACTTCATTTTAAATGTTATTTTGCTAACACGTACATTTGGGGGGTCCACCTTCTCTCAGTATACATGTTTATGTACCTTATCTTCTGACTAGAGGATACTATTCCAAAACATGAATAACGGTAAGTTTGGTGGAGAACTGAGTTTTATTTTAATATTTGTACAAAAGTGCAACATTAGGAGAGGTTACATTAAAATGTGAACCAAATGCATGCCTGTATGATGCCACTTAGGATGAATGGAAGGACAACTAACACTGGAAGTAGAATCATAGAACTGGAAGGGGCCCTATGGGCTATCAGGTCCAACCACCTGCTCAAAGTAACCATACCATCCAACTATCCCTGGAGACATAGATTTCTACTTACTAGTTCAGTTTGCAACTTGTCCAAGAGAAAGCACACAATGGTGGCAAATGACCTATAAAGAAATCCACATCAAGATATACACATGGACATATTTCAATAGCTGTGGCTGACTGCCTACATTTTTGAGTACTTCCTGTAATAGCAGAGTGTGTGTTTTGTGTATGTCTTTACATACACACACCTATATATTTGTATACATACATACCTTGTTTTGAATTTCAAGTTGCTGGTCGAGTAGCCACCCACAGTGCTCTATAAGGAAACTATGCCTGATGAAATTGATTGGAAATGCCCAGTATACTTTAAATATCTCTTGAATAAGTCAAATGTCTCTTTCTGTTCTCACTGAAAAGAGTGGCCAATAATCTTAAAGAAGCACATGGTTTAAGCTTTCTAGTTCTCATTCCTGACAGAGGACACCTAGGCAATCTTACAATTATGTTCACAAAATGAGCAACATTTGAACATTATCTGTCCAGTCCTATTCCATTAGTACATGACTGTCAATGTCTAGGTGGTAGGAAGCAGAATTGTATAGCTTTAATGGTAATAAATCAAGAGGTTACTTCACCAAATGTCAGTGTAAACAAACAGCAAAGTCCCAGGAACGGCAAACTCAAGCAGCAAGGTCAGCCTGGAACACAGAGCCCACATCACAGGAGGCAGATTCACAGTTGGTAGACAGTTGCTGCCCCCATGCCCAACCCCAACAGCGTCTGACTTAAATAATCAGTCTTAGCCCAGCTGAGACCGATCAAATGTCCATTGGCCCAGCTCACAGCTGGAGCCTCTCAAGCCTTCAGGGCTGAGTCATCAAGTGCTTTTCCCACAGACACTGAGACCTCCGGACCACCCACTTCTCCAGTCACCTCTGGAGGAATGTGGGGGGAGGGTCCGCTGCAAACTCCGGACTGGAGTCAGAAACACCAGCCTCTGCCTCTAGAGCGCAAACGTCTGCTGCAGGTACTGGCCCGGGCTCCATGCCAGGGACAGCTGTGGGGTCTCATGCAGACTCCCCCCTAGGCTCTGAAGGAGACCTCTCTCCAGAAGGCCCCTCCAAGGGATCCTCCCCAGGATCAGAGTCCAAGTCCGAATCGGAAGCAAGATCAGCCTGGCTCATGACATATGACCATTTAAGATAAAGGTCAACACCAGTCCCCTCTTAAAAAGTTCTGAAAGATCTAAGATGGATTCATATTCCCTTTATGCCTGGGGAGTGGGATCAATCGACTTCATGGTTTTTCTAGATCTCTGGAGCCCATCAACTGAAGCTAGGTGCAAAATAATGGTTTTGGTTATACTGTAAATATACACTAAAATTAAGGCTTTGAGAACTGAATTTTGGACTACAGATCCCAGATATCCTGAACCAGCTTGGCTAATTACATAGCTAAAAATTATGGAACTTCTGATTGACCCCATGCTCACCCCAGGAATTTGGGATCATTCTAGAATGAAATGGTCTACTCTCATTCTTTTCACTTGAGTTCTTTTTCAATGTTGTTTGTATTGTTTGACAATTGGAAGGAACAAACCCAAGTTCATCTGCTGCAATCAGCCAGAGATCTGCCATTACATCCCAATTTACTTTCTGCTTACTTCTGTTCTAGTCCTGTTTCTTCTTTAATATTTGAAGTGGGATTTGCAGATTTCTTTGCCATAATTTATTTTTCCATAATTTATTTTATAGTTAACTTTTATTTTAGTTAAATTTATAAACCACATTTACACTGTAAAGGTTCTTGGAGTGGTTTACAAGAGAATTAAAAGCATAACACAAACATTGTAACACACATATAAAATGAATTAAAGAACAGATATTAAGACTAAAATAACTGTTCAGTCATGAACAAAAGCTAGTGTGAACTGGGCTAGAGTATTGAAAGCTTCTGTAAGTATGTGTAACACAGCCTCAATTCTTTTAAAAAAATCTTAATGACTATATACAATATTAATTGAGAGCCAATGTCTTGTAGTGGTTTGGACTTGGACACTAGGAGACCAGAGTTTCAATCCCCACTTAGCCATGGAAATCCAATGGGTGACCTTATGCAAGTCACACACTCTCAGCATCAAAGGAAGGTGATCACAACCCACGTTTGAACAAATTATGCTAAGAAAAAATTGGGATAGGGTCACCATAAGTCAGAAATGACCTGAAGGTGCACATCAACAAAGGTATAAATTATACAAACAAGATTTTGTGAAGAAAAAGGAGCCTCCCAGGTAGCTGTAGAGAAATATGTTTGAATGTATATATAAACCATGTTAGAATGATACTAGAGACACTGAAACAACCCAAAAGTAGTAAATGAATGCATTCAGTGATTAATAAGTGAATGAATGAGTAAATCATCTTGCAAAATGGAAACTCTTCGATTTCCACTGAGTTAATTTTCTAAACATATGGCTGATGGCACAGATCTACACAACATTGGCTTTCCTTGTCTCAACAAAAACTTTCACCATTAATTTAATCAGGAATTATTTTCCTACAGGTCAGTCTGTGTGAATGAATGGTGCTAGATGGCAAGCACAAATACCAAAGTGAACATTGAAACATATTGTTTCTGAAATGTATTGCTGTCCTTTGTCTGTGTTCATTCAGGCTAGATGTTTCCTGAGGAAATTTTTACAGAGCTTCCTTTTTCCCAGGTCAGTGATAAGTCCATGGAACACCATTTGTTACCCCCAAGCTTCATCTCTAAGTCAGAGGTAAAATCCCCACACGTTGCCAAAGAATTGTTATAGATTAATGAAATAAGATATTTAACTATGTTATAAAATGACATAATCTGGAAGAACCCTCATGCTGTGTTATGGAAGAACTGAATCCATAACTTTTTATTCACTCAAATGATTAAGGCTGAACCTCGAAGATGAGGTGCAGTTTGAAACATGCTGCAAAAAGACCTTGAGAGAAACTTGAAGTGAGTGGATGATTATTCATTCATTTATTTATTTACTTATTGCATTTATATCTCAACTTTCTCCCAAACAGGATCCAAGGCAGTTTACACTGTTTTAAAATGATGTTGTTAAAACATTCAGTTTACAAATGTTAAAAAGAGACTAAGTATTCCAACAATATTTTTCCTGCAGTCCTCAACACCATGTGCCATATGATGATTCTTCCAATTTTTCTTACAGGATTCCTCCACCTCCCCAGCTGTATAAGGAAATAATTGTGTTTCAGGACAAGCAGCTACCAAAAATATGATGAAAGGTAATTAAAGAGCTCTACACTGAGTAGGGTTTTCTCCTTGATACACAGCCAGCTGGCATGGAACCTTTAAGACAAACCCTTGCTTTGACTCCTTGCCCTCAAGGTACAAAAATGTTATCAGCTACCAAAATAAAATGCAAAACTGGCATTTTTGCAGGTGTTTCAAGAAAGTATTGTATTCACAGGGAGGTTCGGGCTTGTTTGCTGAACAAAATTCCTCTGTTCCACTTGGGATTTTTACTGAACCAGGGGAGGGTAAATGGATAACACAGGTTTGTTTAGTAGGCTGTGTGATGGTTTCATACAAGGATGAATGAAATGGATTAAAAATAAAGGAAAGATATTTCAAAGGTCAGGATGGGTAAGAATTTTTTTGGTTTATTTTACAACAACTTATCCAAGCCTTTCATATTTTTTTTTCATAAGCTGACAGAAAGAACTTGAGCAGTCTAAAAATTCAAATGTAGGAGAAGGAGAAATGGATAGATTTGTCTATCGAATGTTTTGTTTTCCAAAACCTGGATTGGAATCTACTGTTGTTGAGGTACTGCAAAACAGAGTTGCCATCTGGCTCTTGAGTTGGAATGGCTGTGTTGCCAGCAGGCACAACTTATCCTCTTCATGCTTTGAACTGAGTGTAAGGCCATATCCACACAAGACAGTTATAGTGCTATGATTCCACTTTCAACATCCTATGGAATCCTGGGGTTTGCAGTTTATGGCAGGGCCAACTGGCCCCTTCCTAAACTGAAAACCCCAGGATTCCATAGGATGTTGAAAATGGAATCATAGTGCTATAACAGTCTCATGTGGAAATGTTTTAAGTTTAGGTATTTTGCACTGTAGTTCTCAAAGTTCTTAACCAGTATGGGGATTCTGGGAGTTATAGTCCAAAATTTCTCTCTCTCTCTCCCTCTCTCTGTCTCTCGACCTGACTGTGTGCCCATTAGTTTTCACTGGTATGCCTGTTCAATTTGGGATGGCGCGAATTCATATATTTTAGATGAATGACAGAAAGAACTTGAGGCTTGGGAAAAAAAATAATGTGGGAGAAAATGAGAGTGAATGATTGGCCTATCCCAGAAGAAGCCTTTGTGTGTTTAACTATGAAAAGTCTAGCTTTGCACATGACACATTCAACCATCTTTGCTATACTGAATCTGAGTTGCTACTTTCTCTCTCTGTCTCTCTCTCTCTTTCTCTGACAACTTCATTTTTAACAGTTAAGTGGTAGCCTTGGCAGTCAGGTCCAACACAGTCCTCTTTATGCTACAAATATTTATCTGTATCTACTGACTTTGACCAGTGTCAGCTGATGATAAGTTTGTAGGATTCATTTTTGGTAAGAATGTAACAAAATTCACAAATTTCTTCGGAAATAGAATGGAAAATTTTGGGATTTTTAAAAGTCCAGGTCTAGAAAAGAGTGAAAATGATCAACCCATTCCTATTTGGAACTGGGGCCTAGTCCACCTTCTGATCCTAACTCAGGTGATCTCAAATTTCTATCAGACCACACTGTATCCAGAAGAGAAAAATCTTAGACCCAAAGACAGGAAATGTTTCAGTGATATCTGAAGGGAGCTCCTTTCTCCTTTCAGCTGGCATAAGTTTTAAGCTGCTCCTGTCATTAGTTCAAATGAGAGCTAAAGGACCCATTGCTAACCATATTTTCTGTCTTAGAAGAGGCTTACTCATATCTAATTCACTTCTCAAAGAAAAAATGTAAACTGAGTAAAGATGTGTCATTTGTGGTGCTTTTCATATAACAGCAGCAGGAAATCTATTGCCTTCCAGTTTTTGGTGGACTTCAGATCCTATCAACTTTACCGAGCATAGTCTATGTGGAATGATGATAGGAGCTGCAGTCAAAAAAATTCCAGAGGGCCACACATTCCCCATCTATATTTCTTGAAGATAAGAGGAACACAGATCTCTAGTTTTACCACTTAACTCCCCATTCACCTTGCTCTTCTAGAAATCCTCATGCCTCCATCTCTGCTGTTCTCAATTTAAAAAAAATGGAGGAACAACTTTGGTTTTTCATCTGCAATTTTTGAAATGATTTCCTTTTGTAGATTTTCAAAGTACACTTTATGATTGGGGAACTTGGACAGGAAAAGCAACCTGTAGAAACTGAGTGAAACCTGCAGAACCGTGAATAGATCCCAGCCTTGTCCATTCTAGGGGCTTTGCAACTTTGTCATGTGCTTTAAGTTAACTCTGACTTAGGCTGATAAGCCAATAAATTTGGAGAAAGATTTATTCAGAGGAGGTTTGCCATTGTCTTTCTCTAAGGCTGAAAGAGTACAACTTGTCCAAGGTTACCCAGTGGATTTCCATGGCTGAGTGGTGGTCTTGTGTCCTACTCCAACACTCAAAACACTGTTCCATGCTGCCTCTTGGGCTTTTAGCATAGCTCTGGACATTGTATATGTTTCCCAGCGTCATTTATTTATACTTTATTGTGGGCATCTAAGGCTTAGATGCCCACAATAAAGCATAGATGATGAGATCAAGGCTGGGAAAAGGTGTACAATATTCTGGACTGGGCTAAAATTATGACCCTACAATCATCTTCATCACAGACTGCCCTGAAGATGTAGAAGACGTGAGGAAGGCCACCATAGCTCCCATAATGTTCAGGTAGATTACAACCAGATTAGGGTATAAATGGATCTGGTCTCTTAAGTGGAACCAAAGGAATGTGCCAACTTCCTGTGGCTTTTCTTCTGCAGAAACCAGGCAGAATAAAGTGTTTTAGTCCTTCAAAACACCAGAATTTCAGAATTTTCAATAATTTTTCCTGCTCATTTTCCTGTTCATTTTACAATAGAGGTGGGAACCATGAAGCTTTCCAGATATTCTTGAACTGCAGTTCCCATTAACTCTAGCTAGCATAGCCAATTGAAGTCCAGCAGCATTTGCAGGGGTTCTATGATCCCTGCTTTAAGGAACTTTCTTCTGTGACCATTCTCCTTTGTTGGCACTAACATCATATTGATAGGAGTTCTTCTTTCCTCAATCACTAACTTTCCAGCAACATACTTTCAAAGCTTTTATACTTTTAAGGAAAATTTGGTAGATATATTAACTACTGCACTTTGGTTTCTTAAATCTTTGTTTTATGTTTTCATGTCTAGGGAAAGGGAAGTTTAGTGGCGAGGGGAATGTATTTACTATCACTATTATTAAAAGACTTTGCACAGCAGAAATAATATTCTTTCAAACAAAAGATAAACAGTGAAGCATAAAAGCTGGTTCTGGTTCTTGCTTCATTCTACAAAGCAGCATAGAATTCAGCCTATAAATATACATATATAGATAACAAAATAAATGATTTAATAAAAACATATTGGACTTGTGGATTTTGCTCTATAGACAGCCAAACTAGGCAATTCCCTCATGGTGTGCTTTAATAGAAAAATACAACATATTTCCTTTCTTTTAAAGAAATGTTTAGAAGCTATAACAAAAGCTTCTAAAATATTATGAGCAGTGAATACTGGCTATGAGCTGCTGACGTGTGTTCTGATATGTAATATTTATATGTTGCTTTGCAGGGCCCCTGAAAGGATACACAACAAGTGAAAACATTTAAAACAATACAGAGATAAAAACTTTAAAAATGAATTAAAATACTACTTAGAAACTTAAAAAAAAGATAAACTAAAAATAGTACTTAAAAATAATTTTAAAACAAAACAGAGTGCTTTAAACACCAAAGGTCATGCTAAACAACATTGTTTTAGCTGCCCACTAGAAACTTGAAATAGATAGAGCCAGCCTAACTTCTCTTGGCCGAGAGTCCCTCAGTTGTGGTGCTCCTACAAATAAAGCCCCATCATGTATGCACACCAATCTAGCCTCATGAGGTGTTAGTACTTGTAACAGGGCCTCTGCTGAAGATCTCAAATTTTGGGCACACTCTTATGGGAAGAGATGGCCTTTCAGATGTCCTACGCTGAACTGCTTAGGGCTTTCAAGTTCAAACCCAGCAGCCTGAATTGAGCATGGACACAAATTGGAAGCCAGCACAGTTCATGTAAGACTGACCAAATGCCCTTTTCTTTTTGAACTCACCACTTAAGCTCAAACATTTTTATCTGCAAGAGGGAAATTTGTAGGGTCCCAGTCTAGATCATGCTTTTGATCCAAACAAGGACTTCGCACATTTTTCCACTCTTAAAATAGAATTGGCCAACTTAAGCATATTTGGATTTTCACTCACTCAGTCTTCTATACTTTGGCCCTTTGGATGGCATTCCAGGAGTTATTTTGGAACCCCCTCCTCTTTGAGGATGCAGAGAATGGTCGTGTTGGAGGGTTACAACCAACCTTGTAAGCAACCCCCTTTCCAATTTCCACAGAAATTTGTGGAGCTCTTACCTTTTAGATCCATGAGCTATGGCATCATTGGAGGCAAGGAAGCATTCTATTGTCATGTTGGATGAATATCACAAAAATTTGGGTAAGGTTTCAAAATCCATAACTTTCACATCCTCCTCACCTCTAGATTACCCACTAATAACTTTGTCATTGTTCTTAAAAGGTGAAAAGAAAACAAGTTCAGGGCATCCTGTGGTCAGCCTTCTATGGGACTGGTAAAGGTCCGCTGAGAAACATCTTGAATGTGAAATGATTCCCATTCTATATTTCACAGCAACAGGCTACACATTAAAAGATGGTATTTTAAAGGCCCAGGATTTATTAATGGCATTTCCCTTTTAAGTTTAAATATGCATTTTCTATCAGTTTTCAAGCAAGCTAAAGCTTGTCCACCTACTGGACAATTTTCAAGGTATGCAGGGAAGGGAAAGCTTTGTGTATTTAGTACAGGTGGCAAGTTCAAAATGGTGGAATTTTGCCCAGATAAACAAATCAGTTGTATTGCCTTTAAGAAATCTGGACAGTTTTCAAGCATTCATTAGCTGGCATAGTCTTTTAACAGTTCTGGCTCTAATTCTCTTATTCTCTAGACAAGACATAGAACTCTAGAATGATTTGGCTTAATTTAATGGACTCCTGGAGAGCCTTCAGCTCCACATGGTTCCTGAGTAATCTGACTGGAATAAAAGAATCTGACTGGAACATCTTTAGATGAAAGGCTAAAGTGTAACAAGTCTCTTAGATGTAATTGTGTTCTCCTTAAAGTAAATAGCACAGTGAACTGATTTGGAGTAAGCTACTGAAAAGACTTTCAGGATCCAGTGATCGTCAAATATAAGAATGAGAAGAAAAGTCTAGGATATTTTAAAGAGAAAGCAATGGATTTCAGTTGTTCAAATGCGTATATATTTACATATCCCACCTTTCAATTAAATATTTTAAGAAAGGTTTGCTATGATGACAACAAAATCAATAACTGAAACCCATGGAAGTTTCAAAACGGGCCAGTTTCTCTAGCAGTAACATTCCAGAGCAAGGCATAACTGCTACTACCAAGAAGGCCTGCTTTCCAGTCTGTCTAATTCTTCCAGATAGGAAGAAAAAGGTCTGGTCCAATGATTTCAGTTTATGGTCAATCCTACATGTGTACACATAGCCCTTAAAATCCCTGGGCCCCAAATCATTTAAATCTATGCACATAGGAATCTACTTCTAATGTAATGACATATATTTCAGTCAATCTGTAGCTATCAGTAACTGTATTTTCCACATTCACTAGCCCATTAATTGAGATTTCTAACAAAAGGTATTTTAGTTCTCACTTGTCATGTCTGTTCTCTTATGAGTCATAGTTTGAGTATTCCAAGCATATATGACTGTGTTCCTTATGTGAGATTATTATCTCTGCACAGATGTAGAAGAACCTTTGTTGGATTGAGTATGTGTGGCTTGATGCAATGTTGTACCATCTATGATTACAGAAGGTGTTTTTTTTAAAAAAAATCTATTCATGCAAAGATTCTATGCTTGAAGTTTGAGTGAAAATTAATCTATTGCACACTTTTTAAAGCAAATTTTCTAAGGGTGTGAGGTTATACTTACTATCTCACTCAATAAGGGAGTTGTTGTTGTTGTTGTTGTGTGTCTTCATGTTGTTTCTGACTTATGGCAACCCTAAGGTGAACCTATTACAGGGTTTTCTGAAGCTGAGAATCTGTGATGCACTCAAGGTCACCCAGTGGGTTTCCATAGTCAAGCGAGGAATCAAACCCTTCAGGGTTATAGTCCAAAGCTTTACACGATGCAAGCTCTGGCAGTAATGTATACATCAGGGATACAGCAGATGAATTTCTGCTTCTTTTTCATCTTGATGGGGGTCAATGAGAGTGCTACTTTATTAGCAGCCAAATGCTCATTGTTTATAATCCTAGAATTTCAATGCTCAACAGTTTCAATTCCCAAGACTTCAGGTTTTTATTTGCCTTGCATCCATTGTACTATCTGTTATGGTCAATTGACTCAAGTTTGGACCGATGTACTATTTCTAAGCAACTTTCAAAGGCAACCCCAAAAACAACACATGGAAATCATCTAATGAGAATATTGCCAGAGGATGGAAAATATTGGTCAGGGCAGCTTTAGTATCCAGAAATGGAGTATGGGTGGCTCTATCCAGAAAGGGAGTATGACACTGAAACTTCTAGTATTTATTAAATATAAGCCAAAAACATTATTAAAATTAAGCTTTTAAAACATTAAGTGTACCTTGTCTAGATTTCCTATGCTATCTAGGTCAGGTTAACATTTGGACAAAACAAAAATCTTGAAGCCTTCATAACTGCAAGTAGCAACGTGTCAGGCAGGAAACCTCCTTCCTTCCACCAGGATGAGGTGGTAATGTTGACTGTAGAAGCCACAGAATGGCAGAGATTAGATGTAAAGATAAAAAAAACTGTCAACTGATATGCTAAAATGCCACATGTGCATCTTTTGGCCCATTTCAAAGAATGAAATTTTCCCTTCCATTCTAAAGAAGATAAGAACCTGGTCATGTACAGATTCATTGTTATCTAATTATATATACTATGCACAGTGTTTCTAGGTCATAAATAATGCATTCATTATTCAGAGACATTCTGCCTCAGAATTCCAGGTGCTAGGGAAAGCAAGAATTGTATGTCTCTGTGTGTTTGGGGAGCAAAAGATTTTCACATTAATGGCCCACTTGTGGGCTTCTTGATAATTAGGGAAGTGAATCAGCCAAGTAAGGATGGAAATATTTGAAAGTACCCAAGAATAGTCAAAGAACATGTTTTCAAGTGTCAAGAAACCCTGATGAGAATAATTCTGAACTGACAAAAGTCTTTGCACTTTGGTATTTATTCTGTGCCAAATTCATTTATGGTTGCTTTGCATAGAAAATAGCATTGATTATATTCTGTGTGTTGTATTCTGTGAAGTAAACTCTGTTTTCTGCATAGCAAATGTTGTAACTGAGGACCCATATATACAGAGGTAGAATTTCTTCACATAAGGGATGACCTTGGCAAGTCAGGTTTCTAGGTTTCTGCAAATACATCGTGTGCATTCCTTTTGTTACACCCCAGCATAACCCTAAGAGAGGGCCCCTAAATTGGCATGACTTCCTCCATATTAGATATTGGTTAGCAAAGGTCAGTCGCAATTAAAACCTGCCTTGATGTTGAATGGAAAATCCTTAACAACTATATCGTCTTCCTCTGCTGTATGGGAATGTAGACAACGTCATTTTGGCTAAAAGGCTGACCTATTGTTTTGAGTCACGTATCTCTAGGCAGACAATAGACTCGCTCCTGGACACTGTCACACCCCAAGCTATGATGATGAACTGTGCATAGCCAAACAAACAACACCTATCAATTTGGAATTTTAAACCTATCAATCCCCTGGACTTTCCTGGGATAAACAATATCGAGGAGGGGTCGTGATATTTGCCTAACATTATATTCCGCAATCATCACCCATTAACACCACTTTGCTAGCTGATACCTGGCCTGAAGACAGAAATTGGCTATAAAAATCCTCACTTTTTGAGCCTCTTTGGAGAGCCTCCCAGACTGGACAAGGGCCTGTTTCGCTGCTGAGAGCTAAACGCGACTCACATCTCTGACCTTCCGCAAAACCCCGCTGCTGTCAGCCTTCCAGCCCCGGGATCCAGACTCCCCTTGGTGCTTTACACCGAGCCTTCGCTGATCTTCTCCCTCTCCAGGATGCCTAGACTAAGGTCCGTATGCCCTCTCTCCCAACTGTCTCTTATTTCCAACTTCATTTCTGTAGCCCTTGTGTGATTGTAGGATTATTTGTTAACATGTGTTGCGACCATTTCTGCTAGTTTAATAAAGTTACTTTGGATTGTTCCTTTGACTTTTGCGTGGTCTGACCCTGTAGACATAGGGTTAAAGATCCCTGCCCTGACCTCTCGCAAGCTTCGAGTTTCTCTGTTAATTCCCTCAATTTGAAGTCTGTTTGGGTGTCCTCAAGATACCCCCAATTTTCAGGGTAACACCTTCAAGACTCCCAGATTGGCAGAGACAGTCCTGATTAATCCTCTGTTATCCCACTTTTCAGCTGCTTTTAAAATGTCCCTGTTTATCTCTCTTCCTCATGCCTTCTCCCTTTGTCCTCAGCTCACTTCAATTGCTGTCAACTGAACAAAGTACAAAAGTAATTTGCACTGATTTAACTCAGCAGAGGAGGAGAGGAGGGATTATAATCTTGCCAGTAGTGTCAGGCAAAAGCAAACTGCTACAGCCAGTCCTAGCTTGGGTTAACATCTTGACGACATTCTGATGTTGTTTGGCCACATGTGTCCTATTTTGAAAAGTTAGCAGGCATATGTGCATAGAGACCTTTCCTCCGCTGGTGAAATGTACGGACAATGGGGAGGAGAAGCTATGGCATGCAAAGAGGATGGAGCTAGCCCGCACAGCCCGCAGTGTCCATCGTGCATTCTTTCAGCAGGTAGAAATAGCTCTTTAAATACCTCTGTTACCAGTAGCTAGACTTCCATGTCAGTGTAATAGAAAATCCACCCCAGATGTTAGCCCAACTGAACAGATCTAGTGGATACAGTTTGGAGCTTGGATAGCTCTTTTGAATTATGGTCTAAAACCCAGAGCACATTCCTACCCCTCACATACACACATGCTGCCATAGAAGATACCATCTACCACTGCCCTACCATATAAATGTGTAGCTTTCCTTCTCACACATAAAAACCTTACTGCTTACCAAAAAAACATGTTAGAGTATTTGCTACAATGGTCTGTGTGAAACATAAAGCAGAGCAAAATATTCCAGCAACCATTAATGATGACAGTGATGGTGAGAAGAAAATATGTAAATCAATATTTAATTCCATGCATCACAAAAGCATAATCAAAGTTTTTATACAATCCAAACTGGTTTGGCCAGTAAACCTGTTGTATGGCTTAACCACTAAACATGGCTATAAACACACCCTCTCAGGTACTGGCAAAAAGCTTTTTATTGATGCACCACTGAGTTTTCTATTTACGTTCTTCTCTAGCTTAGTAGCATTTTTTCAAAGATACATAAATCCAGACAGTAATGGTATTTTGATGAATCTTGCAGAAGCATCCTGGGAAGCAAAGAGAGGAAGGACTTGGAAGCAAAATTTCAGTTTTTAGAAGATAAATAAGCAATATCCACTGGTGATTAGAAAACAATCTAATGTAAATCAGTATTAGAACAAAGGACATTAACAATAGAAAGCATTGAATGTGATGTGCCAAAACAGTTTTACATTGTGTTTTTTGCCATAGGAATGTCTGATGTTAATTTTCTTAAGGAAGACAGTCAAACCAGATAATACATTTAGTATGTTTTAGAAATTGTGCTGTCTCAAGTTGCCACAGACATCCATTTTTCATAACATATGATTTTCCTCACCAATCTATTTGGCAGTTAGCATGTTTTCTTTTGTGGTCGGTAATTGGTAGGTAAACTGCACACTTCATTTGCCACTCTGATTGTTGAGAGACACATTTCTCTCTAAGGAAATCCTATTGTGAAATGGAAACAGATTAAGTGTAGAGAAGATGCATTCCTCTTAACAAGTGGGTTGACCCATGCTGTCAGGGATTTCATTGTGCTCCTGCGTGCATTGATCCCTTGCTGATTCCAACAACCTCGAGTGAAACCCACGCATCACATTCTTTCAGCTGTTTCCCAGGTTACTTTTTCTCATAAAACTCATCAGCAAGTATTCAATATACAGTCAATTTCTATCAGGTTGACTCTTCTCTATCTAGAAAGTTAGGATAATAGTCAGTCAGTCAGAATAGGATAATAAATTGTGTGATAGGAAAGTAAATTTTGCCATATCATTTTTGCATTTGAGAAAGAAAAATGTTCACATATTTCATTTACTGGGGGAGATTATGAGAGTTCCGGGCATTTCTCAATCAAAATATAAACATATGTGTAATGCTTCAAAAATCAGAAATGTGAAATAATAGTCTAGTGATGGGGAAACTGTGTCACTCAGGATGGATGCAGAACCCAGGGGTGCTTTATGGCCACCTCTGACTTCCTTAAAGCCCTCTTACCCACCCTTCCCCCAAAATTCACTGGGCAAACTCTGATTGCTTCACAATTTCCAGGGCACAGCTGGTTCCATATGTGTCATTCAGCTGCCAGAGCCACAGCACCCTGACAAGCCATACTATGGATACCTACTTTTGCCTCCTTTTAAATAAATGTGGTCCAATATTCCAAGTAACACCAACAGCTGAATCAATCACAATACCTATGAAAGGTTTGAACAGACTTTAAAGAGAATATGCATTCCCTAAGATTAACCTATTTTCCTTTCCACAAAAGACTTTCTTCATAGCTACCTGCCTCATCAATCAGATGTTCAAATTAAGCCTATTCACTACATATAACTCACTGGAAAAGACAATCATGCTTGGTGAGGTAAAAGGCAGTAGGAAAAGAGGAAGGCTACATTACAGACAAAGAGACTCAATCAAGGAAGACATGCCCTTGAATCTCCAACACCTGAATAGGGATAGGTTGAGGACAGGGTGACTTAGAAGTCTCTCAACCATAGGGTTTCCATAACTTGATGGCAGTTAATAGCAACAAAATCTACTTTTAATTCTTTGATTATTTGATCTCATTTTAACTTATAAATCTTGTTAATTTTTAGTATTTGTTTTTTCATTTTTGTAAGCCACTTTGAGTTCTGAACTAGGAAAATGGTGAGATAGAAACAAAAATAACAACATGTTTATCTTCCAATGGGCAATCACAAAATGAAACACACAGATTGGTGAGGAAAATCACATACTATGATGACCAAGTGTTTTTTCACTACTTGAGGGGAGTACCTCTGTGAAGAACATTTTAAATATATGATCTAGTTTGATTCTGCCATTTGAGCGCATTATCTGGAATTAAAAGACTGGCTAGAATGAATTGCTCAGTGCTGCTTGTATCATTGTCACCACAGCCACGTAAGTCTCATGAACAGAGGGTCTCATTGGAGAGTGGAAGAAGACAATCAGCAGCAGCTACTTTCCTGGAGAACCCTCAAACCTGTCTGTATGCACTTCATCTATGTTTGTTTGTTTGTTTAAAGTATTTCTGTATTGCTTCCCAGCCCACAAGGGCTCCCGATGTGACGAATAAATAAAAACTAATTAATGCAAAGATAAAAGCATTTTAAACACGTTTAAATATTCTTTAAAAACTCCTGAAAGCAGTCTAAAAACAATCCAGGAATCCAGTTTTGAAACTGTTAAAACAGCAATTTCAAACACTGAATTTGGCTGCCTACTGGAAAGCTTAAAAGAGATGGGGGCAACCTAACTTCCTTGGGTAGGGAGTTCTACCATCGAGTCACTGCTACAGAAAGAGCCCTGTTACGTGTACCCTACAACCTAACTTCATAAGTTGTTAGGACATCATCAGGGCCTCTTCTGAAGAACTCAAATTTCTGGCAGGCTCATATGGAAGGAGGCAGTCTTTCAAGAATCTTAGTCCTAAGTCATTTAGGCTTTGTAGGTCAACACAAGCACCAGGAGTTGAGCTCAGAAGCAAACTGGAAGTCCATGTAGTTCTTGCAGGACTGATGTTATATGGTTTCCAAAATGCACATCTGACACCAGTCTGGCTGTTGCATTTTGTACTAGCTGCAAAATTCCAAATACTTTTCAAGGGCATCCCCATATAGAGGGGGATTACAGTTGTCTAATCAAGATGTAACTAAGGCATGAACTGCTGTAGCCAGAACTGTTTTCCCCATAGGTGCAACTGAGTTACAACTAGAGCTAGGCAAAGAAACTCCTGGCCACTCACACACCCTGGCTTTCCAGGAATAG
Source organism: Ctenosaura bakeri (assembly GCA_948474755.1). Taxonomy (NCBI): domain Eukaryota; kingdom Metazoa; phylum Chordata; class Lepidosauria; order Squamata; family Iguanidae; genus Ctenosaura; species Ctenosaura bakeri. The sequence goes on along the minus strand of CAOLHI010000230.1, from coordinate 724,247 downwards.
TATTGGGTCCAAGAAAACCCCCAAGCTATGAACTTGATCTTTCTGAGGAAGAACAACCCTGCCCAGAACAGGATGTGATCCCAAACCCAGGCTGGTTCTCCTACTGGCCAGCAGCACTTCCATCTTCTCTGGATTAAGCCTCAGTCTGTTCACCCACATCAGTCCTTTACTGGATCCAGACAACAATTCACTGCTACCCCAGCCTCCTTGGCATCAGTTGTAAGGGAGAAATAGAACTGTGTATCATCAGCATACTGATGATAGTCAGCCTCAGATCTCCAGATGACTTCTCCCAGCAGCTTCATATAGATGTTGAAAAGTATATGGGACATATAGACCCCTATGGAAGCCCATAGGCTAATGCCAAAGACTGAACAGTTCCCCAGCACCACCATCTGGGTTTGTTCAACCAAGGAAGTCAGGAACCTCAAATTCCATATCAGCGAAATGACCCAGAATGATACCATGGGAAATGGTATCAAATAACACAGAAAGATCCAGGAAGATCAATAGGGACTCACTCCCTTTATGCAACTGCTGGTGTAGGTCACAAAGGTGACTAAGGCTGTTCCTGCCCCATAACTAGGCCTGAACCCAGATTGGAGTGGAATCACTTAATCTGTTCATCCAAGAAAGCCTGGAGTTTTGTTGTCACCACTAGCTCCAAGACTTTACTTAGAAAGGGAAGATTAAAGTCTGACTTATAGTTACCTGGGGAGCTGGGATCCAAGGAAGTTTTTTTTTTTAACAAAGGTTCTACAATTGCTACTTTTAGAGAGGCTGGAACATAGCCCTCTTTCAAAGAAGCATTTACAACCTCCACCACCAGTATATACTGTGAGCAAATCCTGCCTTATTTCTGGTTGTTCTATATTTTTTATTTTGTACTTATTCTTCAAGAAGCTATTGCAGAATAGCATAAGAGTTCAAGGGTACCTGCATTATTTTTTATCTTTGACTTGTGTCTCAAGGATATTATAAAGTTTGGACCTATGTGGATCTGTTTGATAGCCTGAGCTCCCCTGAGCTTTGGCCAATTTTTCTTGTAAAATGAGTATAGCTTTTTCGTGGTTCCTTTATCTTCCTGGAGCTCCATTTTGCCTGTGCTCTGCTATCCTTTACTATCACCTTGAGTCTTGCTTTTCTAGGAGATTTTTGATTATGTGCCTAGTATGTACCAGAAGGAAGATATTTGGCTCAGTTATTGTGTCTGTTGTCTATGTTACTGCATGATTCTCTGTTTTTAATTGTTATGCTAATGTAATCTTCATTACTTCTTTTTCTGGTAAATAAACTTACTTCTGTGTAAGTGTGTGTGTGCATGAGAGAGAGAGAGAGAGTTAGTGTGTCTTATTAGGAAGAACCCACATCTAAATCTGGCTCCTTGATTAGACTACTTAATTACGACACTTGCAATTCTTGGAAGCAGTGGCCAAGATACAGCAAATATGCTGGCAGAGAGCAATCCCTCACCAGCATACTTATTCTGTTGTCTGAGAAGCTGAAATTGTTCCTACTTCCTCATTTTCATCTCATGTACATGACAGCATCCCAGCTGCCCTTGAACAGTATAAGGCTTCTCCCTCTTCCCTAAGTATGCAAGAATATCTAGAATGCACCTGGGTGCACCTCACCAGCCAATCAAGGACTGGGAGAATGGAGCTGCAGCTGCAAGACCCCTGGGGCAAGAGGCATTGCACAAGAAGATCCATGATACCTCCTTCTTCAACTTTGCAAAAATGTACATGTAGGCGTAATTGGGGGTTATACTTACATATGTTATCAAAAGAAGAGTTTTGTCCCTTGTTGTCAAGGAAGCATCAAAGATGCTCCATAATGTTCAAGTTGAACTGGACATAAGAGGGAGTGGCAGGTCTAAGGTAAGGTTAGAAAGCTGGCTGCATTCTTGACATTTGTTAAAATGGCATGCTACAAATAGGATGCTCAGTTTTTGCAGATTTTGTCTACTTTCCCATAGAACTGTGACTCCTTGGGATATTAGGGTTCAAATCCATGCTCAGCTATGGATTTGGGTGATCTTGGGCAAATCAAACTCTCTCTGTCTAAAGATAAGGCCAAACCTCCTCTGAATAAACCTTGCCAAGAAAACCCTCTGATAAGGTCACCTTAGAGTCATCATAAGATGGAAATCACTTTAAGGCACACAACAACAGCAATAAAACCCTACTAAACTCAATAGAATTTGCATCTGAATAAACTTAAAAATTCTTGTTATAACAGATTCTCAATAGATCATGCATGTGATTTTCTGAGAAAATTTGACAAAAAAAATTGATTATTAGTTAATTTGTATTTTAATTAGCAGAAGTTTGCATTTTATTTTGCATAGTTTTCATAGTTTAGTTTGTATCGTTTGTAGTTTAACTAAGGCCATTTCTGCACAGGGCGAGGGAATCACCCCGTGACACTACTTACTGGACTTCTTGGCTCCCTGGTCCGGTCCACGCCACTCTGGAGCAGTGCGTGCTTGTCGATACACACTGCTCCGCCATCCCAAATGGTCTAGGATCTCAACCAACCACTAAAGCTCACTAGCCTAGAGCCTGTCCCCGGAAGATCGCAGGCTCGCATTGGGGCGAGCCTGCAAATCTACATAAGGGAGCAGGCTCGCAGTGGCACACTCCGTGCTTTTGAAAGACCTGTTTTTAGCAGTCTTCAAAAGCACACTGGACGACCACTGGGGCTCGTTCCAGAGTGGGCTGAGGTGTGGATCTACGTTAAGTAGGTCCGACCCAGTCCGCTCCCAGGTGCAGACGTCCTCCCTGGAGGACGCTCTGTCCCATTTTAAAAACCCTGTGTGGAAATGGCCTAAGAGAAGTTAAGCCTGTCTTTTAATGGGGACATTTTTTTTTCTTTATTCCCTTTCCTTGGCACATAAACTATATGGACATTCAGCCCAAATCAGAAGGATCATAAAACAATTTCTTTGTAGTCTCTACCAAGTTGTTTTATCATTTCTTCTTTGATATCCATTCTTTCTAAAGCTGCACACTGCCATGTGCTGATAGACAGAAATGTAATTCCCTTATAAATTTCTTCTTTTGTTTTCAAGATGTGAAGGGAAAATATTTTTAAGCCTCCTAAAAACAGCACTTGAAAAGACTATTACATCATCTGGGACATAGTACGAGATTGCAAATATGGCAATATAAGATGTGCATATGGTGCTCTTACAGATGGTGTTTGCAGAAGATGCTGACACTAAGTTTGGAAGGCTGTGTGGGATTTTTGAAAAAATGCTCATGGAGAAAGACTATGTGGCAAAAGTACTACCGATATAGGAAAGGAAAATGTTGTTTATTGGACTTCTTTACTTATTTGTCGGATTATGGGAAGACAGACCCAGTCCTTCCCAGCAACTGTGGCACCAACTGGGGTTTTAAATATCAACCAGGCCCCAAAATGTTATGCAGACTTCTCCAGCCCAATCTGGTTTGATGCAATTGGCAGGTTGGCCCCAATTACTAGTCTTTCATAAAAAGAATATGTAAAAACCTGCCTTAAATGAAGGCACACTATTAGTTCACGTGTATTCTAATTGGCTGCAGTTCCTCTCCAACCCATCAAAAGATAGCAAGGAGTCAACCTAGAAACTTTTGCATGTAAAGGATATGTTTTGCTCTTTGAGAAGGGGTGTGAAACTAGCTGCAGAGGTTAGGGAGGTATGAAAGGGCCCAAAGTACTAGAAGGTAGGACAAGCTTCCAGCTGAGAATTTATGCCTTCTCCTTCCCTTTGCCTTTAATTGTTCAGCAGAACCATATCAAGTAGCATCAGTAGCAGATGTTTTTTATTTTTCCCCTATTGGCAAAGGCTGAAATATCAGTCCTATTACATCTTCCTAGGCGAAGCATGGAACTGGATTGAGCCCTGAACCTAGGCCCTTTTTGCATGGCATTTGCCATGCGAAAGGGTCTCTGGAGTATCATGCGATTGCAAGGAACGTTTCAGATGATGTCCTTGCAATTGCACGACACTGCCGGGGCTGGCAGGCACCGATTGCGCACTATTTCATTTTCAGCTTGTAGTCAAAAATGATGCACAATCACGTATCGCTCCAGGGCCCCACACGCACCTACCGTGCATGCGGAACCTCCAGAGCCATGGCGCTCATGCTTTCTCCCCCAGCGCAGCCTGGGAAAATGCCCGACTGCGCTGCGGAAGGAAAAGGCGGAGCTCTCATGTTGCCTGCCAGCCAGCAGGCAACAACTGCAGAGCTGAAGCAGTGGAGACGCAAGAGCCTCTTGGAAGAAGCTGCACACGTAATCCCTGTGCCCAGCGCTGAGAAAAGGTAAGTTGCAGAAAGGGCCTTAGTTAGGAAGGAGTTGCACGCACACAAACACATTTTGCAAGAAGAGTTCAGTTCTACGAACTCTGTTTTCAGCTGGGCTGAAGAGCAAGAGATTGGTCAGATGTACAAGCTTTATTTGAAACATCAGCATATTTATAGAACTTTCAGTGTTACATGAACAAAGAAAAAATGAACAGCAGTGAAAGCTGCTTAACATCTAGGGAACAGAGTCTTCATTACCATTCCAGTATAAGCTTCATCTTTCCTATAGGCAAATGGATATTCTCAGAGTTACCAAATTGTTCTTACCGCTTATCTTATGGCCATGACTTCAGACACAGTTCTTTCTAGTTAGCAGTTTGCAAGAAGCCTATGAGACAGGTTTCATATCAAAATATATTCAAAGATTTTTAACCCAGAGAAGGGCTTGTTTAGACTTGCTTAGGAATAAAGGAATAAAAGGCTAAATGCTTGGAAATATTTTTGCACCCAACACCCCACACCTCAGAGAGATGTCAGTTCCAGTTGCACATAGGGCACCAGTTACTGCTGACATGAGGAAGACAACTGTGGAGAAAGGATTCTATGCCTTGCATTCAGCTTTCTGAGCACTGAATCCACCAAAAGAATAGAATCCTAGACTGAGGCAGAGAATGCTGGTGCAGATGTTAGAAGCCCCCTGCTAAGTAAGAGTGAGAAACAGAGGAATTTGTCCACAGTACCTAAAAGAAGGTACTTTATAAGCTATTGCCATTGCTGCTGTCAGAGAACCGCAATAGCCATCTAATCCAACTCCCTACTGTGCAGAAATGCAGAACTAGAACCCTCATGAAAGATGTCTATCTAAGCTCTGTTTAAAGATTTCCAAAGTACAGTTCACCACCCTCAAAGCCAGTCTGTCTCACTGTCAAACAGCTCTTAGAGTCAAGCAGTTCTTCCTAAAGTTTAGGTGGATTCTCTTTTCTTATATCTTGAATCCACTGGTTCATCTTCTACTCTCTGGAGCAGCATAAATCAAGCTTTCTCTATCATGACATCCCTTCAAGTATCATGACATCCCTTCAAGTATCATGACATCCCTTCAAGTATTTAAATATGGCTATAACATCACCTAAACCTAAATATACCCAGCTGCCTAAATCAGTCCTCATAAGGCTTGGTTTCCAGATTTTTACCACCTCGGTCACCTTTTCTGAACACATTCTACTTTGTCAATCTCCTTCTTGAACTGAGTTGCTCTGGACACTGTGTTCCAGATGAAGTCTACCTAAAGTAGAACACAGTGACACTGCTACTTCCCTCAGTCTGGAAGCTATACTCTTCCTAATCGGCTTTTTGGGCTGCTGCATCACAATGTTGACTCTGTGTCATCATCATCACCACCCTACAGTCACAGATCTCTTAAAACACATAAGCTACAGCTTTGGTGTTCCTATTTTGAGGGTCTTTACTAAAAATATTTATAAAAATAAAAATATAGATTTCTTTTGGTTATGCCTCTTAAATATGACATAGCTTAGGATAGCCTTGAAAGAGAGAAAAAGTTACTCTCATACCATCCACACCTCCAATAGGATGTACTAATTTTAATTTAGATTTATTTTGGGCACTTTGATTTAGCTTTTGTTTTGGCTGATTTCTGGTCATCTTTTTCCTAATGGAGGGTTGTAAGGGATAAATAAATCAAAACTGCCACCTTTCTGTACATTTTTGCCATGGTTTGGGTGATTTTCAGCAATTTTTTTGTCCCTCTTTTTTAATGGAATTTTAAATTTGTCTTTAAAAATGGAATCTTACTGTTTTTTAAAAAAAGTAAATTGTTTTTTGTTCATCCTATTTAACTATTCTCTGCACCTGTCTATCCAAAAATTTTCAGGCCTCTTGCCTAGGAACACATCAGAGCCTGGAAAGTTCTTTTTAAAAATAATTCATTCCCATTGCTCATTACAGTGTTCAAAATTTATTCATTGTTGCTGTTCATTGTGATATTTCAATCCCCAATCAAAGGCCTCTAAATAAAGCTCTTTAAGAGTAGCTTTTTAGAGTAAGTAGAAAACTAGAAAACATTACTCACTACAAAGATTAAGTAGCATTTGTTATATGTTTTTTAAAAACATCCTAATTATCGCTAAGGGTAATTTAACACTGCTAACTAGGTTACTTGTACATTACTTCCAATTGTGGGGCCTAAGCTATGACATATATGCTTTTTATATAAATTACTCCTCCATCCCTGCCCCAAAAAAATGGACAAGGGGAGAGGGAAAACTGAATACTCTACAGAGAGAGAGAGAGTTTGCAGCTATTCTTCTGAAAATGTTCAGGTTTCTTATTGAGGGTATCTCTTTACAAAAACACAGGAGGATAAGTACATTCTTTCTTTTAACATCCTCAAATTCTAAATGCTTCTCTTTAACTAGGTGTATGAAAAGTACAGACCAGGCTCCATACTGCTCCTACAAACAAATTTTTCTGGCCTCCAAAATCCTGCTGGCATTTATTCTTCTGAAAGTTGAGAGTCTTGATCTCCTCAGAAGAAGCAACTTTCTCTGTGGATTTCATTTAACAGTTCTAAGAAAGGTGTCTAGCACACACACAAAAAAGCCAACAACTCTCCACCTAGTTGTGTGAAATGCTGTAGGCTTTATTCCCTTCTAAGAGGTTATTGTGCTGGCAAATTCCATCCAGTTATGACAAGGAATATTTTTAGTCTCCACTGAGGGCCAATGGGAGATTGAGATTTGGATCTGGACCAGAATCAAATTGGGTGCTCTCCAAATTAATTTGAGTGAAAACAGTCTGAGTGAAATCAGTCTACCTTTTCAAATCTGTTAACTAGGTGTCAAACCAAGATCTTTTAGTCAGTGCTCACTTCCTTTCTACAATTATAGATATGCTACTCTTCCAATCAAACCAGCACCACTAAAATGACCAAGTGGAAACATCTTAACAAGCTCCTTATTTGATACATACACTCTCAGTTCAATGCTTCTACTCAAAAGTAACCCCCACTGAAGGTGCTTCAAAATGGTGCTTTTGGAAGATTACAATACTCAGAGGCCATTGCTGCACTAGACTGTTATAGTGCTATTATTCCACTTTCAACATCCTATGGAATCCTGGGGTTTGCAGTTTAGGGAGGAGCGTCAGGCTGCTCCCTATACTCCAAACACCAGGATTCCTTAGGATGTTGAAAGTGAAATAATAGCACTATAACAGTTGTTACTGCAGGTTAGGCCTCCTTGGAGATACCCCAAGATATCATTTTGATATCATAATTTGGTTCTCTTCTACCACCCCTCTCCACATGTTTGTGAGGCCCCGGAACAAGCACAGACTAGGCGCGGCCACTAATTGCTGGACATTCCATTCTCCACCCAGGCAGGCCAGAAATAGCCAGATCCTTGCTTTAGGAGACCTCTCTGCAAACACCTTCATGATGTATGCACACTGTTTACAAAGGACTCCCTGCCCCCAGCAGGCAACCTGGCAAGCTGAATACTCAACTGCCAAGCACTGAGCATTTGTATACTGTCTACCTCTTTGTCAATTCGGACCTAACTCAATCATGCTAAATTTTTACCTTTCCAAAGCTTTGTCTCGCTCCTAAATCACATTGTTTTCCCCAAGTATGGCATAGCCTGCAGTTACATTTCCCTCTATAAAAAAAACCCTGATTCCGAGACCATCCTCAGATCACTCCCGAGTTCCAGACCGTCTTGCTGCCGTTTTGCCCGGCGAGCTTCCCCTCAGCTCCACATGCTGCGCTACATCACACCCCAGCATCGCTCTCTATCTGCTTTCTGGGCTCCAGGAACAGGTTCCATATCACCCAAATCAACTATCCCTCTCAAAAATCCCTCTATCCAACTCAAACCTTTATTTTCCTTAGTTATCTGTGTGCATGTGTTGCTTACATTGTGTGCCTGTATTTAATAAAGATCATTCATTTATTTTCAACACAGTTTGCTTCTTGACTTGGCCTGACCCCATAAACACTGGGTTACAAGATCCCGCTGCGTTACCCTGCCTCTCATTTTGCCAGCAGTGCTCTAAGCTAATTTTCCCCAAAGTGTGTTGTTGTTTGGTTATTTAGGTGTCCCTCCTGGGACCCCCAGTAAACAGGGCAACACAGTCTAGTGCTGAAATGGCCAGAGTTGTGGAGTGGATTCTTTGAGCTGTACTCCAAAAAGTAACTTTTCCAAGATCCAGAACTGAGTTGAGTGGCAATCGTTCTCAGGTAACTGTATGGTATAGGTTTCCAGTAAAGAGAGTTGTACTCTTGTAGCTGTCTAGATGTGTACAAGATTTTAATTACAGCTTTAGTTATCAATTTACAAATGCTGAAAATACAAGTAGCTTAAGTAGCTTTGCCTATCTATATGGTATAGTTCAGTTTGATTTTTTTTTTTTTATTCCTACAAGCTGTTTCAGTCATTTCTATTTTTAAATAGAATTTCCAGAGATTCAAAACAGGAACTACCTGAATGGAGTTGTTGTGCTTTGAAAGTTATTGGCAAGGTTAGCTGAAATATTCCCAAGATTATTTTTAATATTCTGTCTAACTCACTGCTAGAAGAATACCATTGACTTCCATTTATATAATATTTGACATCACACTGATATCATTGTGGTTTGGCCATAGCGTCAAAGAATTTTTTTTTTAAAAAAAGAGAACACAATTGTGTTGCCCCAAAATGAACAGATTCTCCAAACACTGAATGATTCTTCTAAGGACAACACAATGGTTACTTATACTCTAATTTTCTGAAAAGTATTTTCTGCCATTGCCGTACATTATCAAGCTGTATGGTCATATGAAGAGAGAAACTCTAGCTCTACCAAGCTCTTGATAGCTTTGCTAGAGGAACACATGCAATGCAGTCTTAGGCATGTCTCCCAAAAAGGAACCACCACTGAGTTCAATTGAGTTTAGTGTTAAGGTACATCAACACAAGGTTGAAGCCTTAAACTCTGTTCATGATCAAACTACCCTGAAATGAAAGTAGTTTGTGGAAAAGTAATAATAGTTAAGCCATAGTTACAAGACACATAACTATCCACAACATTTTTTTCTTAACAAAAAGCAGTTGCATGCAGCTTGCAAGTTTCAGTGGGTGCAGGAGAGGCTGCTTAACCCTTTACCTCTTTATGTATGTATGTATGTATGTATGTATGTATGTATGTATCTATGTATGTATTTTGTTTTGCTTACCTATCTTTCATTGAGGACAGAAAATGTACAAATTCCTATATGTTACCTATTATTTTCCCATAAGTGTAAAAAATGGCTGGGGGAGGCTCATTCTGAGCAGAAAAATAGCTGGAGAAGGGAAGAGTGAATGTTCCCCATCTTCCTTCTCCTCTAAGTAGAAGACTTTCATGTTCTTTTTCATTTAAAATAACAACAAACAACGTTCTGAGAATAGTTACATGAACTTCCTATGGCTTGTTTAGTTTATCTCAAAGTTGGTGAGATCTAAGGATGCCAGAGTACAAACAATGAATGGGATTATCTAGGACAAATATAGTCCAAAGTACAGAGAGGCTTAATAGAGAGTTTTAAAAATTGGAAGGAAAGCAGTATGAATGACATATCACTGCCTACGTTGCATATGCATGCATACATACAACATATAGTCAACCCTCCATATTTGTGGGTTTGATTTTCACAGATGTTATTACTTGTGAGTTTCTTCAACCCCTGCCCCCCAACCTCATGAGGTTTTTTTTTTTCCCCAGAGGAACCTTCCTTTTCTGTGGCTCCAATTGGGCTCCACAGACCTTTAAAATCTCAGTTCTGGTCCTCCTCCTCTTCCACTAGCTACAGCCTGGCCAGCTAGAGATGGCTCACAGTCCAAATTCTTAGCACTACAAACCCTTTTCTGATGCCCCCCCCAAGAAAGGTAACGGGTGTGAGAGAGGAAGTGTAGGGCCACCATGCTGACTTTTCCTCTCCTTTCTCTGACCTGGTTTGGACCCTGGATACCTGCTCCCCCGACTCTTCCTTAGCCCCCTCCCATAAACACACACAGAGACACATATTTTGATATTTCTGATTTTTCCACTTTTACAAGGGTTCTCTGCCCTAATCCAAAGGAATGTGGAAGGCCCACTATACTTCCAATTCTTTGTTGACAAATTCTATAAGCTTTCATAGTGCAACGTATCTGTAATTCCCTTTTTTTAAAAAAGAGTTGTCGGTGGAACATTAATTAGAAAATAATGTGCCAATAACTATAGTTATTTCTCCAGCTTTTCTTTCTTTCTTTCTTTCTTTCTTTCTTTCTTTCTTTCTTTCTTTCTTTCTCATGCCTCCAAACTGAGAACAAGTTATGGACTTCAGCTACCTTTGGTTCTGAGTACCCTTGAGGTCCATCAGCAATCTGGTATCAACATATTTTAGTTCTTATTATGCATGGAATCAGAGCCTTGGACATAATCTCCGGGAACATTTTAGCCATAAGAAAACCATGTGGGGGGAAAAAAATCCAATGCGACCTGTCTTCTATCCTGGTCATATGGACACATCATAATTTACAACATTATCCATATGGTCTGTATGCATTTTCAGGAACACAGATAATGTTTGTATTCATGTTCAGGAATATCTAAGTTCCTCACATGATGGTGGACATTAACAACTGTTGAGGGAAAAATTCACATGGCAGCCAGGAACCTAATGGTCAATTTATTGGTCTTCAGAGCTGAAACATTTTAATAGAGATGATATGAATAAAATTATGTCCCTTAAAAAATTCTTGACTCACTAGTAGGTTCAGAATCAACATATACTTCAAATTATTGTGTTTTTGTGCTTGGAGAAAAAGACTGATCAAGACAATAACCTAGAAGCATAAAGATTGTTATTGTTGTTATTAATCTTTATTCATGTCTCACCTTTTACCAAGACTGAGGGCCTTTCCATACTACACTATTACAATGCTATTATTCCACTTTCAACATCTTTCAAACCCCAGAATTCAACAGGATTTTGAACTCAAGGAGGCTTACACATTAAAAGGCTACAGTTAAAAACAAAAAGCCAGATTAAAATTGAATTAAACTAAGAACAATACTAAACAAGCACTCTAAAAGATTTTTTGAAACAATAAATAATGCAGTTTAAAACAACATAGCACTTACAGCCCTTTTTCAATTCTAAAAGCCTGTCTGAATAAAACAGTGTTGGGCAGCCAATGGAAAGAAAGCAAGGAGGGGTGTTCTAGCCTTCCTGTGGAGCAAGTTTAAAGCGTAGGGACAATCACAAAGAAGGCCCATTTTCATATTCCACCAGCTATACCTCTGAGCTTGGTGGGCCCAAGATAAGGGACCTCTCCTGTGAATCTCACGAAGGTTATTTGAGAGATATGATATGTCATATATCTTGGACCTAAGCTGTACAGGGCTTTGTGTGTCATAACCAGCACTTTGAAAATATACCATGAGTATCTTTAAATGCATAAAAATATATCCTAATGTACAAACACACTGAGGAAGATGACAGATCATTGTTTTCTTTTGTAGTATGCGTCATTCATTTGAACAATGAGCGTAATTCCAAAGAGAAAATTACCATTCCCGTTAAAATAAATTATTACTCTTTGGGATCAGTTATCATCTAACTTGTCCCAAGACTCCATTCATTGACTGGGCTTGTAAAATATACAAAAGTAGATGGGAAGCAAACACATCTTTTGCTCAGCTGGCCACTGCTGGTTTACGTCTTATTCATCAGGAGCCAGATTTGTCTTGAGGCAACATCTATTCCTATTAAAGAATCCATAAAGTTTACTTCTGCCAAGCAGTGACTTGCTCTATTTTTAAAACAGCTTGCTTTGCATTATTTAACGTGCTACACCCAGACTTCACGTTAGAGAATCTCTCTGTTAAATTAGACAACTCTCTCACTTTGGTAAGCCAGGTTTTCAGTTGAGCCATATTGTTGGCAGTTCCTATGTTCTTTATGTGAAAAGTATTCTCAGAGCTGGAGTCATTGTTTGCTCAATTATTAGCTTTCCATTGAAGGACAATGTTGTATTCAACTTCAATTACACAGAACATTTAATTATCCCAAAGTTTTAGCTCCCTTTTAGCAATCACTCTTCCGCCTTGGCCTGATTTGGCATGCAAGCTCACCTGAGAATGACTTGACTTCCTTAAGGCAAGGACTGTAGCCTCCTAGCAACCCCTATAAAATCAGGCAGAAAGAAGCCAGTGCTGGAAGACTGGTCAACAAACTGGAGGTCTTTGGCAGTACTGATAGCTTTTCTCTGCCATTTGGACCAAGACTGCTCCATACTTATAGTTCTTAAGATGACTTTATACATTAGTGTTTTTTATATATTGCCTACGTGGCTACCTTTGTGGAGTTTTATACATTGTCTTCTACAAAGGGGGCTTTGGACTTATTTTTTTTTCCCAAGGGGGCCTTTTCTTGTTGCCTGGGAGATAGTATGTGGACCCAGAGCTGAACATTAACACAGCAGTAATATATAAGGTGGCAAACTGTTCATTATCATGGTCTAACAGATCTATGAGCAAAGGATGCCACAGAGTAGAAGAGATGTTAGTAATTAGAAAGGGACCAATGGGATCCACAAGGAAAATGTTGCAGTAATAAGCACTCCTGTTTATTGTTTCTTTTGGTCAGCTACAATTTGTTTTTTAAGGACCACATTCTATTCCTGAGCTGCTATATATACGTGGGGCAAGGGGTAGAGACAGAAGCAATTAACAAACAGAACTTAAAAATATGTATCACGAGTAAAACTTTTTGGCTCCTTCCTTCTTCAGTTGACAAAGATTAAACTGAGCTGTGTATAAAGTGGCAATCTAAAACACTATATTATCAGCATTCTTAATGATGATGATATTATCCTCAAAGTTGAAGTTATTTGGCATTAGCGTTTTTTGGTCTTTCAATGCAAAAATTCTCAGTGACTGGTGTTTTAGGATAGCTGTTACCAGTAATCTCCTTAGATTTGGTGGCTGGTGGAAAGCTGTAACTGGAGGCTTGTTCATGGTTCTAGTAAAGTGTTCAGGATTTGTTAGCAATGATAGCTTTATCTAATCATCATATGGTAATTAGAAGATGCTTGATGGAAAACTTACACAAATGGAACGTGTTGCTGGTTGTTACTTGAATCATGTTTTTTGGGAGGCTTTCTCTCAACATGATGTGATGTCCTAATGCTCTCATCAATTATATGAGAAAGATATCTTTGTTGAGGCAGGTATTGCTTGAGTTCATTGGTCTTTTTACAGTCATTTTCTTCAGTGTAACAGAGGCGATATATGTTATGTATCTTCATCAATTAATTGCATCCTTCTGGAATCCAGGACAAACTTGGGAAAAGTGCTGTTGACTTGCTTTTTAAGCATCTCTCTGTCTGCCTGCCTGCCTGCCTATCAATAATTTATCTATCTATCTATCTATTTATGTATCTATATCTTCTGGTTCATAGTGCTATACTAATAATACTGGTAAGGCTAATGGAATGCATAAGCATGAGGCTAGCAAAAAGTGGTGGCCAAAAAGTAAAAATGGAATAATGACAGGCAGGAATGTGCTGGAGAAGAAATGGGGGAAGTGTGGCAAAATCAAGAGAGAGACTTTGGAGCATACAACTTACTCTGTTAAAGATGCTCCGAGAATTTATAGTGATTATCAGCTATAAAAGACATCTCAAGAGTTAATAATCTTTCTCCAGTGGATTGATAGTCTCCTATATTTTGTCAACTCTCTTGCTGAGAGATAGTGATGGTATACCTTGACCTTGGTTTTCCACATTTGCTAGTTAGGAGCACAGAATCCCTTCAAAAATGGAAAAACCACACATATCAAAATGTGCAGGTATGTGGGAAGGGAGGTGAGGCAAGGTGGGGAGACCAGGTACCCAGGGTCCAAACCAGGTCAGGAAAAGGACAGGGAAAGGTTGGCATGGTGGCTGTATACTTCTTGTCTCTTACCCATCTCCTTCCATAGGTGTGTATGGGGGTCACTGGGATAATGTTTGTGGTGCTGAGAAATCTGGCTGTGATCCATCCTTAGCTGGCCAAGCAGTGGCTGGTGGGGGAGGAGGAGGACCTGAGGTAGGTTTTTAAAGGAATGGGCAGCCTGATTGGAGCTACCAAGAGGGAAGGTTCTCCCAGAAAGGGAGCTCTTGATGTGGGCAGGGGTAGGAGTTGGAGAAATTCACAAATAATCAAATCCATGAAATTGAAATCCGCAAATGTGGAGGTCCAACTATAGAATATGCTATATTCTGATGCCACATTTTAGCACTACCATTTGCCAAAAGATTTGTGAAGCATTCAGAACCATATGACAATTTTTAAATTTTTTATTTTAGTTTAGTTTCACCTATAAAAGCTCACTTATATCCCACTTGTTATAACTGACTTTCAATACTCATTTTTTGATATACTACAGAAAGGGAATGCACATTAAATATTTGTAATTAAACACTTTCTAGAAAAATGTGGAATGTTTTTTTAATCATTGCCGTCTCAATGACAGTCTGTAATGGTATCATTGTGAGTCTTGGTATTCCAACAGGCCAGCCACTGTTCTTATAGCCTGAAATGATATACACAGATGTGGTTCGAGCCCTGTAAGTTCCATATTAGCCAACAAAAAATGTTCTTATTTACAGGAAGTACATTTTATTCAGTTAAGCAACAGAGAATAGAAGAACATTCCAAAGTTCAACATTATGAAATGGGAGGAGACACACAGTAGTTGTTTATGGAGGAGTACTGTAAGATGGAGAGGTATATATTTCCAAGAGAGGCAATTTCTCCTCCTTCTTCCCTTTCTTCTCAGAACTAAGAGACATTGTTCTCTAGTTATCTGAATAAATTACCTACAACTGTTTGCGAAAGGTACAGACAGCTAGCTCATTGCCTCTTGGGATTTTCTTCTGACGTGCCTTTTAACCAAATGAACATGTGGCAACAGCATAAAAGAGTGAGTGTGAATTCCAGAGATACTGTTAAACCAACTGATCCACTCAGATAGTTTGGAAAGGTACCAAGCTGACAGATGGATTCCAAAACAAGAGTTTTTAATTTGATTAATTAGAGCACTTTAAAAAAACACAGCGTGGTTGTTCAGATTAATTTCCTGAGCTCCATACTGTGCTCTTGAATAGATGAGCATAACTGAAGCAATAGATGAATATAGGTAATATCTAGTGAATACTACATTTTAAAAAAACTGGGTCAGATGTGAAGTGTGTTAGATCAGGTGGTATTTTTCGAAGTGGAGACCATTTAGTTTCAGAAGGTTCAAAATATATTCAGCAGAAATGAGTTGGGAAGAAGGCAGAATCAGCCTATAATAGAAATAATTGAAATCAAAGCATAGCTAAGAAGAAACATTAAACAAAGGAAAACAATACTTTATTGATACTCTTGAATTTGCTTCTTATTTGCTATCTTGTGGAGCAAGAGGTATTCAAAGTGAATGAAAGTGGTTTGTAGATCTAGGACAAGATATTTTGCTCACTAAGGAGAAAG
Organism: Ctenosaura bakeri; assembly: GCA_948474755.1. Lineage (NCBI taxonomy): Eukaryota > Metazoa > Chordata > Lepidosauria > Squamata > Iguanidae > Ctenosaura > Ctenosaura bakeri. Next base: position 708,414 of record CAOLHI010000230.1, on the reverse strand, counting down.
CTAAGGTCCCCTACCCATTCTATGGGCAGAAGTCAACCAGAGTGGAAGTTCAAGTTTATCTCAACATTGGCAACAGAATATCACGCTCCAACATATATGATAACAGCAGGCTAGTTTTACAGGTGCTGGGTTGACAATATGGCACAAACATCTTTGACCTACAACCACCAGCAGCCCATGATCTCCTGCCACCTAAGCAACAAGAAAATCAGCACTTATTGTTGCTTGTTGTTGCTGTCAACTCCCCCCAATACTTCCAGCATTGTTTTTGTTTTGCTCTGAGAGATGGCCAGAAATCTTCCTCAGAATGAAGCACAATGATGGGATTTCCTAGGAGAGTTCCTGTCCTCCAGTTTCCCAAGGCAACCTGCCTACAATGCCTGTCTCTGGGGAATATAGGCATCTGGGACCTGCTTAGCTCTGGAAAGGCATATGCTAGCTTTTTGGCCAGCCATATTTTTTCTGGACATCAGAGGCCCTCCCTCAGGAGAGTGAACAGAATTTGCCACCTGAAGTGGGTACTTCATTTTTCATAGTGGGAGGGATGGAACTTCCTGTCCCTCATAGCAAGTTCTTCACCCTCTGTTCAGCCTCTTAGCATCCTACTCCTCAGCAACTACATTCTATGCAATGGTAGGGCTGACTGTGCCAGTCTGATATAACTGGGGAGAAAATTAATAAGGAATTTGGACCAATGTGAAGTATAAAAGCTGATTCTCTGGATTCCCTCTATTGAAATTGTCTTCAGTCTTTTCTACAAGTAGTTCTGTGGAAGACACAGCACATGGCTTGGACTTTCTACTGACAGAGCTGCAGTTGTCTGGCTGAGAGATTTATGTTGATGACAGCACTTTAAGATGTCACACTCTTTTCATAAACTGCTGCTAAGTTCTTGACTGTGGACAAACCAAGTCATACAGCCAACTGCATCCTTGAAAAAACTAGTTAAATGAATCAGATGGAGATGAGTTCTGACCATATGAATCAACCCTCTGACAAAATTTTGAGCCAACAAAATTTGAATAAACTGACCCTGACCTCATGATGACCCTGCAATCTAACAAAGAAAGCTTAAACAAATAAGAGAGGGAGTGAACAGAGAGATAGTGATAGACATTAGTTTACAGAGCCAGTGTAGTGTAGTTGTTTGAATGTTGGATTATGACTTGGAAACCAAGGTTCTATTCCCCACTTGGTCATGGGGTGATCACTGGCTAACCTTGGGTGCATCACACACTCTGAGCCCTAGAAAACCCCATGATGTGTTCACATTAGGGCTGCCATCAAGTCATAAACAACTTGAAGACACACAACAACAATTTTACACAAATAAATCCACTACTGAATTTCTGAATCTAGGGTAAAGCTTGATAGGGTCCTCTTGTTGATAACGACCCAAAAGCCCTTGCTGCAGTTATCATCCCAGTCTATCTTCTATAACCACCTATTCTGCAAGAGCCTGGAGAAGAATAACAACAGGATGGGCAAAATTCCTCAAAACAACAGTAACTTTACTGAGTAAATAGATATCACTTAGAAGCCTCTCATAATTTTTAGACTGCATCCTTAACTTATTTCCCACTGTGTTAGTTTCAGCTGCTTTGCTGAGTCATTTTATATAAACTCAGTCTACACATTAATTAATAACAATAAATATAAAATAATTTCTGTGGGAGGTAGTCTTTGAGAAATTTGTGTATGTTTTGTATTGCTGAGCAAAATCCATCTTCCCATAGTTATGGGGCTAATATTTGTTTTCTGTTAAGCTTGGATTCCATATTTCACAAGTTCACAAATGAATTCATTCAGCTTCTCCCACACAAAACTTGTTGTACTTCTGTGCTTCATTTCACATTTCTTAACTTCATTAACCATAAATCAAGATATAATTAAGTATATTGACAGCGCAGTGTATTCACTTGAACAATGGAGCATTGAGTTCAATCAGATTTGTCCACAAGTAAGAGTGTAGGAGTATACCCTTAACACCATTAACCCTCAACTTATTATTGGTTTGGGGCTGCCCTTTAAAAGAGCATGACAAATATTGCTAGACCTCTTTGTAAATTTAAAAATGTAAATTAAGTCTGCTTATGTGGCAGAAAACCCACTGAATGAAATAGGACTTATGTCTGAGTGATCACATACAAGACTCTGTTTTATTTAATGACAGCTCTAAGCACATATTTTATGACAGAAACAGTCATATATCTCAAACCCTTTCTTAAACAGTGGCACAAACTCTGCAGCTCTGATTATATTTAGTGCTGGGACATTTAAAAATTTTCTCATAAATTCAGCAAAGGCTATTTGTTTTCCCTGTTACAAGGTCTAATTAAGACAATCTGTGCTATTGACATGATTAGCATTCACTATTGTTATTAGCCTATCATCACTATCCCACAGTAAATTAGGAAAGAATAGGAAAATGATTGCAAAATATTATGGTGCTTCTGAAAAATCCTTCATGTGTGACTACTGAATGAGCTTCCTGTTCAGATTCTAAGTATTCTCCTGGCAAACAGAAAAAAGGCCACCCGTAAGGCAGATGGTGCATAGGCTCAGAATTCTAGACCTCCCTCGTTCAAATATCTGCCGTAACGGACAAGGAGGAAAAAGGAGAAAAGAGGACACCTCTGTTACTGTGCCAAACACCCCCACTCCATGATATGTTATAATTGGCAAATATCCTTAGTTGGCATAGAATACAAATTATACACTGCTATGGCTGAAAAGCTATGCTGGCAAAGAGGATGTGCAAAGAAAAATAGGTCAGATGGAACCTCGGGACATGGCCAAGTCATAGTTAGGGAAGCTCCAGTGATAGTGGACTTGCAAATGTTTCTCAATGACTTGACCTTTAGAAACAATAGCTCCTGAAACTACCTCCACAGAACAACTGATCATCTTCAACCCACTCCCTCTTCCCACTGAATTTCTCCTTTGTTTCCTTACCTGTGCAGTCATTAAGGATCTATCACAATTCCCATCAGACCTTTGTTATCTAATGCTAAAGCCATTAGCTTATTCCGGACCCCATTATTTACTCCACTAGTGAGCCATTAACACCTTCCCTCTCAAGGAGGAAACAGGATATTTAAACCCTGGATTTGAACCAGATAACTCACAGTACTCTGGACATAGGCCGTCCCTCTGCTGCTCCAATTCCTGTTCTGAGCTACATCACTTCATCTCTTACCTGCAGGATAGATAAATATCACCTGCTTCACCTCAACTTCTTGCTATCCAATTTTATCTCCCTTTTCCTTCTGTTAGCCTTGTGTGATTGTGAGACTCCTTGGATCTTGTATGCATGCGATTGTTAATTCTCCAATAAAACAAAATATTTTTCGAATCTCCAGCTGGGGTTTCTGCATTAGTACCAATATACATAGGTGTACAAGATCCTGCCAGGTTATCCCCCTCTCAATCCTCCCCTTTAAGCTAAAATCCCCTTCTTTTTCATGGAGGCACTGTCATCATGGGTAGACCTCTGATTCACTTAACTTTTGGGGTAACAGTCCTGCCCCCAGACCCTGAAGAAAAGAACTCTATACAGCATGCTTGCTCTGGAGCTGCTCTTCTTGCCATCCCTTTAGTGCTCTACAAGTACTAAACACTTGTAATAATAATAACAATAGCAGCAGCAAGATTTAAAAAAATAAAAATCACAGGTGGAGAAGAGGGAGATAATTTTACTGGTTTTGTCCTCTTTCTACCCACCATTGGTGCTTGTAGACCTGGCAGCTGGGCATCTATCGGGGGGGGGGGGAGGACACAAAAGGTTATAGCAGCCATGTATTTGTGTGAACCCTCATGCACATTTCTTTATATACCAAAGTGGAATAGCCTTTTGCAGTTTTGGAATCATTGAGCTGTCATCATATTCAAAACTTCTTTTAGTTAAAAGAGGATTCTTTCATTTCACCCCTTGTGTCAATTTTACACTACCCATCTTTGTTGTTGACAACTCAGCTAGAAGATATGTGAATGAAAGAGGAAGCAATCTAAAATAATGACTGCATTGCTTAATAGTTATTGGATGAGTGATCTCAGATCTATATTCATGAGATAAAATATGATGCCTTATTAGAAAAACTGGAACATTTCAAATTTTTTAAAATCTGTTTCTAGCAGACTCAGTTCCTTCACGGAAACATGTGTTGCCACATGTGCCATCATTTCAAAAGTCTAACAAAAACGGTTTAAGATTTAGACTGCTGCTGTTGGCATGCCCAAGGATTTGGCATGCTCAGTGGGATTCTTGACTTGACTTTTCTGTGAATAGCAGAACTTCTCCACACCATGACATACCACAAAGTCCTTTGGAAAGTCCCCCTTCCCATTTCCAAAACCAACATCCTATGTGGCATAGATGGGGCATGATTCACAATCCAAAGTCCATTTGGCCTTGAAAAACCAGTTGTTGGCTTAATTCTGGCCAATGAGGAGGTTTTTTAGAGAAAGAAAGAAAGAAAGAAAGAAAGAAAGAAAGAAAGAAAGAAAGAAAGAAAGAAAGAATTGGGAGAATACATACATGGCACAAATTGGAGTCAAACCCCATCCCTCCTATTAATGTGAGGCAACCACTTTAGGCAGTACGTACTAGGGGTTGGTCAGGAGTGGCAGTGCCCCACCTTTTCTTAGCTTCCTAGCCATCCTTCTCTATTACAGAGTCATAGAATCATAGAGTAGGAAGTGGTCTCATGGGCCATTGAGCCCAACCTCCTGTTCTAGGTAACTTTGTTTGCCTTCCCTTTTCTTCAGATGTCTAAACTCTGTTTCTAAATGCACAATTGTTTTAAGTTACTGCAATGCCAGATATTTGAGAAATGAAGGAAAATTTCAGCTGAGGGTACAGAAATTTTATATGAAAAACAAGACCCTTATTTTTCCCCTCCTCTGGCCTAGTAGCTATAACCCTGAAATTTGCCAGAGCTCTTAATCAGGCTAGATGGTACAACTATTTGGCAGGAGGAGGGAGTAATAGCTAACCTGATGAAGAGTTCTGGGAACTCAAAAGCTTGCACCCTTTTGTGTCATTTTGGTTGGCCCTCATGAAAGTACTGTGAAACTGCGGATTTTATAAATCTGGTATGCAGTGGGTAGTTTCTGGTATGCTGGTAATCTGGTATGCAGTGGATAGTTTCAGTGTGCCTTATTTTGATTATTCAATGAATATCCAGCACTGAACAGTAAGTCCTATTGCCTTCTTATCTCTACTTGGGCAGTGAAACTATACAGTTCCTGAGTACTAGTGAAAAGTAGTCACTACTTTTGGTTAATGTGCATGTAATAACTATAAGGCATTTAAAGGATATTTGGGAAATAAAGAGAACTGGTTGACACTTGTTCCCACACAAATATTTCTTGACAAGTAAAGTTTCCTACCCATCTTAGAGATCCTCTGCCATCTTGGATAAACTTTCTAGTCCCATTGTGGAAATCTGTCTGCCTGATAGATGAAAGGGGAACAGTCTTATAACTAACCTTTTGTTTAACATGATATTCTGATCATGTAACATCAATGCTGAAAAATCAGTATGGACTTCCATTGCATTTGCATTTAGATCTATTTGTTTGTTTGTTTATTCATTTATTTATTTAACATTTCACTTTTTTTCCAACAAAGGATTCAAGGCAGTGTACATGATTTAAAATAAAGTACAATAAAAAAAATAACTTAAATAAAAAGCTACAAATCAATTAACTCACAATTCTGTTAAAAAAAACCCACACAACTTAAAAGCAATTTAAAGACATATTTAAAACATAACTCAATACAGACACAACATGCACCATTAAAAGCTCTATCTGCTGAAACAAGTTAAAAAATAAAGGCCTGCCTGTATAAAGGCCAATGTGGGGAGGGAGGGACATTTGGATCTTCCATGTGTGTCCCTATCCACTCACCACACATTCTCAGACCAGTTTCTGTGTAGATAATCTCGCAAGGTGCCCAAACTGTCTCTAACCTATAGCCAGGCCTGAAGATAGATTGAAATGGATTTAGATAATCCATTCCATCCGGGAACCCATGGAACTAGGATGCTACCACATGCTCTCCAACCTTGCCCTCAAAATGTGACAAGGGAGACCGGCCAGTAGTTATCTAGTGTGACCAGGCTCAGGGTGATTTTTGTTTGTTTGTTTGTTTTGTTTGTTTGTTTGTTTTTTCCAAAAGAGGCCTCAGTATAGTCTTTTTTAGGCAGGATAGCACTCAGCCTTGCTGCAATGAGGTATTCACTACTATCCTTATCTATTCAGCCAGTCCCTCTTTGGCTGCTATGACAAGCCATGAAGTGTTAGGATTCAGCACAGATGTGGTGGCTCTCACCTCCGTAAGGATCTTCAGTTCCTGGTTTTAAGTCAACCATGAAAGGTCAAAATGGCTTGGGGACTGCAGTGCTTCATGGATAGTCATCTGAACCTGTCCAGGTTCTGCTTCAGGCATCCTTTTCTATAGAACTGATTTGTGCAAAATTAGGTGACTGGAAAGAGGGCCTTTTCTGCCCTCTGTGGAACAGCCTTCAACAGCTGACAAAGGAATCAACACATTGAAAATCTGAAAATTCAAGAGGCAAATTAAAACTCAGGTCATTTCTGCACTATACAGTTATAGTGCAATTATTCCACTTTCAACATCCTATGGAATCCTGGGGTTTGTAGTTTAGGGAGGGGCATTTAAAATTCTCAGCCAGAGAGCATTTTGGCCTCAGTAAACTACAAACCTAAGAATTCCACATGAGGTTGAAGGTGGAATAATAGCACTATAACAATATAGTGCAGAAATGGCCTTAGTCAATACAGCTTTTAATGTTTCTTAATCATTTAGTATTTTTATTTTCTACCACTGCTATCTTATTTCCCCCCCTTTTTTGGATCCTTGCTACTGCTTTTAATATTGTTGCTTTTTTATTATCTTTTTGTGTGCCACTTTGAATGCTAAATAGAAATGCATCCTGTAAATTAATGCATTAATTTAAATATGGTCTAAATCTTTGCCCTTTCAGATGTTTCAGACTGTAGCTCCATAAGGCTCAGTCAGCAATGTCAATGATGAGAGATTATGAAAGTTGTAGTCCAAAATATATAAGGTTCCCCATCTCAATGTAAGTGATTGTTCATGTGTCATAATTGATCATGTACCATGGATTTAATGGTTGCCACCACCATCACCATCAGTGGACTGAGGATTAATCTCTTCTGTACTTTTGCAAATCATAGCTATATGCATTTTGGGAAAAATATCTGTGATAGCCAAAGTTAGCCAAAAACATTAATATTTAACTTTCAACCTATTAGCCAAGAAAAGGAATATTTCCTTTATTTGACTTTGTAAGCCTTCATTATTCTGAAACTATTTTTCATCCCAAAAGTGTGCTTTCATAGAATCATAGACTTGGAACAGACACACGGGCCATTCAGTCCAACCCCCTGCCATGCAGGAACACCCTCAAAGCACTCCCAACAGATGGCCATCCAGCCTCTGCTTGTGATCTACCAAGAGTCCTAGATCCCTTTCATATGTACTGTTATCCAGCCAAGTGTCCCCCATCCCATATTTGTTTATTCCATTTTTTTCTGCCTAAGTGTAGGATTGTACATTGCTCTCTGTCAAAATTCATTTTGTTAGCTTTGGCCCGGCCCTCCAATCTGTCAAGGTCATTTTGAATTTTGGTCTTGTCCTCTGGGGCATTAGCAATCCCACCCAATTTGGTGTCATATGCAAATTTGATCAGCAATGCCTTCTACTCCTTCATCAGAGGCCATTTCCGCATGGAGCGGGGGGATCCCAAAAGTTTGTGAGCCTGCAAATCTGCACTGGAGTGCAGGAATGGAGTGGCACACTCCGTGCTTTTGAAAGACCTCTTTCAAGTGGTCTTTCAAAAGCACGCTGGACACCACTTCAGGTCATTTGGGAGCGGGCTGAGGTGTGGATCTACAGTAAGTAGGTCCAACCCAGTCCGCTCCCAGGTGCAAATGTCCTCTCTGGAGGACGCTCTGAACCGTTTCTTTAAGCCCGTGTGGAAATGGCCCAAGTCATTGATGAAGATGTCGAATAGCACTGGGCCCAGGACAGAACCCTGTGACACCCCACTAGCCACTTATCTCTAGGATGAAAATTGGTGAGCACCCTGTGAGTTTGGTTGGTCAACTAATTACCAATCCACCTAACAGTAGCCCTGTCCAGCCCACACTTTACTAGCTTCTTTACAAGAAAGTCATGGGGAACTTTGTCAAAGGCCTTACTAAAATCAAGATTCTTTTCAAAAAAACAATTCCCCTTAAAATTTTTGGTAAATATTATTTGGAAGTACTGTGAATACAAGGTGAATAATTGATATATGAGTGCACTTAATCTCTGATTGTAACAATATTCAGCTACATTTAATAATGTGCAACTTGTTAAGCAGACTTTTTTTTAAAGAAAAGTTTCAGATCTATATGTGTATCATGCAAAGTGATTTAAAACCAGAGAAAATGGTGATGGACCTTTTTAAATAATCCTTTCATTTATAGACATCGTAATAATGACTACAGTAATATTAAATAAATTCAGTACATGTCCATATTTCATTTATATTCATGTAAGAAAAGTTGGCCCATTACTTTGCTGAAATATGCAAGCAAACAAGGAATTCACATATGAGACCTTGTGATATGTAAGTGATATAAAACCAGAGAAGTTGGTTATGGAACTTTATAAATAATCTTTATTTTATGCAGATAAGAAACAAGACCACAGTAATATTAAATAATTCAAAGTGTATCTGTGTTTCATCAATGTTCATTTAAGAGGAGCCAACCCATTGACATTATTGGAAGCAAACCTATAGGTCACATACTTTAAAAAATGTGACCTTGTGCTTAAATAAATTGTATCACTACATTTTTCTTGTCAGTGACATCATTATTTACAAAGAAAGGAGGGTAATAACTACATAGTTTTACCAAATTCTGTATTTATCTCTTGCCTCTTTAAATTTTATAGTTTTCCAGGGTCATGTTATCCTATGATAGCTTATGTTTTACAAAATAAAGTTGGCCCCTTACTTTTGCGGGTTCAGCACTCATTGATTTGATTATTTGCAGGTTATTTTATGTATTTATTTATTTTAAAAAGTCTTACTTTATTTGTCCATCCCAAGGAAAATGTATATTCTGTCTAGGAATCTCTAGGTCTTCCAGCAATATTCTATTCTAATATTCTAGTGGAAGTGGACCATAGAGTCACGCTGGAGGAGCTAGAGAATCTGAAACAGAACACTTCTCTAGGAATCCCTAGGTCTTCCAGCATGACTCTGTGATCAACTTCTGCCAGAATATTCTTAGAGAATCTTAATGATTCTTAGAGAAGTGTTCACTCGGATAAAAAAGAAAAAAATAGTGTTCACAATTTTTATATATGTGTTTTTTTCTATTTACACAGGGGTTTTGCTATCTTAATCCCTGCAAAAGTGGAATGTCTACTGTGTTTTGGTTATTACCTATATAGACATAGACAGGCTGTCTGAGAGACTCTATCAGCCCATATTAGTATGTCTGATTTTGGCTATCTTCAGGGGAAACCTTTCTCTGAGTACCACAGTCCTCAAAGGTACATTAGATAAGAACTTGCAAGAAGGTATTTTTGGTGGGTACTCCCAGACTGAGGAACTCTCTTTGCCAGGAAGCTGGGTTGTGGCCCACTTTGGGAAATGGGATTATTATTAATAGTAGTAACAGTAGTAGTAGTAGTAGTAGTAGTAGTAGTAGTAGTAGTAGTATTTGGACAGGTTTGAGGTGATTAATTGGTTTTTGTGGACGTATATTTTAATGATTGGTGTTGTACTTTCTTGACCGTCTTTGTTTTGTTAAAAAAATGCCTTTAATTCATTTTAATTCTTTGTCTGCTTTTCATACAGCTTAATTAATTGTGTCTGTTGTGGGGAGAGAGATTCTTCAAATGATTGGTATTTAGCAGTATTCTGTTTTAATTCATGTTGTAAGCCACCTTACATCCAGCACTGGCAGAAAGATGATATCTTAAGTAAATAAATATTATTTCTGCCTCATATCTAATTCTTGATTCACAAAAGTAATTAAAGGGCTTTGTTACTGTTTTAAATAGCTTCATGCTATCCTTACCTTACATGGCAAAAGACTAGATATCCTGATTATTTTTTTCCCTTATGCCATCAGAAAATACCACCAAAGAGTTTGTGTTCCTGATTCATCTCACTGCGTAGTCAGAAAGAAAGGTGATAAGGCTAGTATGCAGGTATGGGGGAAATTGTGGCAGCTTCTTGTTTAGACCTGCTCTTTTGTTTCAAATGGTTGGAAATAGGAAGTAAATTCTTCTTACATAAACTTCAGTACCATATCTCTAAGAGGGATGTAATTCTTTGCTGATTTCTATCTTGAAGGAAACCACAAGTAATTTTAGCAATTTCTTTCCATTGTAACAAAGTCTTTGAAGACAACTGAGTGGGTCTTTTTTAAAAAATATATATATTTACAGTTTAGGACTTATTCTGCACATGGTGTCTGGACAGGGGGTTGAACAGAAAATGGCACTTTCTAGACAGAAAATATTATTTCTGCACAGAAACATTGTTTCTGTGTTTCCCCAATTTTTTCAAAGAATAAGTCCTGAACTGTGAAAATTCTTGTCAGTCCAGGACTCTCCTCATCAGGATTTCCTGGCATTAAAAAAGCGTGTTTTCTAACTATTCAGTATATTTCTATATACTTTTTCCATTCCTAATTTGAAAAACCATACTATCCTAACTTGATCAAAAATCTCTCATCTTCAAGATTCTTGCTGAAACAGAGGACAGAAAAACTTCAGTACATGGAGACAGTGTTGAACAATTAAAATCCAGCATATTTCACTTAGTTTAACTTGTGTTAATTAATTCATTTTATGATTAATCCTGATTATTAATCTATACTAGACTACGCCTGTTGAATTAATGGGATCTTGGGATGACAACACTTATGTAAATTCCATTGCTTCAGTGAGTTTACTCTAACTGTGGAGTAACAATTGAGTTTAGACTTTTTGTAAAAAAAATCTTGTGCTAACTTATTATTATACATTGTTCTGTAATATCTGAATAGAAATGAAAATAGTTATTAAAATAAGCTTTTTATTCATTGATGTAACACTAGCTAGAAGATGGATTCAGAAATCTGATAACTTTAAATTGAAAAAGTGCTACAGAAGGAGCTTTTAACTATTTTTCCATTTCTATACATTGTGGCAGAATGAGAGAGCGATTGGATGTGAGTATGGGAAGCATGCAAATTATACAAAAAAAATGCTTTTAAGAAGCTATATCCCAGCTTCCATTAAGAAACTGAAGACACGGCACATATGTATGGGATTCTCAGGTAGTCCAGAGTCTGAAAATGTTTTTTGGATTACAGCTCTTAGCATCCCCTAATTAAGATGATCATCACTGGAAAATTCTGAAGATAGGAAGCTTGAACTTTATCATTTTCCAAGCTCTAAGTTAGTCTCTTACACAGGTCATTAATTAACCCTTTCTCCTTAACTTCTGTGCCTGCCTCATCTGCCATTAGATCATTGTTTTCTCACTTGTGTAACTTAAAAAGTGTTAAAAACTATAGCAGTTGACTTCCTTGCCCTCTACTCCTTCCACATTGTAAAAGAATTTTGAGCAAAAGATTTTGCAAGTAGTTATCCATTCCAAATGTATCAGACCATTTTATGTCACTTCATTTACCTTCCCTCCATTTCTTTCATTGGCTTTTACAAAAATGAACAGTATATGTTGTTGGGGAAATTGAGAGACTTTGGTAATGAGACTCTCAATCAGCAGAGTATTTTAGTAATTGCACAAAAATGGAAGTTGAACAGATCACTAGTCCCACTTCTGTAACTCCACCCCAAACACACTTAATCTAGCTCAAAATAAACACAAAAACAGTTTGGTTAAAAATATGAAAGAGTTTACTCACAAAATCTTGTGCATAGTCTACACAGGTTCAATTCTTGAAGTAGGTAGGAAGAAAATTAAGCACTCACATGCTTGCTGACAATAATCCCTGTTAGGAGTTCTCAGAGCATGCTTTCAGGACAAAAGGCGAAGACAAAAAGGAAGAGTAAATGGCAAGAGAACCTTTTTAAAGAACAAAGAGTGTGTACATGCTGGGGGAAGAGGTGTTAACCAACAAACAGGAAGTTTTCTCTCTAGGCTATCTCTCTATGCTTACAATAGACATGCAAACAAACTAGCCATTTAATTAGGCATGCAAAGGTTGCCACTCCCAACATATGTCACCACAGATTACTGTTCCTGTCAAACTTTTTCCCAATTCTGGCCAGATTTTTTTTTGTCAATTACTTTCTTGTGGCTGTAGGATCAACTTCCAAACTAATAAGAATTGTGCGATGTCCCAGGTCATATGAGTCAAAAGAATGTGTGAGGTCAGCCATTCTCACACACTGTCTGTGGCCTGTATATCAAAGTTTGGAAAAGTTGCTTCTTTGGACTACAGAGGTGTGCTGTCTGGTGGGTTCTGTGAGCTATACCTCAAATAAGTAAGTAATAATTTTTGCACATTCTGATCTTTATACTACTGAAGCTCCTTGTGGCAAAATATGAACCCCAAACCTCACAAGCCTGCCTTTCTCCAAGCCCATTCCAAAGTAAGCCTCTTTAAAGTTCAAAAATGAGTTCTCGTGGCCCCCCACTTTCTGCTTTTTTTCCACACAAGCCACCATTACCACCATGATCTCTTTCTTTTAAGACTCACCTAGGGGAGAAGGCTTGTCGTAGAAACTTTTCTTGGGTCTAAGATCAAGGGTAGGGAACCTGTAGCCCCCTATTACAATGTTGGACTGTAATTTGCACCAGCCCTTTCCAGCACGGCTAATGGTCAGGGATGATGGGAAATGCCATCCAATAACACTGGGAGTTCCCACCCCTTAACTGTTAAGTACACACAACTAGAGGTTCCAGACAGAGGAAGGAATCCTAGGGTGAGAGCACTACCTTGAACACAAATTGTCTGCATTATATGTGTGTGTCTGTCTGTTTCTTTGTGTGTTGCCTGTTGCTCCAGCTTGCTTCCAGAAGGCTGCTTTTAACCTCCAGGGTTCCTGTAAAGTTGCTGCCTGCCCTCCCTCCTTCTCCTTCCAATACTTCTTCAGGGCTCAGAAGGAAGAAGCAATCATCAATGTGGAGAAACAGCGAGCATGGATTCCTCAAGGAGAAAGGAGGTAATCAGCATGCACTCAGGCCTGTTGTGTGCACTGGCAACCAAGGGAGCACAGCAACAGCATGTATCCATTACTGTCTTCAAAACTGAAAGCACTGCTGTATCCTAAGAGTCAGAAATTTTATTTTGCTTGAAACTCCCAGTAGTTGTAGCCAGCATTGTCAACACTGAAGGAGCTACACTCCAGAAACATCTAGATAGCCACAACAGTCCACCTCTTTTCTACTGCAAAGCTATGGTCCCTTCACCTGACTTGGTCAGGGAAAGGCTTGGAACTTTTGGAGCTTTTTTACTGTGACTATGATATGTCCTGTGGAAAAGAGGGCCTGACATTCCCAAGGGATACTTTCCCAAAGAGCACCTAGCAGAATGTTGCTCTTCTTATGCTTACTGAAATTAATAGGACTGCTCTGGAATAAAATGTGACTACCATCCACAGTAACCAAATATATCTTTTTAAATCCCGTAACTCTGGTGGAGACATAGGCCCTTTTCACACGTGGGGAGCCGAAACGGGGCGGCGCACACAGGGGCAGAGATTACCTGCATGCGTTTTGCTCCGTCCCTGCTCCGTCCCTGTGGGGAGCGCGGCTCCGCCGCTCCACACGCCGCCGAATTTCAGCGGTGTTCGGCGGCGCCCAAAATGGCGGCTGGCGGCTTCTGGCGGCGCTCTGCCAATCAGAGCAACGCACCAGCTGGAAGCCCGCCCCCGGGCAGATCTGCAGAGACGCACTAATGCGTCTCTGCAGATTCACACCGGGAGCAGCCGCGGATTAGTGCGGGCGAGTTTCATAAAAACCACCTGGGAAGGTGGTTTTTAAAAAACTCGCAGCGCCACCCTTGCGGCTGCACTAGAGTGGTTGGAGGTGTGGAGCCTCACCTTTTCCAACTGCACTAGATCGCCCCGTGGTGTGAACGACCTCCGTCTCTGATCGTCTGGACGCGGAGTTTTACCCCCGCGTGGAAATGGCCATAGAAACTGTATTTGCTGTATTTGTGCTTATTCCCATTGTAGGACTTTTCAGCCCTTTCCCTCATAATGAATCAAGAAGAAAAGGAAAGAGGGAAAGAATGAGCAGCAGGATCTATGACTGCCCAGTCTCCCTCTGCATTGTGAGACTGAATGTTATGTGTTCAGAATCCATGTTGCAAGGCTGCAGTCCTTTGAAAACGCTGTGTGCTTTTACTTGTGAAGCATTTGTTGAATATGCTTGGCAAGTGAGACTGAATACACATCAGCCATCCAGTGACAAGAGAGGTGAAAAGACTAACAGCTGTTTAGAAATTCATAGAAGCACATGTTCAAGCTTTGAACCACAGCTTGTTCTTTGATTTGCTTTTGTGTACACTTTATTCCTCTTAATTGATGGAGTGACATATTAGGTAATTAATTCCAACATCTTTTTTTGTAGAGAGAGGGTAAAAGTAAGAACAAGATGTTCTGTAGAAGTCTGTGAGAGTGAGTGTAATGAAGCACTAGCTCAGAAACAGCAGAGACAATTCCATGTTTCTCTGTGGTGAGCTTGGAATGGTCCACAACTCAGAAAACAGTCATGAAGGTAAAAATAGAAGTGAGAAAATAACTATCATGGTCAACAGGAAAGTACTTTTATACAACAGTGGTCTGTATGCATGCATCTGAGTAGACCTTGGAAAATGTGATTTTTTTTGTTTTTTATTTTTTTGTAACTCCCACAAGCTCTCAATCACTACGGCCATAACAAACTATGACTAGAATTTTATCAGTGGCTTAAACATATGCAAGTAAGTTCCATTTTGTATGATGCATGCAAGACTATTCTCTCCCCTTTTGTATTCTCTCCAAAAACCTCCAACTGCTTGGTAGCTATCAAACTCCAGAGAGGTTCCAGCTGATGTTGCTTTTCTGTGAGGAGGGGAGAGGCTATTCAGTTCATGAAGATCCAGATGCTCTGGGCTTCTGGTGTAAGGAAAAGGCAGGTGCATCCCATTTGAGAATCAACCTTCATCCCAACCAAGCTGAGACCAGAGGCTACTTCGTGGTCTGAATTTCTCTTCCTCCAGTAAGCAACAACAGGAAGGGCCTGGATCTTGACAGCTACCGGGATCTTGGCAAGAAATTGTGTTTGGAAGTAAAAAGGAAAAACATGCATGGAAAGAACCAATTCTCCCCTTCCTGGAGTTTTGACATTGGTCTGTATCTGGAGTTACTTTTCAACAATATGAGTGCTCCTTCCAGTGAAAAGAAGGGGAGGGAGATAACAATCCAGTAAAAGAATGGAGGGAGAGGCAATTTTTCCTTGTTCCTAGTGTCCAATCCTCTATGTTCCACAATATTATCTCCCCTAAGGTCTCCAGCTCTCTGCAGCAGATTTTCAGGGTACATGAAAGGGAAGAGGAATCAGCAAAAATTATTTCCCCTCCTCTCTTCAACAAGAGCATCCCATGAGTGGAGTTCCACTTACAGGAGCTCTGGAGGCAAGCCACTCTCACTGACAGTGCCAACCATCTGTTTGGCGTGAACATAGTGTACAGAAGCCTCCAACATGCATGAAGGATCTAATTTAAAGAAGTGGGCCATGTGTGGAAGATAGTTTCCTAAGTTAGAAAAGTAAGGCATGAGCAGAAGGTAGTATAGAATGCCCCTGTTGGAATGAAATTTGGTATCACTCTTATTTCAAGGACTATTCTTAATCCCCAAAAACAGACATCTAAGACATTTCCTGTTATTTACTTTCTCATCTAAACTGAAATACTGTAAAATTGATTACATGCATACAAAAGCAGATGGTGGATTTTCCTCTTTCACAGATACTTCAGAAGAGCTAGAAATATAGACCTGTCTCGGCTTTTAAGTATATTTGTGTATACATCAAGATGTAGATGTTAGTTAGTTGATTAATACAAGTCAGTCATTGCAGACTAATAGGTGAGGGAAAGATGTGCAAAAGCTGGCTGGATTTTAATTGTTGATTAAATTCCTCCAATATGAAAACACTATAGTCACACATAACAGAGTCAATACAAAGAAATAAGCCACAGTAAAAGGATGAGCAGACACACACATAAAAAACATTGATTTGCTGACAGGCTTGAACTTGTCTGTCATATCAGAGGTTCATTCCTTCCTGAGAAGGACTATGATACAAAGCAGGGTCCGGAAGCTATTATCACTGCTGAAGAAATCCCATGGGAAAAAAGTTTCAGTCTGTCTAACCCTTCAGCAGACACAGCCAGGACATTTGCCCCTTAAAAAAATATCTATGCCTGTGGGAAGAGATACTGCATCAACCTATAGCCTATGAGATTGAGATACTAAAGACATTTCTGCAACCAGTGATGAGTAGTGCAAAACATAAATGTTCAACACAGTAATATCTGTCTGGATGCAGGATACATTTTACTGCATGCTCCAGAGGGGAGGAATTCATGAAGCTGCCTTCCGAATAAGACCACTGGTTCATCTAACTCAGTAGTGTCCACACCAACTTGCAGTGGACAGAATATTTGAAGTGGTGGACAGAATATTTGATAATATTTCCAAAATAATAATAATAATAAACTGCTGAAAAATATGGGTTCTGAGAAAGCCTGATGAGAACAATCTTGGATGAATGCAAATTTGTACTTCAGAACATATTTTGCACAAAAATTCATGCATGACAGATAACAGATTTTTTTCACAAGAAACAGTACTTTTGAACAGAATAGTAATATTTTTATGCAGAAATATTATTTTCAGGAAAAAAAACTGTTTCCTGCACAAAAATTGCAGGGATTGGGGACTCATTCTGATCTGGTTTCTGTATAGGAAATATTGTTTTTTTCTGTGCAGATAACAATAATGCCTGGTAGCAGCTACCAATAAGTAAGTCTGGATAACTATTTCATATTCAAAATCAGTAATTAGTAATGATTGTGACACTATTGCAGTGATTGTAACTCCTCCCCAAACCTACCTTACCAGCCATCAGCTGCATGAGGAGATGCAGGGCTTATTGTTGCAGTGATAGAAGCATGGGTGAATGAGGTTTCCTCAGGTTTAGGGGCAGAGCTCAGGCCAGGAGAGGTTACTTAGTTAAATATACTTAACCGAGTAGCTGATCCAGGATTCTGGCCATTAACATCATCACCATCAACAAAAACAAAAACAACAACAGCAATAGAATAATAGAAATAAATTTTTCTGTGTGGAATATGCTGTCATGTGCACAAAACAGCCACATGAGAATTTTGTGCAGAATAAGTCCTGAACTGCAAAACTGTATGGTTTTCAAAGACTTTCTCACAAAAGGAAAAAAAAGAATTGCTAAAATCGATGATTGCCTCTTTCAAGAAGAAAATTAGTGAAGAATTACATCCCTAGTTTTGGATGCTAAATATCCAATCTCTACCTAGAAAACTTCACTTATTTTATTCTTGCATATAAGAGGCAATAGCTGAAAATCTTCATTGGGTGCAATTAAAAGTATTTTTGCAAGTTTTAGGATGGGATTTTTTTTGCGGGGGCAGTATCTCTGGACTGGCTGAAAAACTTAACTTGCACAGAACAAAATTTTTGAACAGAAAACAGTATATTTTGCAAAACAGGCTTCTGTGCAAAAACATTATTTCTCTCATAAAAAATTTTTTGCATAAATTTTTCACTAAATATTCCTGAATATGAAAAATCTTGCTGTAGTTGAGGCATGCCTTGATGTGCTAAGATTCACACACACACACATATATGGGTGTGTGTACGTGTGTGTGTGTGTGTGTGTGTGTATATGCAAACAAACATATGCATACATATATATCTGCTGATGAAGAATTAATCAGGGACCTTCTCAATGTAATCTGTGTGTTCTACCACTGAACTTTGGTCCCTTCCATAAGATGAGAAATATTGTTCTTAGAATTTCCATCTCTTTTTAAAATATTAATTTTTATGTAACTGAGTCACAAAAACACAACAAAACTACATTCCTGTCTCTTGTTGTTTGACAGACTAATAAAAATTTTGCCCTTTAACTGAGCCACAAATATCTACTTTTAAACTGAAACACTATGAAGCAGGCATGCCATAATTTAGAATTAATAGACACATCTTTGAAGAATTAACTGAACTATTTAGTAATACTTAATTAAGTAAGTAACTAAATGGGAGCCAGACAGTACAGCATACTGAAATGATATATGGGAGAAAACAACAAATATTCAGTCTTGGATTGCTAACACTCATTTCATATAATAAAACTCGAAATGAATTAGCAATTGGCAATTACAACAGGGAAGGCAAAGATTGCAGTGTTGGGTCTGACCTAAGTTTGAAAAATCTGTAGAGATACTTCTGGTGATGTAAAAGGTATGTTCATACTTGTCCAATGATAAATTTAAGTTCATATTCGTTCCTTCTTTCTCTTCATATGATAGCACTGAAGCTTTCTCTGCTGTTTTTTCACTACAGAGCCAAGCATGACACCTGGAAATATCAGTCCTTTTCAACCTTCACTCACAGCTGCTTCCTAGCAAAGTAATGATAGGATGCTGAGGGATGATTACCTATGCTAAACCAAATGTTCTTTTAAGGGTGAGGGGGCAGAATTTGATAGCACGAATTCATGAATGCTCTCAACATATTTCCAGAATTCTTTCTCATGGCAATCAAATGGTTTCCATATGTGTCCACCAAAGGTTTCTCCTCTCTCCTATTACTTATGTGTTTACTACAACAAGGCTACAGAGGTGCGATTTAGATAACAGGAGGAATAAGTTGAATCCTGTATGACATACATATTTTTGTATATTTAAAATAAAATTAATAAAATAAAAAGTCTCCAAAAATTATCTGAAGCACTTATACACAATAATATGCTGATGTGTGTGTATTCACCTCCTCCACCAGCCAGTACTAGCCACAGAGGCCTAGCACACACAATCTCAATTCCCCTACCATTTCCAGACACAATGCTATTCTTGAAGAACATCAATTGATTTAACATGCTGCCCAGTTCACAGCATTATAATTCCATTATTCCAGTGCTGAAAGGTGCTAAGTTCTCTCATTGCCAACAGCATTCCAGACCCAGTCCAGTGATGGCAGTTATACCATTTAAAGCCCTAAGCAGCTTGTTGTCTGGCTATCTACTTGCATCTATGTAACCCTGTTGAGATGTTAAGATCTTCAGGAGAGGCCTTCAGGAAAGTACCATCATCTGTGGAAGTGTGCTGGGAGAAACAGGACTTTGTTCTGTGTTGCTCCAGACTGTGGAATGCACTTTCCTCAAGGAATAGTTTGAGTGTTGAACTATAACTGGAGGCCAGGGTTTGATTTCCCACTTGGTCATAGAAACTCACTGGGTGACCTTGTACGCATCACACACCCACAGCCCCAGAAAACCCCATGATAAGTTCACCTTAGGGTTTCCATAAGTTGGAAACAACTTGAAGGCACACAACAACAACAACAACAACAACAACAACAACATATGGCAGCTTTAATGGTCTTATTTGTTTTACTTCCTTTTAATTTGCTTGTGATCTGTTTTTAATGATGTTTCTAGCTAAATTGGGTGTTATTTCGTAGTAAAAAGGCAGGGCAGAAGTCTAATAAATAAAGAATAAATTGGGTTTACATTCTGCTGGCATGTATAGCATATTGATATGCAAAACCAATTGACCTACTCTAAGCAAGGACAGAGGAACTTGACCCAACAATCAAGGACTTTCAGTCCTGAGAGGAGCTCTATGTACACATAATCAATATATGCAGAAATTTCCTTCACTAGGGCTGGTCCTACCATTAAGCAGTGTATGGCAGCTATCTCAGGTATTAGATATGGAGGTCCGTTGGCCTTCCATAACCACATCCACTGATTCAACCAACCATGGCTTGAAAGTATTCCAAATAAATAAATGAATCCAAAAAGCAAACTTTGATTTTGCCATTTTATATAAGGGATGCCATTTTACTACACAATTGTACATAATGGGACTTGAGCATCCACAAATTTTGGTATCCATGGGGAATCTTGGAAATGAACTCCAGAGGATAGTGTGGTCCCACTGTACAAGGAAATCATAGCAACTTTTTAGTTATTTAGTAGTCTGGATGATCCTGGGATTTTCTACCTCAGGTTTCAAAATAGCTTGCCTGGCCTTGGAGACTCTGCAGTTTGACTGGAGTGAATGGAGGTCTGGCACATTGCCTCAGACTTGCAAATATCTTGGGCCAACAAAATATCTTGGACTGTTCCTGCCTATCATATATATACTAAATCAGTGAGGTAGCTGTGTAAGTCTGTTGCTGGAAAGTCAACAAAGAGTCTTGTGGCATTGTAATGACTAACAAGTTTTATTTGGCATAACCCTCTGTGGACTGCAGCCCACTCCATCAGACACACATAACTCCATGCGGTCTCTACTTACACAGAGTATCATGGGAAACTGCTGCCTTGGGATCCAGTTATCTGATACAACTAAATCTGTGTAAGAAAGCCCTGGTGCTTCTGTTTTGTCTTAAGCAGCTTCAGGGAGAGGAAATGGAGCAGGAGAAGCAGTGTGAGGATGCTTAAGACTTCCTCTTTCCAGGCTTATTTGCTCTAAATCCTGCCCACACACACATATGCAAACTTTTTTTTCTTCCTACAGAGCTAAAAATGTGTGTGTCTCAAAATGCAGTAAGCTTGCAATGTATAGTTTATAATGCAGTTTAAGGGAGATTCTGCAAAAGAAGAACAGATCCACATTGGCACATACCTAGCTTGTTTAAGCTGATGCTTATGAGCCAAAATGGTGTTTTGAGAGGAGTTCTTTGGGGGAAACCATCCTTCATGGGTGAAGGGTTTTCAGCAATATTCCAGACCATGGAGCAGGTTGAAAACATCCCACCATGACATCCCTACTGCATCTCTTTAAAGGCAGTGGTCCCTTCAATGGAAGCATTCCACAAGCATCAACCCCTTGTGAATTGTACTGTGCATTCCCTCATGTAAAGTCAAAGCAGAAGGATAATGAGCCCAGTAGTGGTGTGTCTTCTTTGAACAGCCATTACAATAGAACTGAGTTTGCAGCACTTTTATGAAAGAGGGGAAATGAGTCCTACAGTATAGATGCCAAGCCATTTTTCTTACGCACAGCGTTCCACAGGTGAGGTGGCCTAGTCAAATAGAGCATCTTACCAGTAACCAGCCATCTAACTTCAAACACTGCCTGGAGAAGGGAGAATATCTGACAACAACTAGGACAAGAAAGAGTTGGAGTCCATTCACACTACAAAGTTATAGTTCTATTACTCTACTTGCCATTGTTCCATCCTATTGAATTTTGGGGTTTGTTGTTTGGTGACGCCCTGGAGTAATTTGGCTGTGAATTCTAAATGCCCCTCCCAAAACTGGAAATCACAGGGTAGAATCACGGGTGAATAATTCTGCAGTGTGATTGGGCTCTGGGTTTCAAATACCCATTCAGTCACAATTTTCACTGGGTGACTTTGAGCTGCCATTCACTGTCTCTCAGCCCACATTCCCTCCCAGGGTTGTAATGAGGAGAAAGAGAGAGAATTGTGATAAGGTCCCCAAGTTCTTCATGGCAAGAGTGAGATGTACATGTAAGAAGTCAATATCATCAGTATCTGATATGCGCATTGTTTATCATTGTGCAAAAATATTGCTTTTAGCTTCTGTTATTTTTACGGCATTTGAGTTGTGTTTGCCCAATATCTTTTCTCTCCTCTATGCCTGAACACTTGCACTACAAAATGGAAGCCAATTCAGTGTGCCACTACTTTAAACCAAGCTGATGCCCTTGCTTTTGCATGCAATATTGGCACACTGGCAAATATGTGTGTCTTGAAGAGGCCTGGTGCACTAGCACCATTCATGGAAATCGTCCTCAGTTGAATGAGACACCCTGCACACAATATCATCCCCCCCCCCTTAAGTTCTTACTATTTTCCTCTTCAGACCTCAGGGGCAGGTTCCCTGTTGGTGGAGTAGAGACTCTGCTCCACCTTTTAGCCTGTCGGTGGAGCTATCCAAGGTGCTGAATTCTCTCTCCAAGATACTTTCAATACTCTGGATAGTTCCTTTAAAGTTCAGGCTAAAACTCAGAGTGGACTCAGCCCCTCACCACCAAAAAAGAACCCCAGGCAGAGAAAACTTGAGATTTAGCCTTCTGCAGCCTTCTTGAGCTTTGCTCAACCATAGGGTATGGCTTAGTGAGAGGATAAATCCCAAAGTTTTAAAAGGAGGGGAAAAACAAGGCTAAGGCCGATGGAAAACCTCTTCCACAATGTATTTGTTGGGAAGTGGTTCATGAACCAGTTTATTGGAACTGAATTAAGAAAGTCCTCTAGCCTGTTTGAAGTTTTCGTCCTGAGAAGATCCCTCCATCTCTCTCTCTCCTACCCAGAGACAGACAGAGAGAGAGGAGAGAGAGAGATGCCCACAAAGAAAGGCGATTCCCCCCAGTCTCGCCCGCTCCAAACACCCCCAAGCAGAAGAGGGAGGCAGAGGCGGTGGGAAGGGGGATCAGAGCCTCCTTCGTCTGGGGCACCGCGGCGCTCGTCCTCCCTCCGCCTGTCCGGATGCCAGATTTGCCGCGTTGGGGCGGGTGTTGGGACAAGTTCTCGAAGTTCGATCTGCGCCGAAGAAACGCCTCCGTAAAGTAGCGGCTGGCGCCCTCCCGCCTCTCGGGTTTCCAAAGAGGAGGAGAAAGGGAGCGCCTGAGTCCCGAAGAGCGCGGCGCTCGACCTGATCCCTTGCCCTGGTTTCTGGCGCTGCTGCTTTGCTTTGCCCTGCCCTGCCCTGGGCGTTTGAATCCCAGAGACTGTGGATTTACTTCCTAAGAGGCGTGAAGGGGAGAAAAGCCGTGGGAGAGATCCCCGACCTTCGTAGACACCCCCCTCCCCGTTTTGTCCTTCCCACACCCTTTTTCTATTACCCCCCTCCCGGTTGCCCTGGAGTGATGCCTTTCCGAACCGGGAGTTGGAGACCTAACCAGGAAGAAAGCGCTCCGGGCTGTGCTCCAATCCGACACCTTTGGGGTGGGATGTAGACGTGTGCGTGCGAGCGATTCCGGGGCCACTGAGCCAAAGAAAGGAGCGACCCGGGAGCCGAGGGGACTTTGCTGAGCCGGCGAGGCGAGGCGTGCGCGCATGTGGCCTTAAACCCCTCTTCTCTCCGTGGCCAAGAAGAGGGGTGGACTCTGCGGGCAGATGTCCCTGGCGCTTGGGCCAAAACAGCAGGTAATTGACCGGTGCTTTTCTTTCGGGCGCGATGCTTTGTCTTCGCAGCTTCCCAAAGCGACTCTACTGACGGCGAGGAGGCGCACCCCGGCCGTCTGCACGGCGCTGTTGTTCTTCGAACGTCGCGCGAGCTGTTCCTGGAAAACCAGGGGGAGGGGGAAAGAAATGGTTTGCAGAAGCGAGAAGGCTTGTAAAGGATATTTTTGTTCCCCCTGGCTCGAGCGAGGGATGAAAGAACTGGAAAATATGGTGGTTTTGTTTTGGGTTTGGTTCCCCACGCGCCCCCTCCTCCCTCAGCCACTCTTTTATGGGGTTTGAAAACTTGGAATGAACTGTTGACTGGCTTGCAAGGGGAAGAGGTGAAGGATTTTTTCCCCTCCCTCTCTGTTTCTCTCGATCTCCCCTCTCCCTCCCTTCTTTCTTTATTCCTTTCTTTCCCAGTGAATCTACAACAGTAATGACTCAGGGAATTAAAGGGCATTTTTCTCTAATGGGAAGCATGTGCATGGGGAAGGTACAGCGGGCTCTGGTGTCTCTCAATATAACCCTGTTGCTCCTCAGGCGTGCGCACACACATGGGCGCGTACACACGCGCGCACACAAAATTCCCTTCTGCTGCTACTGTCCTGAAGGTTGCTGGTAGAATCATCAGCCTTCGCTCTTCACCACCTCCTCGTTCTTTCTCCCTCCTTAGAGAGGAAACCTGAGGCCACCTTGGGGATTAAAAAAAATAATAATAATCCTGGCCTTGATCCCACCGCCTCTGTCCAGACAGAAAATGCACACATGCTGGCGTCTCACATGAATGGGCTGCAGAGAGAGTCGGACACAAGAGGGTTCCATTTCTGACCAGACTCTCTTTGACTTCATCCTGTGGAATCTCTCAGCCACTGTTAGTTTCATTGTCTCCTTCTCTGATCATCACTGCAACAGAATTCCTCCATTCAAGCACACACATACAGTATAGAGCACATATCATGCATTCTCTGGGAACCCTGCTTTTCCTCTCCCTTCTTTCCATGTAGGTAAGAACTGGAAACAATCCATAGGGGGCCATGATTGTAGTATTGTGTATTTTTATGTTCTTAAACAATTTATAAAAAAGTTAAAAAACATAGGGGGCAGTGAGCCACAATTTGAAGGGCACGGGGCAAATGGAATTTGTTTTCAGTCTCTTTGAAAACATCTTCAAAAGCAGTAATCCTAAACATTTCTTTCTTTTCCCAACCTGTTCACCATCTCAGCACTGGAGAGCTGCAGGATGGCCTCAGAACACAGTGCTTATAGAGTTCTAGTTCATGCTCATTACCAACTAGTTTGTCTTATTTTTGATGAAGGATCTACTGCCAGGAGCTGTGGATTCAGTGGGTTCATTCTACACAGGGGTAAAATAGGGTTTAGGTCACTGTTTCCAGCATATCATGGTGCATTTGTCGTTCTAATTGAAGACAATCTTCTTTAACTTTTTCAGTTTACATTACTTGCCCATCAGTTCATGTTTGTAGCTCAGATATAACTGAGAGGCTATTGTAGTTAAGTGTATTTTGATTAATCAGACTGGTTAAGAGTATAGTAGACTGACTGTTAGTGCATTGGGATGAATTGTTAGTTGGGAAAATCTACCCAAAAGGTATTCACCAAAATTTCTCATCAGAGTAGAGGTTAGATTCAAGTGGGATGCTGCAAGGCTCTCTTCTAAATGAGGTACTCTTCGATTCTTTTTTAGACCTCTCTATATTAAGGTCTGTTACTCTAACAGTCCATAACTATTAGTCATGCTGGTTATAGACCAAAACATCTGGAGGGTCAAGAGTTCCCCAGCCCTTGATTTAGATGAAGAGGTTGAGGTAGAATGCTTTACAAATTTGCAGATAATACAAAACTGGGAGAAATAGCTAACACCTCAGAATATAGGAATTCAGAATAAGCTCAACAGAATGGAAAACTGAGTCAAAAAGAAATTCAGCAAAGAGAAATGTAACATTTTATATTTAGGCAACGGAAATCAAATTCATGGGCTGGAAGATACCTTGCTTAGTGATTTTAAATGTGAAAAGGATCTTAGGAGTACAATTAACCAGAAGGGAACATGAAGTGGTAACTGCTAAAAGGGCAAATACAAGATTCTAATTGATAAGGCCAAGGTTTCCAAGTCATGGAGACTAATAGTTCCAAAATATACCAGATTAGTTAGACTTCAAATGGAATATGCAGGCTACACTTTAAGAAGGAACCAGACAAATTTAAATGTGAAGGGGAGGACAATGAAGATGGCCAAGGATACTGGTAGAGGAAGAAATCTTGTAAGGAAATACTGGAGGATGTGGATC
This sequence comes from Ctenosaura bakeri, assembly GCA_948474755.1. Lineage (NCBI taxonomy): Eukaryota > Metazoa > Chordata > Lepidosauria > Squamata > Iguanidae > Ctenosaura > Ctenosaura bakeri. The sequence continues at coordinate 682,647 of CAOLHI010000230.1, read as the reverse complement.
TGTTTAGCTTTGGAGAAGAGGAGATTGAGAACAGACTTCTTCAAATACATGAAGGCATGTCAAACAAATAGGCAAAGACTTCCTCTCTGTTTCCTCTGATAGCAAGGCTAGATCTCATGGGCTCAGGTTATAGGAAGGTAGACTTTTGGTTGAACTTTCATAGACATTTGTTAGTGGAGAGAGCCATTTGGTGGTAGAGTAAGCTACCTGGGTACTGATTATTTCACAGTGAAGGCCTTGAAGACAGCATTGGACAATGCTCTGTTGGGGATCCTCTAGCTCTGGATTTCTCGCGCAGAGCAGCAGGTTCATCTAGATGGCTTAGAAGGATCCGTTCTGGTTCTTTGTTTCTGTGAAGTCAAACTTCCCATCTTACCAGGATGGTAATTATTCATTTTGTCCCTACTTTCTACTTGCACTTTTTAAAAAAGTGTTAAAGGAACAAAAGCCTGTTTGTCTTTTGTTCCTTATTAATCATATTTGCTCCCTATTAACTTGGCTAAGTTCCTTTTTTGGATGACATCTCTCAGGATCCTCCAAGTAGTAGCTTTTCCAAACTCAGTTTATAACTGTAGAAACTGAAGAAACCCTTCTGCCTGGCATCTGATCACTATTTGTTTCATAGTGAGACCTGCTGCTCTTCAACCTCTGCTCAGGCATGCTGCTTTCCCCCATCCATCAAGCCCAGATAGATCTTAGTGGTTGTGGCATGCTGTTTAGCTTCATTTTCTTGAAAACCTTTTCCAGTTCTGTTACTAGACTGGCAGGATGAAATAGGGGACAGAACTTTTACATCTTTCAAGCAGAAATGGGAATTGTACAGTCCTTCAGGTATTGGTGGACTGCAACTCCCAGCAACCTCAGCCATCATAGCCAGGTGTAAAAACATCTGATGGGTTACAATAACCCTATGCCTCTTTAAAGACTGTGTAATATGGAGAATTTTGGCAGGGACAATTTTTCTAACTTTTGTAGCATTGCAGCATGACAAACTGGGTTTTCTGAAGTTCCTTCTTCTATCTAGATGAATGTTTTTAGCAAGACAGTTCCTCTTTGCACCCACCTCACTCATTACTAGACACCTGATCCAAATGCCTGAGCCAAAAGAGATTCTTGGCCCTGAAATCATTGCCATTTCCATTAAATACTAACAAAAGTTTGCACAAATGGCTTTTCTTGTCATGTGCAGTATAAAGACAATAGCACAAACTATACCAACCTCTTTTCTTTCTTTCCTCCTTACCCTGGATCTATTAAAAATGAAAAGTATCTCCAAGGGAAGCTTACTAGTAATATTCATGAACTTGTATTCATGACACAGACTGAATTTCTCTGTTCTTTCCAACTATTTTGCTCATTCTGATAGCAAATGTAGATAAGAGCTTTTTCCTGTTATCAGTTGTTCTAGGTCTATTTACCATTTAATCTACCAATGAAGCACACTTACAGATATCTGGAAAGACTTAAAAATGCTTAACTATGTAGTTTGAATGCCCCACATGGTTAGGGCTATAGCAAGGACATTCTTTACTTATTAATTAGTGCTGATAGAAACACTAGAACAGGCATAATAGTTCACATATGCCTTTTGACAGTGGGCCACTTAGCATATTTTATGGAGTTAAACCTTTTACATTCCACCTTTCTGTAAGTATCACTTCCCTGGACTCTTTTGCATTTTCCTCATCAGTGAACATGAGAATACACTGCACTGAAAAGCATTGTCTGTGCTTGATTCAGGCATCACATTGAGCCATGACCTAATTCCAGGTAAATAAGCTTGAAAAAAGCTTCTGGCACACACACACTCTCTTGACATCTTTCCCTCCCTTTTTCCGTTATGCTTGGCCTGGAAACAAGACTTAAACTAGGAAGCAACTAATTAAGTTGGGTGGATGCGAGGGTGGGGGAGAACACAAGCCAGAGGCTCATTCCAGACCCAATCACATTGTGCAAAACATTGATTTCATATGCTGCCTGAACCAAGCCATTGTGTTTGATGTAGCATGAGGTGATCTGAACATTTTGCCAACAGTCAGTAGTGACTGCAAAGTGATATTGCAGGCATTGAGTGGTGAATCTAATGTATGGGCAATGTATGAAAACTGATGCTGTCCAAATGGTTTTCCTGTCCAGGTTACTTAACAACATCACGAAAAGGTAAAGTCTTTTAAATGGTTTCCATGAGAAGATGCTATTCAAAGCTGAGATCCTGCATTGGAGGCATAGCTTCAATAGCATAACTACATTCCATCTCATGCTCTGGCCTTGAAGCACACCTTAAAAGCCAGTCTACCATCCATATCAAGAAGGTTCTGGTGAATGGGCACTGCAAGATGGCATGGTCAGCACCCACCTGTCCATGAATGACAATGTGAGGGAAAGTTACAATAAGAATCCACAAGGATCCCTGTTTTTGCTTTTCACAGAATCACTCAATGATGGGAGTGCTATTCACACCATCTTGCAGAACCCCAGTCACCAGCACCACAGAAATCCATCACTCCAAGCCATAAAAAGTTGATTGTCTTTTAAGGTGGATTTCAGGAGCATTTACAGTTGGGCACAGGTGCCATAATCACAGATATGAATACAAAGAAGTACCTCTAGCTTACAACATTGTAACAGCTTAACAAGATGCCAGCCCACATTTGTGTTATTTTGTATACAGTAGTCACAACTTTTTGACCAGAATCTAATCTAAAACTAAAAGGAGGCACATGTGGACTATAGCTTCATATGGATTAGAAGTGCAAACTTTTCTTATTCATTTACCTTAGCGTAGCTAGTACTTATTTGAGCTCATCGAACAGGTTAGTCCTTTATTTATCTTCTGAAAAGGTAGCGTTGAATTATTTGTTCTTTGTTATCCTGTGTTTTATTTTAATTTCTTTTACTTTCAGTCTAACTTGCCTCACAGAGTTGTTGTGAAGATAAAGTTAAAAGGAAAAAAACTATGTATGTCATCCTGAGCTCATTACAGAAAAGGCAGGATATAAATATAAAAATAAATTATAAAAGACAGAAATCTCAATCAGCTATGTAGCTAAGTAGTATTTCCTGGCCCAACCTCTCCCAATTCCCACTTACTAGGCAGCAGCTGCTGCAATTGACAGAGGTCTGTTCCCTGAGCAGCTGATCCTCCTGTCAGTTAACACTGTTATGGAAGGCAGAAGCAGGGCCCAGAGGCAGTTCCCCCTTGCATGGGGACCACTTGCACAAGGAGGATGGGTGGGAATGTCAGCCAGCTGCTTCCTGATCCACACAGGAACTGATCCCTTTTGATTACAGCAATTGCTGCCTGTTAAGTAGAAATGGGAAGACTTTCACAGTCCCTACATATTCCCTAAACTAAACTAGGGAATATGTAGGGATCATGACTATGAACCAGTCACAAATGCATAATTCTAGGTTACTTGTTTGTGAATTCCAGCCACAATAGTTTCCAATAGTTTCTGTTCCATTTCATTCATCATCTAAACAAAGAATGCAAATACATGCATTTATACGTCAATAGATAGGAAGACAAAGGGCTCTCCAATGAAGTTATGACTATATACCATCTTGCCACAAGAAATTATTCTTCTGTTTCAAATTATGTACACTTCTGTACAGTAAGAGCCTACATAACTTTAAAAGTTTTCTTTTAGTTATTCTTTTCTAGTTGGCTGCATATTTGCTGATGTACCAGATATCAGTGGAAATGGAAAATAATGTGAATGTATAATAGATTTTTCAGTTGCAATTGATCTTTTTTAAAAGGGGAATGAAGAAAGAATCCTTACTATACATCATTTTTACTTAGCCTGAGCTTGGGAGTTAGAATAGCAAATCATCTTTTGATGTTATAACTGCTGTGGATGTTTATGAGCCCTCTAAAGGAAAACAGAAAGAAAGAAAAGATGTCAGATATTTAAGTATGAACACATTAATTAAAGAAACACTTTTTAAGTACATAGTGCTTGAATATGTCTTGAAAGGTGGGGTATAAGTACAGTTTTAGACATGTCTTAGAGGGTGTTTGTTCATTTGTTTAATTGAAAAGGGAACTGTTGTATCAACCTGACTACAGACATTTGACAAACCTCCTTCAACCTGATGGAAGCACTAATCTGAGTTATAATAGCATGCATATGCTAATGACAAGAAAGGAATGGCAGCCTTGTTGCTCACAGGCTGAAACATTTGGATGCATACACAGAAAAATTGGTTGGGAAGGCTAATGGCTCAGTCCTATGAGGTCTTATGCTGAGCAAGTGGCTTGCAGAATGAGGAGCAAGGAACTTAGCACTACTGTGAGGTTATAACTTATTAATTTGGCACATCATATCTTGCCGTGTAAGGAGCTTCACTGGAGGAAGCAAGCTTTGTTTCATGTGGCATAGCAGAATTAGAGGCAATGATTAAGAACAAACAGGAAGTAAACAAGAAAAGAGAATGGGCAATCATCAAGGAGAGCTGTAATAAAGTGAGCAAAAAAATCAGAAAGTTCTGAGTGACAAGATGGGGCTAACTGTTGAGTAGGAGGGAGCTGGTAAGTTCAGGGGAAGTGCGGCACATAATAGGTAGAGAGGTGGTACAGGAATACCTGGCCACACTGGATGAATTCAAGTCTCCAGGGCCAGATGAATTGCATCCTAGGATATTAAAAGAACTGGCAGAGGTCATTTCAGAATTGCTTGCTCTAATCTTTGAGAAATCTTGGAGGACAGGAGAAGTTCCAGCAGACTGAAGGGGGGCAAATGTTGTCCCCATCTTCAAGAAGAGAAAAAAAGAAGACCCAAATAATTATCGCCCCGTCAGCCTGACATCAGTAGCCAGAAAGATCCTGGAGCCGATCATTAAACAGTCAGTTTCTAATCACTTAGAAAGCAATGCAATAATCACAAGAAGTCAACATGGATTTCTCAAAAATAAGTCATGTTAGACTAATCTTATCTCTTTTTATGATAGAGTTACTAGCTTGATAGATGAAGGGAATGTTGTGGGTGTAGCATATCTCGATTTCAGTAAGGTCTTTGACAAAGTTCCCTATGACATTCTTGCAAAGAAGCTGGTAAAATGTGGGGTGGACAGGTCTACTGTTAGTTGGATCTGTAACTGGTTGACTGACTGTTCCCAAAGGGTGCCCACCAGTGGCTGCTTTTCATCCTGGAGGGAAGTGACTAGTGGGGTGCCACAGGGTTCTGTCCTGGGCCCAGTACTGTTCAATATCTTCATCAACGACTTGGATGAAGGAATAGAGGGCATGCTCATCAAATTTGCAGATGACACCAAATTGGGAGGGATTGCCAATATGCCAGAGGACAGGATCAAAATTCAAAATGACCTGGACAGATTGGAGAGCTGGTCCAAGGCTAACAAAATGAAGTTCAACAGAGAGAAATGTAAGGTCCTACCCTTAGGTAGAAAAAATGGAATACAGAAATATAGGATGGGGGACACATGGCTGGATAGCAGTATGTGTGAAAGGGATCTAGGAGTCTTCATAGACCACAAGCTGAACATGAGTCAGCAGTGTGATGCGGCAGCCAAGAAAGCCAATTCAATTCTGGGAGTATGGTGTCTAGATCAAGAGAAGTACTGGTACCGCTCTACTCTGCTTTGGTTAGACCTCATCTTGAATACTGTGTCCAGTTCTGGGCACCCCAATTCAAGAAGGACATGGTCAAGCTGGAGCAAGTCCAGAGGAGGGTGACTAAAATGGTGAGGGGCCTGGAAGCCATACCCTATGAGGATAGAGCTGGGTATGTTTAGTCTGCAGAAGAGAAGGTTAAGAGGGGACATGATAGCCATGTTTAAATATTTGAAGGGGTGTCATGTAGAAAAGGGAATGGGCTTGTTTTCTGCTGCTCCAGAGCCCAGGACAAGGAGCAATGGATTCAAGCTGCAGGAAAGGAGATTCCACTTGAACCTCAGGAAGAACTTCCTAATGGTCAGGGCTGTCCAGAAGTGGAATATGCTGCCTTTGAGTGTAGTGGAGTCTCCTTCTTTGGACATTTTTAAGCAGAAGCTGGATGGCCATCTGTTGGGAGTGCTTTGAGGGTGTTCCTGCATGGCAGGGGGTTGGACTGGATGGCCCCTGTAGTCTCTTCCAACTCTACATTTCTATGATTCTATGATTCACAGTGTATGGGGTCTAATGTAAAACTTATCCAGGCAGAAAAGACTTTCTTACTTACTCTTTTTTGAAAATTTATATACCATCTTTCTCTCAGGATAGGGCCCTAGGTGGCTTACACAAAAGAAAGTACAGTTAAAACCTGTTTGATAACCAAAAAAAAAATTAAAAACAAACTCCTTTAAAGGACTTCTGCTACAGTAAGTTAAGAGCCAAGGGCCTGCCTACATAAAAAGGTCTCACATTCCAGTAAAAAGATTGAAGAAAGGGAATTTCACAACTTGGGAACAGCCACCAAGAACATTGTCTTCCATGTCCTCACCAAACACATCTGTGATGGTGATTGGGATGGAGAGAAGACTGGTTGGGCAGGCTTCTGAAGAGAAATATGGTCTGCTTCCAAATAGCCCAGATCCAGTTTGTGTAGTCCTCTAAAGTCATGTTTTTTGTAGAATCCATACAGAACAAGACTTTCAAGGTACACTTTTTATGCCATTGTGACCTGAATAATTGTACACAATGGCTGATCCCCTAGATCAGCCTGGTGGAGCACATCATTCTGTCAGCATACTTTCTTCCTCCTTTCCCATCTTTTCTTACACAGCTAATATTGCCCATGCTGTAACATGCTCCATATGGCAAATTACTGGCTGGGAAGATTGTGTGGACATACCCAGGTAGCATCTAGCTATGATCTTGCAGCCAGGAGAAGAGAGAAGATATTTTTTTCTGAATCTCCAGTGTACTCACATGTACTTGTTAGAAATCCAGGAGGAAGATATTTTCTTGACTGTAGACTTGCAGCTTGACACTTCTCAAGTGATCCTGCCTTCCCCCAGCCTCTATCTGGCCATGGGTATGTGCTCTAGTATAGACAACATCAGTTGCCTTGGATAGAAGGTACTGTGAAGGCAGTTACCAAAAACTTTCTTTTGCAATGACTTGAAAGGATCTCATAGGACATTATGCTTGTTTCTGTCAGCAACAGGATTCCAGACATGCTCCTAAATTTCAGTCACCTAACACATGCCATTTTGTTGTTACAGACAAAGCATTGGCCAGAGCAACAAAAAAAAAATGTTTCAACAAAGCTATTGCATCTGTCTCGGTTACCTTTTTCTTTTTCTTTTAAACAGACAAGATACATTTTCCAAAAAAATAAAATAAAAAAAAATCACCTACTATGAATATGCATTTCCCATCTCTTGTGATTGGATGTTACAAATATCATGCACTGTAGCCTATATTTCAGAGGAAAGAACTGGCAAAACCACCTCTGGGTATTTCTTTAATCAGAAGTAAGTTCCAATAGTTCTTTGTTGCTATTGTAGTATTCCTTAAAGTGGTTTCTGTCTTATGGTAACCCTAAGGTGAACCTATCACAAGGTTTTCTTGACAATGCTTGTTCAGAGGAGGTCTGCCATGTCCTTACCCTGAAGTTGAGAGAGTGTGACTTGCCCAAGATCATACAGTGGGTTTCCATAGCTGAGCATGGATTAAACCATGGTCTCACAGTGCCTTAGTCAGACCATTACACTATGCTAACTCCCAGGTAGGTGTGTACTGGATTGCAGCTTTATGCTAGAATCAAGATGTCCTAAATACCCTAAAGGCACCAGATTCTATCTAATTTTGGAAATTTAGCTGGGTCAGACCTGGTAACTATTTGGATGGGAGATTGTAAATGAATGCCAAGTGTTATAGGCTATGTTTGAGGGGGAGGAACTGACAAAATCCCCTTTGAGTATTCTTTGCCTAAAAAAATCCCATGAAATCTATGGCATTGCCATAACTCAAAAGGTGACTTGAAGACATGTATACACATTATGAAATACTCTTGACTCTTCACCCACAAAAACTCTAGTGAATATGGGACTTTTTAAATATCTTGAATACATTCGAGTTTTCATGGATCATAAAATGCCCTGTTTAAACTGCTTCCAAGGTCAAGATTAATAAAGATTAGCTTGGTGTAAGATGATCTGTGTGCTGATTGTTTGGGAAATAGGTCAGATTTTTATACACTAATCCAAGCAAAATGGAGGCAGTTCATCTATCAATACTGTGACATTTATGTGCCCTTCTATTCCATTGATTGGCATATGATGGGTCTGTTTTATATTTACCTGAGCAGCTACCACTTCTGTTTAAAGACAGGGTAGGAGTTATCCACCCATACAGTCATGCTTCACTTGCAGCCATACAAGTTGCTGCTTGCAACACTTCTGCTAAAACTTATTCATTGGATTCAGATGTTGAGGCCTGGCTTTTATTTATTTAATGGGCAGCTTTAGTCAAAATAATTTGTGTTAACTGTTCAACTATAATTATATGATGTACATCCGAGTCCTACCTGCTTGTTCTTTTTGCACGTTTTATATGAATGGTTGGAGATAATTTCCTTTGTGTTCTGTTCCTGTATAGTAGCAGTGTTTAAGCATGTTATGTATAGCTTACAGTATAATCTCCTTTGTGGCCTCCTAGCAAAGGGAGCACAGACACACACACACAGAGAGAGAGAGAAAAGTTCCATGGATCTATGCTGCTGGCCCTATACTTGATGATGTACATCTTCCTTGCCTATCCATGAATTTGCCCATGTTGACCATGGATGTATAAATACCTCAGGGTAGGGCCTGTGATGGCATACATGATTTGTATGCAGAAAGTAATCAAGTCAATCCCCAACATCTCCATTTGGTGGTACGAAGGAATCTTGCCTGTAATCTTGGAAGAGCAATTTCCAGGTATGGCTACATGGACTAAGGTGGCCTCCTATGTCCCTGTGAAAAGGCTTCCACGTGTCCTAGAATTCTGATCTCATGGATTTATATGCATGCAGAAGCCTGTGCACATGGACTTTGCTGTCTCAGACATCTTTGCCTACCAAGCAGATGTTGGAGGTAGAATGCAAGGAAGCTATACATTATAGGAGGTGGGTCCAACAACACATCCCCATTGCACTTTTCACTGTGTTATCTAAGTAATGGACAAAGGGGGATTACTGTGGATCTGAAGTATATTTGTACAAAGAATCTAATGCTGTTGGAATCAGATCAGAATTTCAGAATACTGAGTTTAGCTTGGTTTGGTTTTCAGAAGAAAAGTTGGATGCATGAATACAGAAATCCCACCCACCCCCCTTGAGTAAAGGCCATATCTCCAATACAGTGTTAACACTGAATGAAAGAGAAATTCCTAGTATACCACAACTTGTAATCATCAACATTCATGTAAATGATTACAAGAGGTATATTACAAGATACAGTTTCAAGCTGATATTACCATCTAAACACTGGAACCTGAGGGCTTGAAAGTATAATAGCTATGCTAGCAGATATTTTAATCTAAATCTAGGGGAGAGAGCTATGCTGGGGTTGGGGTCAATTTTTGCATCCACCCCTCTGACTCCAGCAGTCGTAGATATCATTACAGGGTTTTTTTTTAATGCATACTTTAAAAAAATCCTTCTTTTCCTGCTTTTTTTCTTTTACCTTTGAGGAATTTGGGGAATGAGAAAGTAAAGAGAACAAAACTGCCACATTTTTTAACAATTTTAAGCATTCTAGGGCTGCTCTGGAGTAAGAAATTCCCTTTTTCAAATTAAGTCTTGAAATTTAGAGAATGTCCTGGGGGTGTCCAGCGACCATGAAACAGGTGTTGGTACTATGTGTGGCCTACAGGAATTTTTTTCAAGATTTTTTAAAAAATATATTCTGTATAAAAATCAAGTACCTATATTGTGTCTATCTTAACTGCCTTTTTGTGTTCTTTTTTTTTTTTTAAACAAAAGATTAAGGTTTTTTCCTAGTCCCAAAGAGGGAACATGTCTTCATTCTAATTCATGGATTTAGGTGTCCAAGAAGTTCACCACATTGTCGCTTCGAAAGTTTTTCTCCACAGATGTGCATAGCCATTTGGTGAAGAGGAAAAAAAAATCCTTGTACATGAAGAAAATAAAAGCATACCAATGACGTGTTCTTTTTTGTCTTCTTTTGTTTTGTGTTGCTTTTGTCTTTTCCCTTTGCAGTTTTTGATTCATATGTTAGTTTCTCTGTCAGAGCTGTGTTCCAGACTCTGAATAACCAGCTATCAATTCCAGATTCAAGACTGAATACTTATTTTTAACCTACATTTACCCTGTAATTTATTTCTAATATTTCAAATGATATTCTAAAATTCTTTCTGGACACATATTTTGTCTCACTTTATATCTGTTTTAAAATAAAGTCTATTAAGTCTCTTCTCTTTTCCAAATGAAATAGGTACAGCAAAATGAAGAAATCTGAGAAGATGCTCAAGCAACCAAATTTGGGGTTACTATCCGTGGTGCTGATTCTGTCTCTGGGGCTTCCAGAAGTCTCTGTTGCGTGTCCTCGTCCATGTGCCTGCTATGTTCCCACTGAAGTTCACTGCACATTTCGGTCCTTAGCAGCTGTGCCAGCAAGCATCTCTAAGCATGTGGAACGCATCAATCTGGGGTTTGTATTCCAGTTTTACTGTGGTGTTTTACATTCTTGGAATATAATCTTTAGAGTTCAACCCATGTGTTTTCTAGTCATATCAGTATGTCAAACCATTCAAATGGGTTGTGATTTGGTACCATTTCTGTAAGGATCAAAAGCCATATACAAAAAAAGAAATATGAATGGAACAAAGCTTGGAATCTAGCTCTAATTGGCACTTTGGAAAGACTGTGAAATGCCTCCAAATTCCATTTACTTTCATTCAGCATATGACCAACATGACAATAGTATATCTGGAGCACATTTGCTTCTTGCCTGTACTATGACTTCCACCTTCAGTGTAATCATTTCATTTTCATAGGATCTTAGAATCATACAGTTGGAAGGGACTTCAAGGACCATCAAGTTCTATCACGTGTAGTGGGAGAATATAGGAAAGAACTTTATTTTGCACTATAGCATGAGGGCTTCTTTCCCAAACTTAATCATAACTGGAATGTTTTCTTTGTATCCTCTTCTTCAGAGGTCTACAATGGCAACTGAATTTCCTGCCTTATTTCTAATGTCATTCATCTTTCTTCTGGCTTTCTTACAAAAGAGAGCTTACCTATCTGATCTTAGGCACACTACATCTGGGTTATTTGTGGCTTCTAAGGCTATAGATTTTCTACATACTCATGTCCCACCAGTTTTCCTTCCTTTGCATGCTCTAGTGTACTGCTTTCCCTGGATAACTTTCATCTTACTGTTACCACCAATTTTTCTTCTCATCTTTTGTCTTACTGCACTGTGTCCTCTTTAGTGGTTTGGTGGGACTTACAGCTGGTCTTCTGGCCACATTAGGTTTCTCTCCAAACCACTGAGACCATTTGCTGCCTGTTTATGCACCAGCAGCTATATCACTTGGAGTACATCATTCCCTAGGAGAATGATAGGATGGTAGAAAAGATTACCATTCCCACACCTCAAAAAGCCACATGGATAGACTGGTGAAAGAATCTGAGAAAGATGATTCCTATACAGTCAGTGCTATGTCTTCATATACAGCTGTATGGAGATGTTTTCTTTCCCATCTGTCATTCTGGCCACAGGTCACATCTGAATAAGGCAACTTGCTCTATTACTACTCTGATGCCCTTCCCCAATTGTGCAATATTATATTAATATGCATTCATATTAGTCTTAATCTTTTGTTAAGAAAAATCTAAATGTGGCAGAAGGATTTGTAATACTTAGAAAATGAGCCTTCATGAATGAATAGGATATTTGAAATCAAATAGGTTGGAGAAGGGGTTTACTGAAAAGTAATTGAAGTTTTTGTTCACTTTTCTGTTATGTGTCTGAAAGTATATTTTCAGTATGTATCACAGTGCCTTGATACTACTATTTTAGTAGAACTGTAAACTTTGTTTTAATCAGTATATAAATCAATCAGAGCTTTGGATGATTAATCTGTTATGTTCATTTTTTAATTAGTGAGACTGTGTGTGAACAGCATGCATATTTACATTTTTAATTCTGGGTTTTCCAATGTCATATAAAAGATATACACTTTTGAATAGTGAATTGTTTATTTAATAAAAAATTATGTTCTCTTCAACAGAAATAAAGCAGTAAAGGTCTGGTAAAATAGGAATCTCTTTAAATTTAATTAATCTGTCTATAAAAGGACAGGTGATTACTCAATATGTGCTATGTAACCAGCTGATAGACCTAGTTTCTAGATTCATCATTTTGCAATTTTATACCAACAGTTAAATATCTAATAACATACTCTTAAATTCTGGAATCTTGTTGGTTAGTCCCAACTAGAGTGAACCCACTCAATGAATTGTTGAATGGTAAGGCAAATCTCATTGATTCAATGAGTCTACTATAGGTAGGACTAGGAACAGAATACAAGCCTATCTGTGCAGATCCAGCACTATAGCTAGTAGCTATGGTTTCCTGTTACCAGGAATGACTTGGCTTGTGTTCATTTGACAATATCCTCTACAAAGCTTTATTCATTTATTGTTACACATTTTGTTGGGATCCTTGCAAGTTTACTGGTCTGTCAGTCTCTATCACATAATGGATTGGATCCCTGCCATTGACTTATAACTTAATCAGTTAGAGAATATGGGAGGAGGAGAAGCCCACTGTAATTGACATTTCCATGGAATTACATTCCAGCTGAATTGCATTTGTTTCATTTTATTTTAATTTATGGCCAAAGAAGCATTAAATTGACTTTAGGACCCATATATGAAATACCAGCTAAGGGCACATGGCCTTGTTAAAATGTTTCATTAACTTGATTTAAGAATAGGCCAAAGTTACCTAAAATGCTAGATTTTTTTCAGCATAGAATGATGATTCATTGCAGAATATATTTAAACGTGTTTTCTTTCCAGGTTTAACAGCATCCAGGCTATATCTGAAAACTCATTTGCAGGACTTGCAAAGCTGGAATTGCTCATGCTTCATGGAAATGACATCCAAAATATACCCAATGGTGCCTTAAAAGATCTGACATCATTACAGGTAGAGCCATTTAAAAAATAATAATAATAATAATAACATCAGTAATGGCTTACTGCTCTGTTCGCAAAGCTCAGGTGTGCATGTTTGGATTCTTGTAAGGTCCCTGAACTCTGTATGAACAGAGGTGAACTGATCCCTTTCATGGTGGAAAAGGGCATATGGATAGATAGACAGGGCATAACACAACACTGGAAATAAGCTCATGCTTGTAAATACCAGAGGAAATTTTGAAATAAATTTCTTTGTGCTTTTTAAAACAATGTGCATTAGAGCAGCTATTTTTATTCCTTAAGGCTCTACAAGATCTTGCATCATACTCATATTGCAGTTCTTTTTTATCAGGCATCATTTTTTTTAAAGCCTTGATCCAAATTAAGTTAGTTATATTTTCAACAATCCTATGAGAATCAGGACATTTCTGCACTATGCTGTTATAGTGTTATTATTCCACTTTCAACATCCTGTGGAATCCTGGACTTTGCAATTTAGGGAGGGGAATTTAGAATTCTCAGCCAGAAAGCTCTTTGGCCTCAGTAAATTACAAACCCCAGAATCCCCTAGGATGTTGAAAGTGGAATAATAGCACTGTAACACTGTAGTGTGGAAATGGCCTCAGTATCCAAATTTACATTCCATTTATTTCAGTAGCACTACAGGTTAGCTTAATTTTTCCTGGGCTGGGGTCTCTATATTGTTTTACGTGTGTTCTTCAGCAGTGTTGCATCCTTTTCAAAAGCACTGACATATTCATTTCCCTCATCATTTAGGTATTCAAGATAAGCTACAACAAGCTGCAGGTTATAACTGGTCAGACACTTCAAGGGCTTTCCAGCCTAATGAGACTGCACATGGACCACAATCGCATTGAATTCATCCACCCAAATGCTTTTAATGGATTAACTTCTCTCCGACTTCTCCATTTGGAAGGAAACTTGCTCCAGCAGCTTCATCTCAACACATTTTCTACCTTCATGGTACTTGATTACTTCAGGCTGTCAACAATAAAACACCTCTACTTGTCTGAAAATGCACTTACAACATTGCCTATGGGCATTTTCCAAAAAATGCCACTCCTTGAGAATGTTTACCTTCATGGGAACCCCTGGTCCTGTGACTGTAGGCTGAAATGGTTTCTGGAATGGAATAAGAACTCTACAGGTAAGAGAAGACCATTGTTTGTTATAATCTGTGAGAAATTATCCTCCTCCCCTGAAATTTGCCCAGAAATGTTGATTGTTTTCTGGTTTTACTTAAACTTCGGGTTATTTATTTATTTCTAAAATATATTTTCCCTTTCCACCATTTGGTGGGCCAGGGAGGGAACAAACAATAACTTCTCTGTGTTGTTGTTGTTGCTGCTGCTGCTGCTGTTGTAGGCCTTCAAGTCATTTCTGACTTATGGTAACTGTAAGGTAAACCTATCACAAAGTTTTCTTGGCAAGATTTATTCAGGCTTGTTTGCTTTTGCCTTCCTTTGTGGCTGAAAGAGTGTAACTTGCCCACAGTCACCCAGTGGGTTTCCATGGTTGAGCAAGGACTTGAACCCAGGTCAAAGTCATAGTCCAGTGTTGAAACCACTACACCATATTGGCTTTCCCTGTACCTACACACAAAATCAAGTTAAAAGTGACTACTCTTGAACTAGCCCTGAAATTTGCAGCCAGCTAAATTGGGCATCACATACATAGAAAAGCCCAACTTTAAAAGATCTGATTTGAGGACCTGATTCATTCCTTAATTTCTGATGCTGTCAGTGCTTGGTTGAGCAGAATCAACTTGATTTCATACAGAAAGGTATTTGTCCAGAAACCACACAATTTCCAAAGCCAAAAAGAAGGGTATTCAACCTTCTCTCTGCGGCAGTGACTGGGGTCTGGTCTGTTACATGCAGCAGAATTAAATGGAAAGGAAGTGGCAGAATTTGGGAATGAGAAAATAGATGGTATCTTTTCAGCCTGCAAGTAGGGGGAGAAGTACGTTATGGAGTGCCACCTTGTTGTGGGTGCTATATTTTGTATAAATATTTTGCAAATCAGAAGCCCTAAAATTAGTTATTTTATTATGGATAAACTGTGAAAGTGCATATAGTGTGTGTGTGTGTGTGTGTGTATTAATGGAGATGATGCATTATAGGATTAAGTTAGTTAAGATTTTTAGCTCTTAGTAAAAGGAATAATTAACAGTTTCGTCTGAGCATTCAGTCAAATAACTGTACATAAGATAAGGGGGAAAAAACTTATGAACTTGGTACAACATAGGGAAAAAAAATAGAAGCAAGCCAAGTGTAATTCATTAGCAGAATCACCTCAGACATGCTTGGTGGCAGTTAGCCAGATCTAGAGTCCTGGTTTTCCAAGTTGGCTGAAATAAGGTACATAAACACCTTGTCTCCTATGTCAACAGGTAATGTACTCAGAATGATTGTTAGTGCCTTTTTAAATGAAATAAAATCAGTCACATTATGATGATTGGACTATAAAGAAGCAAAGCTAGTGGGAACTATACAAGCCAACTTCAGACAGACAGAAAATAAGCAGCCTGTAACTGCTTCCAATGGCTGCTCATACCAAGCTGACAAACAGCTTGTGCTGTTCCTAAGTACCAGATCTGATAATGCTGGTTATAGCTAGCCTATTACAAACTGCCAGGTACTGAAATATCTGTTACAGATATATATCAGATGCCAGTTAAGAGATGTGTAGATTCCTCAATAGATAATATTGTGTAAGATGCTAACATATAATATAGAGTGAATTGATAAGAAGGTGCCTGGATAAGAAGGTACTTGCTATTTGAGATCATGATCCTCCCCAAGAGGAGTGGATAACTGTGTGAACTATTTGATTGCATCAATAAAATTGTTTACAAAGCTATATATTTATTCAAATTTCCCCTAGACAAACTGTGAGCATCCCAGAATATTCTATAACATTGCAGAGGGTTCTGCAGCATGGAGATATCTATGCCATAAGCTGCCTCGTGTTAACAAATGGGTGTTCAGCCTGGCATATTTGAGAAAATATTTTGATGACATAGCTTGGAATCAGACTCGGGCCTTTGACTCCACACAGTTCTGATTCCACTGCCAAAGTTCCATCTATGGAATCCTGCCATTTGCAGTGTAGAGAAGGATATTCAAAATTCTCAACCAGATAGCTCTAGTCTTCACCAAACTACAAACCCCAAGATTCCATAGGATGCAGACATGGCAGTTCAACTAGAGTCATAGTGCTATAACTTCATAATGTGAAAAGGTGGTAAGTTAATCACACATTAATCCCACTAAAATCAACAGGGCAAGTTAATAGAATCATAGAACCACAGAGTTGGAAGAGACCACAAGGGCCATCGAGTCCAACCCCCTGCTATGCAAGAACACCCATCAAAGCATCCTCAAACAGATGGCCATCCAGCCTCTGCTTAAAAACCTCCAAAAAGGAGAATCCACCACACTCCAAGGCAGCATATTTCACTGCTGGACAGCTCTGACCATCAGGAAGTTCTTCCTGAGGTTCAAGTGGAATCTCCTTTCCTGAAGCTTGAATCTATTGCTCCTTGCCCTAGTCTCTAGAGCAGCAGAAAACAAGCCTGCTCCCTCCTTGACAAGACATCCCTTCTAATATTTATACATGGTTATCATGTCCCATCTTAACCTTCTCTTCTGCAAACTAAACACACTCAGCTCCCTAAACCGTTCCTCATAGGGCATGGCTTCCAGACCCTTCACCATTTTGGTCGCCCTCCTCTGGACATGCTCTAGCTTGTCAATATCCTTGAACTGAGGTGCCCAGAACTAGACACAGTATTCCAAATGAGCTCTAACCAATTGTGACTAATACAAGTCTTCTATTGATTTGACTGTGACTAAAGCTAATTTGGCTAACTTAGGCTGGAATTCAGGTAGGGACATTGACACATTCATTTTTTTCTTATGCATGTAGATCTGCCTTTTTGGTTGCTATGGTGGCTAGTATTTTTATTGTCTCCATTAAACCTCCTACACAGGCATTCCATGTTTCAGTACGAACAGACAGGATTAGAGAAGTGTCTGGAGATCCCTTTTTTGAAACAGAGGCACAATGATTATAGAAGCACTGAGACCTCTGGAGGACCCTGCAGATCTCAGCACTGATGCTATCATTGTACATCCAGCAATGTAGGGGCAGACCTTCTCTGATCCTGCCTGTTCATGATGAAACTCAGAATGTGTGTGTGAGGCAGCTCTGGGGCTTTAAACATGTGAGGGGGTGGTAGATGGGTCAGCATAGTGTAAGGCCACACACAGATATTTATGCTATGCTTAGGGGATGCTGACCTGAGACCTTAGTGTGGATCTAACCCTGTATATCTACTAGGGATTTGTGGGAATGAAAGGGTCTCACCCACACACATTTCATCACTATACTGTTCTTCCGAGCCACAATCAGAAACAAAGAGAATTTATACTCTGTTTTCCAAAATGGAAGCATAAACTGTTTGCTACAACTCTGAAGTGCCCCATTTCTGGGCTTGGCATGGGTATCTGAATGTCTACTGTGTGAACAGAGTGTTGCCTTAGAGAAGCCTTCGGTCTGATCCATCATGTTCTTAAAGTTTATACCCTAGATGATGTGGGGTGGGCAGAAGGCAACACAAATGAACCAAAGCAAATGGAAGCTGTAACCGTTATTGCCTGCAGAAAGAGCTGTATAAAATTTTGAATCATCACGTTGTTTGGTTGCTCCCTGCATTTCTACAAAGAAATGTACAAGTTGGAAAATGTTACGGCCATGATCCAGTGGGGTTATTCTGCTAATGGAATGACTTCCATCAGCAGAACCAGAATTGAGTGAAGCCCCTTCCCATCTGCAGCCCCCCATGTATCAAACAGCATGTTTGAGTGTGTCACCCACCAGAACAGGTTTTTGGGTAACACCAAGATCTGCCCTTAATGCATTGCTGTATCTAGCCAAACTCTTGTGAGTTTTTAAGTTTAGTTTGTGAACTGCTCAGAAAGCTTTGGCTTTTAGGTAGTATGGAAATACAATTAATAACAAAGAAAAACAGCAATAAAAACCCACAATACAAAACATCTGTTCCACATAATGAATAAAATACAGAATAAATAAGCCAAACCATAATTTTTTAAAAAATAATAAAACCAGATAAGATCAGGTAAAATATTAAAATAATGGAAACCTTTTCAAAACCTAATTGAATTTTAAATAATACAAATTTAAACACAAAACAGCAGAGAGAGAGAAATTTTGCTCAGTTGGTCACATGGCTTTTTTACACACACACACACAAAGAGCTATCTGCTTAGTAACAGAAAGACAGAAATTAGTGGTTTGTCTGGGACTCCCTCAGTAGAGACTTCAAAGATATACAGCCACTAAGACCATCTCTCAAACTAATAAAAGGGAATTTCTACTATATCATTTCCACCTTGGAAAAAGTGATTCAGTAAGGTAGATTTTCCCTCTGGACATAACCATATTATGCCCACCCCTTCAGATAGAAATGTGCATTACTTCCTCTGTTGTGAAGTGTAATAAGCCATCCTTGCTGCATCTGGGAACTATTCTCACTCTGCTAGGTTGGGCTTGAGACTCATATCCCAGAGTCTTCCTGTAATGTTCCTGTTTGGAAACATGACCTAGGACCACCTCACACTACATATTTATAACACTCTGATGCCATTTTAACTACAGTAAGTGCATCCAAAAGAATATTGAAGTTTGGTGGGGTACTAGAATTCTCTGGCTTAGAATTCTGAATAGTTGACGTTGATGTGTGCCTTCAAGTCACTTCTGATTTGTGGCACTCCTAAGGTGAATGTATAACAGGGTTTTCAGAGGGCTGAGAGTGTGTGACACACACAAGGTCATCCAGTGGGTTTCCATGTCCAATTGGAGAATCAAAGCCTGGTTTCTAGGGCTGCAGTCCAGTGTTTAAACCACTATACCACTACACCATCTCTGAATTGTGTTCCATATGAGTTTGCCATGGTAAGTGAAGTTGAATCAGAGGGCCATTCTGCACCACACTGTTACAGTACTATTATTCCACTTTAAACAACTTGTGGAATTCTGGTGTTTGTAGTTTACTAAGGCCAAAGAATTCTCTGGCTTAGGATTCTAAACAACCCTCCCTAAACTGCAAACCCCAGGATTCTATAGGATGTTGAAAATGGAATAATGGCACTGTAACAGTGTAGTGCAGAAAGGCCCAGAGTTCTATGAATATGCAGTGTGAAAAGTCCTCAGGTATTTCCAAACACAAATGTCAGAAATAAATTTGAATGAAGTAATTTTGGGAACAACCTGTTTAGTTGGGAAATGTCAAAGGACAGAAGTCAATTTTTTAAAAAATGCTGTGTTAAGTAATATGAGGAAAGGTATGTAGAAAACCAGGATTGTCAAAAGTAAAGTCTCTTTGTGAGCATTCATGCTTTAATGTTTGAAATATCATAAAGCTACTTCTCATGGTTGCAGAATTAAGGCTTGGAAACCAAAGATTTATTGCACTTTCTGGGGGATAGGAATAAATATGATAAACCAATAATGAGTAGAAACAAAGCCTGTCCTCCTTATTCCATTCTTTTATGTTTAGTTGGAGTCAGATTTCCATTCATGTCCTTAAAAACAGGGCTCAGAATAAACCAGAAACTACTTGACAGGTTTTTCTGCAACTTGTCTATGAAATTGGTTGGGTATAAGTGCTATATATTCATCCAATTTTTTTTACAATTCTACATTATGTGATTTGTACATTTTTTTAAATCTTCCAGGTGTCCTCAAGTGTAAAAAAGACAAAGCCTATCAAGAAGGCCAACTTTGTCCTAAGTGTACCTTCCCTAAGCAATTCCAGAAACAAGATATTCAAAAAGTAAAAGATGTTTCCTGCACAAAGCCCATCATACAATCTTCACTGAAACAGAAGATCAGTCTCAAGAAAGAGGAGGAGGAGGAAGATGACAGCTCTGAGCTTCCCACAGAAGAATTCCAGTTGTCTCCTTGGAACATTACTTTGAACCTGACAGATGAGCATGGAAACTTAGTGGATCTGAACTGTGAAATCAAAAAACCAACAGAGTCTACCAAAATTCAGTGGAACCAGATCTCTCCTCAGGAAATTGGGGTTAACACTACCATTTCCCTGGATCTGGAATGTATAATGAGCCGAGACAACTATGAAAAATTGTGGAAGCTTATCGCTTATTACAGTGAAGTGCCTGTTAAGTTAGAAAGGGAGTATGCGCTCAACCATGAACCAAAGTTAAGCTATCATTACAAGCAAGGTTCTGATTATGATGCCCTTTACTACACAGGTGTCAAGGGGAGAATCCTTGCGGAACCTGCCTGGGTGATGCAACCATTGATTCACATCCAGTTAAACAGACGCCAGAGCACAGGGAAGAAAGTAGTGCTCTCTTTTTCTACCAGAGTTTCTCAAACACTTCAGACCCAACAAAACAGACAGCAAAAAAACAACTGGGTTATGATAGAGCAAGACCAGCACACAAGGACTGCTCAAAGTGTAGTAGAAGGTTCAGACGCTCAGCTGAGTTGCAATGTGAAAGCATCAGAAAGTCCTTCCATCAAGTGGATGCTTCCAGATGGGACTAAACTGAAGGCTCCATTCAAAATGGAAGAAAGCAGGTATTCTGTCCTCAGCAGTGGCCAGTTAGTCATCAGATCAGTGGACTATGCTGACTCAGGCATGTACCACTGTGTTGCTCAGGTGAGAAATGATGTAGATACAATGTCCTACAGAGTTCAGGTGCAGCCTCCAGTCATTCAGCCAGTTGACTCTGAGACAACAAAAGTAGAAAAAAATGTGGGGGATCCCATACTTTTGCCTTGTAGTGCGGTTGCAATACCAGATGCACACCTAAGTTGGATACTCCCAAACAGCCATGTTCTTGATGATTTATCAAACTCATCCAATGGATACATGTTACACAATGGCACACTGTTAATTCCACACAGCCATGTCAAGGACAGTGGCTATTACAGGTGTGTGGCTATCAATCAACGAGGATCAGACCAATTCTCTGTTAAAGTAACAGTCAACAAAATGGTATCTGATAGATCCTCAAAAAGGTCAAAAGTTAAAAAGTACCCTGGTATAAGGATCTCTGTCAAAGCAAAGGAGCAGACCATAGAGGATGTTGAGGGGTCAGGTGATGAAGAATCTGATGATATTCCAAGCAAAAAAATCCATTTGAAGGAATATGAAGTATCCCTTAAGCAGAAGAATGTTCCTGTTTCTCCTGCCCAAATTAAAAAGAATAAAAAAGGAAAGCGCAAAATGAAATTCTGGAAAGGCATGGATAGGACTGAAGAGATCAATGTTGCAGAAGGCCGTCGGGTATTTGAATCCAGAAGGAGAATAAATATGGCAAACAAACAAATTAATCCACAACAGTGGGCCCATATTTTGGCAAAAGTCCGTGGGAAAAATACATCTAGAACAACAGCAGCAGCTGTTCCTCCTTCAAGGGCAACGACAGAGACTCCATCGGTACATCTGGCCTCCAGAGTTCCTCCTCCTCCTATTGCCAGTCCTCCAGTAAATACTGATGTAGAAGTCGATGGAGATGAGTCTTCTGCAGATACGTCACATTTGAGTGAGGCAGAACTATTCTCAGTCACATTTTTTCCCAATACAAATACACAGGATAACCATCAAGAACAAACACATTATCTAGCGGTAAGTACCCTGTCTTCTGTAGAATATGAATCTTCTAGCACTGCAGAAAGTCTAAACGGGCTGGAAACATCTGTCACAAAGCATACTCAGTTCTCTCAAAATGGACCAACTCAGACTTGGGATCATAGTGAAGTGGAGACAGAACTGGAAAGCATAGATGGTTTCACCCAAGGGACCATAAAGGAAGAAATTATGACCAGTTTGCCTGACATTCAAAGCCCTTTGGTAACAATGGGCAATGATGATATGGCTACAGAGTATGCATTCTCCTCTTTAGCTCTATCACCAGTACCTTCTTCCCAGTACCATTCCTCTGAAGGTACAGAAACATATTTCCATAATAAGGATATAAATGAACTAGATAATGCTGCAACTTCTATGCAGTATCCAGTTAATAATGGTATCAGTTTTCAAGCCACTACTCCCTTACTTACTTCTGCCTCTCCAATGACAGAGCCTATTCTTAAAGAGAGGAGTAAAATAGAACCACTGCAAGAAGGAATTTCTTCAGACCCATTTGGGGGTTCTGAAAGTATAGGCCTTGAAAGCATAAATGCTCAGAAACCAGAACCCACTTTTACTATAGAAAATACCATTAGTCCTTTCCAAAAGAAAGAATGGAGAATGACTACCACTACTACTAACAAGGTGACCAATGTGTCCATGATTACAGCATCTGAAAGAAAAATTACTGCTTCTGAGCCACAGGTTATCCAGCATCCCCGAAAGCGAACTTATGGGAGAAAGAGATTTAGGCCAAACAGGTTCAGGAGACCAAAGCTTATCCCCTCTGCTGCCATTACTGTAAAAGAAATACCTTTTCAAAGAATATCTAAAACAGAAGTTGCAACACAGAGTATGCAAGGTTCCACTTTTAGAGAACATCAGAAACCTGATAGTGAAACACAACAAGCAAATCAATATGAACCTTTGGAAGTCAGTCCTTTATTAACTACAACTGTTATTCCTTTACAAAAGTCCACTAAAGCCCAAGACACTGAAGCAGCTTCAGTTCTTCAGTATTTTACTTCACTGCCTAAAATATCTGTAACTTTTTCTAATGGTGTAAAGTACCCCAAAAGTCACCTCATGGTATCAACAGAGGATTCACCAACTACAACACCCATGAAACAGCAATATTCATCTCATCACTTAGAGCAGGTGCTGACAACACCTACAGACAATGAATTAATCAAAGTTTTGGAAGGTAATACTATTACAGCAAATAATGAAATCACAAAGGCACATAGAACAAGAATATCAGTACCCATACAGAGTTTTACTAGCTCATTGTTGCCTTCTGACTTGAGTCCCTCAATGCTCCCAGAATTTGTTGAAGAATCGCTTTCTTTTGGCTCATCAGAGAATGCATTTAACCCAAAAGTAGTTCTATCAAGACCTCCTACTGTACCACACATGACTACTATTAAGGACATGGAGGAACACATTAAGGCTCCTCCAATTTCTGATGAAGTGCATAATGTTTCAGAAACCCCACCAATGACTACAGTTGTAACATCTTCTCATCAAAGGGAAGCAATGACTTTATCTCATTATAGTAAAATGGATGATCACCTTTTCACACCTATTGAAATGAAAGAAATCATTAATCCTTGGCAAAATAAAACATCCATACACCCATCTTCAAAGGAAAGTATTACTGAATTACATGATCATCATGATCAAGCAACTGTATATGGAAGTGAAAAAAGTAATCCTCCTGTTTTACCCATTGCACCTATACCTTTAGCCACTACTCATCTTCCGTTAATCCATAGCACTTTTACTTTGTCTGATCATTCTTCTACAAAGAGAAATTACACATCTGACAAGCCAGCACATCCAGACAACAAAGGCTCCACTATTGATAATGTTAGAGAAAAGCTTAGCTCAAGACAGAATGAACTTTCCACTTTCCATTCAAACCACAACAGAATCACCACACAACAAAAGCAAGGTCAATTGAAAGAGCCATATGGTAGCAGAGCATACAACAGCCTCAGTCCAAATATTCCTAGACAGCCAATTGGAATGAAACCCATTTTTAATCAGCCACCTGTTTTTGTACCTCCAAAACACATTCCTGCAAGGGGAACCATGAAGGCTCCGTATCTCATTGTGCCAGGCCTATTTCACCATTTTGTGACTCAGCAGCCTCCCCTTCACTATACCAATAAACCTGAGATTACAGCATATGCAGCACAGACCACACAGGACAGAAGAAACTCTTCACAAACAGAGATATTCCCCACCACAACAGCTGTTCTGTTACACAGACCTAAGGTGAATATCCCAGGCAGATACAGCAACCAAGGTGAATCCCGATATGCTATTCACTCCAGGGTTTTCACCAGTAACTATCTTCCTGAAATCAGAGAGAAGCCTGGAAGAACAATAAATCAAGCTGTGCCATACTTTCCCAATTCCAGGACACCATTCTTGATTAACAGAACCAGAGTGTTCCAACACTTAGGATTAAACTCTAAACCAGTGGTGCCTAATGTACGTGCCCCAGTAAGCACCACTGAGAAGAAATTTCCCCCAACCACCAGGACTATAACACAAAGTACTCCTCTAAAAGCCACAGTAATGCTGCCACCTCCCATTTCCTTGGTTACTGTACCACCAACTGCAACTGTCACACCTACTTTCCTCACCCCAAGCACTATATCTCAGACAACTTCAAGGGCACCGTCCTCCAGAAACGTCCACCATAACAATCCAAATATATTGTTTGTGCCTAAACTGGGAGGAGTTATACCAGTGAATTCCAGCATCATGCAACCTTCCACACAATTGAGGACACAAGGGGAAAGGCCTAAAATTATAACCAAAAAGGCGAACAGTTTATCCATCCTTGCTGAGTCAGATGTTGTTATCCCATGTGATGCCACAGGAGAACCCAAGCCACTCCTTTCCTGGACAAAAATCTCCACAGGTAAGGTTTTTGATGCAGATACAATAGGAGATATAAGCCATAACTTTCATTCCTTCTCCCACTGCTGCAAAAACATTATGCTTTATTTAAAATAAAATAAATTCTGTATAGGAGGTACAATGCCTATTTCCTGATTGGTTTTGGTGTGAACATATTTCTTTTAATTTAATTGTGGGTTTAACTAGATATATTCTGTCACCGCTCTTCACCAATCCAAGAAAAGAGAGTCAGACCTCATGCACGCAGGTATCCTTCTTTGTGTCTTGCTCATGCAGAATATAGATGTACATCTGGATAATCATTCCCATCTGCACTGTGATGCTTATTTAAATCCTGTCAAATGAGTTAAATAAGGGGTGGACTGCCTGGTACCCTTTCAGTGTTATAGACTGAAGTTTCCCCCAACCAGTATAGCCAATGGTCAGGAGTTAATCCTCATTAGGGGAATAACAAATTTGTATCAAATGAGCTCTGGGATTTTTTTAAAAAAGTACCTTATTGCTGCAGTGTTCTGAGGTCTACATATCTTATTTTTCTTGAAATCACTGAAAATTCCACAGTTGGTGGATGGTTGTAAACCTATTGTCAACCTAATCCATGTTACTTCTTCTCTCCAGCAATGCTCACAAAAAATGGCACTTTCTTCCCAGTGTATTACATCATTTAGAACAAACAATAAAACTCCTGTTGTTGCTGCTGCTGTTGTTGTTCTTATTACTTTCATCTTTATTTATAGCCTGCTTTTGGGAGGCCTCAATGTGACTCAACAAAAGCAATAAATTTGTTGGTACATTTTTTTAAAAAAAATTGGTTTTAGCTTCCCCCCATCATGCATGTCAAGTGACTGAAAGTAAGAGTATTTTTAATAACACAATAGGTAAAAATTCCATAAAATGCTTACCTTGTATGCCTAGTTCTTTGTTAATTTTTCAACAAAAGGTGATTCTAGGGGGAGTAAAATATCCTGTCTGAATTAAGATTAAAGAAACTGTAAAATGAAATATCTGGAAGATACCATCTTGCCTACATTGGGATAAGATGCTTCTTTTGATGAAAATAGAAAAGCACAATTACAATCACCAATATTAAGCATTTCAAGATGACTACCTGGATTTGGTATTTATCTCTGCACATCATCTTAGGTTCTACATAGGTATTTGCATGCAATCAAAGGTTTGGGTTGTTTTCAGTATATAAATGCTGTTTAGAAGGAGGTAAAAAAATAAACACCAACTCTTTCCCCCCACCCACCCACTGAATCTTGCAGGAGCATTGATGACAGCCAATACAAGGATACAACGTTTTGAAGTCCTGAAAAATGGCACATTTATTATTCGCAATGTTCAGCTTCAGGATCGTGGACAGTATTTGTGCACTGCTCAGAACCTGCATGGCACTGATAAAATGATTGTCTTGCTGACTGTTTTAGCCCAGCAGCCTAAAATGCTGGGTCCACGCTTCAGAGATGTGACTGTTTATTTTGGAGAGAAAGTGGCCATGGATTGCCAAGCCAATGGAATCCCAAGCCCACACATTTCTTGGATTTTTCCTGACAGGAAAATATTACAGACTGTGAGCTCTACTGAGGGAAGAGTGATGCTATATGAAAACCGGACCTTGTCCCTCAAGGACACTAACTTCTCAGACCGGGGAGTGTACAAGTGCATAGCCAGCAATGCTGCAGGAGCTGACAGTCTTGCTGTAAGACTTCACATAGCTGCTTTGCCACCTATTATCCAGCAGGAGAAAGTGGAAAACATTTCCCTCAGTGTGGGGCAGAACATTAACATTCACTGTAGTGCCAAAGCCGCTCCTTTGCCTGGCATCCGTTGGGTGCTTTTTGATGGAACACAGATCCGAACCTCCCAGTTTGTCCGTGGCAATCTGTTTGTTTTTCCAAATGGAACGCTTTACATACGCAACATCTCACCCAAAGACAGCGGGAGCTACGAATGCATTGCAGCCAATATGGTTGGTGCTGCCAGAAGAACTGTATGGCTGCAAGTCAAAAAGCAGTCCACAAATGCCAAGATCACTGGGAGCTCTCCTCAGAGAACAGATGTGACATACGGCAGTGCCCTGCGACTGGACTGTAGTGCATCCGGAGACCCCTGGCCACGAATACTCTGGAGGCTTCCTTCAAAAAGGATGGTGGATTCTCTACATAGGTGAGAGGGAAAAATTGAACTTGTGAAAGTTACTATATTGTCATATTGTTTCCAGAATCCCCCAGCCAGCTTTTCCAATGTCCCAGCTGGATGATACTGGATGAAGCAATAAAATAAACAAACAAACTAACAAATAAAATCAATCCAAGCTCTGGGACAAATATATATATTCACATACACATACATACATATACATACATACATACATACATACATACATACTATTGCTTATTGGCATGCCATATTTGTGTTATTTTTAAAGATTTCCATACAACTCTACATATTTGCATAATCCCTCAAGTCATTCCAAATGTCTTTGTTTGTTTCATGCTCTGACTGGAAAATCATAGCCAGTTTAATGTGTGTGTATGTGCAAGCATGCATGCACGTGCCTACCAGGTGGGATGCACAAAGTGTCAGAATGAAAATCCAACAGCAACAGTAGTATTACACATCCTTCAGCATTTTACTTTCCTTACGTATGACATTTCATTAGCATGACTAGGCTTTAGTGTCTGATAATCTTCTCATGTTTCTTCAAAAGTAAGTCCCATTGAGTTCAGCAGGTAGTCTAGCAAGAACTGAGCTATATAGTTATAGCTGAATGCTATTTGTTTGCTTATTTACAGTTTACCAAGGAATCTTGAGGTTCTTTGTAAGTTTATCAAAGATCTCTTTCTAAAAGATTAACAACAGTGAAAAGTTTCCCTGAAATAACAGGTGCCTCACCATTATCCCTTGTAGTTCACCATGTACAGTCATGGTGTTGTGTTTGTTGTGTTGTTTCAACAAAGCAACTTTGAGACTTAAGATGCCATGCTAACTATGCACCCTTTGCCTCTGAAGTGACTATCTAGGAATGTGCTACAATGCAAAGGCATTATGTAGAAGCAGAGCAATGTGGAAACCATTCACTAAAAACAGAGCATTTGAAAATAGCAACACTGAGAAGTATATATTTAAAACTAAGCCCTCTGAAGGTCAGGGTTTGCTAATTCGAAGCAATGACGTGCAATAGCTAATGAAGAAATTGAAGAGGAAATAAAATTTGCCCACATATCTTACTTATTAACTATATAAATAAACCACCCAAATAAAGAAAGAGTACTCAGACCAAATCCCCTTCTGTGTGACCAAACCTCCCTCAATCTCTGAGTTAAAGATTGTCCTGTTGATTACAGGGAACATAGCTATGAACAGCACACTTAAACCATGGAGACTTAAACCTATTTTATGTTAGCTGGTTTGTAGCCATATCTCCTGGAGCAGCAGTATGAGATCTGTTATATGTGTATTTATATATTTAGCTAAATGCCTGTGTTTCTATTAAAGCGACCATTTTTATTAGTAATATAAATAATGTGTTGTATTCCAAGAGGTTCAAGTGTTCCAAGAGGTCTGGCTTTGATTTCTGTTTATACTAAGGTTTCTTTGCATTACGTTGGAGCTGGCAATGCTTTTTTAAAACATATGTTGCCTTTTGTAAAAAGTGATTCACCTTTAGTAATGATAATTAATTAATTAATTAATTAATTTACCAATTTAAAATGAACAGTTTGTAAGAAACTGTTGTATCCTTGCAGCCATTTAATGACGGGCATCTTGTATGGCTCAGCACAGCATTATAATTTAGCATGTGGGACTATACTACAGATCGTCATTCACTGTGGACTACAGTATACCATCCCTGTGTAGAGTCATTGCAGCCCCCCATGGGCATTACATGCCTGTAAGAAACATTGGAGAAGTGTCTGGCTATGTCCTTGTAGCCAGATGCAAAAAGATTACATCTTCCTCTGGGGTCCTACTGAGGTCTCCATGAATGATGCAATAATCATTTCATATGTGGCTGCAGAAACAAAACTAGACACTTCTCCAATGTCCCCTTGTTGTCCACCAGATGCAAAATGTCTGGGGAGGGGGCTAGATTGGCTCTACAATAAGTCCAGTGGAGGCTTTGGTTCGTGCAGAGGGAGGAAAAGAATACCAAATGCCAAATGCCTGACCAAAAATGACATATGCAGGCATAATATGCACTTATATTTTGGTATGTCACTAAGAGGATGCTAGACAATGTGTTCTTATTAAATGCACAAACCACACCGAACTATATTAGGTTGCATATGGCAAGATTTTTTCCCTTTTTTCAAAAAAACAAAACAAAAACAAGCTAAGCTAGTTTTTATACTTCTCTTCTGAAGTTCTAGATTTCATTTATAGAAATCTACATTGCAGTCAGACATGGAACTGAGCTAATTAGGCCTGTAGTTATTTCTCTAGGATTTTATGATATATATTTTTTCTATGAAGTTAGTATGGAACTATATAGTCACAGAAGATCTGGACCTGCCACTGAAAACAGCATTCCTGTCTTATATTCCCCCACTTACTACTTCACATATAATGAAGTCTCCATGTCATATGATATATACTGGCATCATGGGCTGCCATTAGTGAGGATGGGAAAAGTCCATGGTGTGATAGTGTCACATCATGTGCTTAATTGCCTTAGCCCTTACAGGACAGCACTGAATACAGAGATGGCCTTCTGGTAGCCCGTTGTCTCCCCAGATATCTACATTTTGAACTGTTAGTGCCTAGTAAAGAAGTGGATCACAGCCAGGACCAGCACCACTGTTAAGCAAGGCAGGCAGCAGATGCTAGGAGGTAGCAGTAATGTGTTAGAAGAGAGAGCTATGGGTCATGGGCCATGCTGTGCATGCCCTGAGGGAGCATCTATCTTTGGGTGCCAGTGTTGAATAAAATTCAATTGCCAGTAAAGCTGTCTTTTTAAATGGAATTGCAGAGGCATACTCTCCTTTGCATCAGACTCCAAAGTGTCCTGGGGCCAACCTTAGCTGTATTCCTGGTGGAACATGTGCTTTAGATGCAGAAATTCCCAGGTTTAGTTGATGGCATCTCCAAGATAACAGATTCCTGGAAGCAAAGCCAGGAAAGATCTTTTCCTGAAGCCTCAGAGGACTGCTTTTAGTACACAGTCAGACCAAATACACCATCACTTTTACATTTGGCTGTCTGTGTAGTATTTGAAGGAAAACACATGAAGGATGTGGGTGTGGAGGAATTTTTTTTTTCCTTTGAGCATACATCTATGTATGAAACATTGGATCAGCTCTCCCACCTCTCATGATAAGAAGAGGAATGCTTCCAGAGTCAGGGACGCCTGGAGTAAAGAGAGATTCTGATAGGGTCACCATCCTAGACAAACATCTCATTTGGCAAAAGGGCAGAACAACCCTACATAATGTCATTGTGTGTTTATAACCATTTAAAATAGATTGATCATACATTTTATTGTAACAAAGGGGATTCTACCCTTTTCCATTAAGTACTTTGGCTGTATAAGCTTCTTAAATTCGTTTAATTTAATTTGTCATGTACCGCTAGTGGAAGTGGAACAGTCATCTTCTTTTCTCAAAGATGCCATGATCTACTATTAGGTTACTTTCAGCACAATTAAATACATATTTACTTAAAAGTTAGTCCCACTGAGTTCAATGAGTTTTACAATCGGTTAAGTGAGCGTCAGAGTGCAGTGACTATGCCTAATATATACAAATATGTTCCATGTCTAATAGGAAAAAATCTAGACTTCTTATAACCAAAGCAATGTTATTCTCTGTGGAATAACATTCCATCATTAATAACTGTGTGTGTATCTTGTCATATGGAATATATTGTCAATATCCTGCTCATCTTATAAACATATCTGCCCATGCTCATAAGCCTGCATAGTAGTTCTCTGTGTGTGGGGGGGTGTATATACAGAAGGATTGATTTAATTTTTTGCAGTTCCATGTCTGACTGCAGTGTAGATTTCTGTAAATAAAATCTAGAACTTCAGAAGAGAAGTATAAAATAAACAAAAACATCCTTCCATTAAAGAAAGTTAATTTCAGGATGTAATTGTTTATGAAGATAATTATTTTTGTTTGTTTTCTGGCTCAGAGTATGATTTATGAACATAAACTTACAGCATATGTTTTGCTTTATTTTTTCTTCTTCTCCTAAATTAGTTTGGACAGCAGAATCAAGGTATTTGGAAACGGAACTTTGGTTGTCCATTCTGTCACTGACAAAGATGCAGGAGACTATTTGTGTGTGGCCCGTAATAAGATTGGAGATGACTATGTGGTTCTCAAAGTAAATGTGATGATGAAACCTGCCAAAATTGAACACAAGAATGAGAATAACCACAAGGTAATCTATGGAGGGGACCTGAAAGTTGACTGTGTGGCCACAGGCCTACCAAACCCAGAGATTTCCTGGGGTCTTCCAGATGGCAGCATGATCAACACCTTCATGCAATCCGATGACAGTGGGAGCCGAACAAAGAGATATGTGGTGTTCAACAATGGGACGCTATACTTCAATGATGTTGGGCTGAGAGAAGAGGGGGACTATACTTGTTATGCTGAGAACCAGATAGGTAAAGATGAAATGAAAGTGCGAGTCAAAGTAGTGGCTGAACCTGCCACAATCAGGAATAAAACCTACATGGTGCTCAACATACCATATGGGGATGTGGTGTCTGTAGGATGTGAAGCCAAAGGGGAGCCCACACCAAAAGTCATCTGGTTGTCTCCAAGCAACAGGCCTATCCCACTTCTCTCAGATAAATATCAGGTGTACCGGGATGGGACACTTCTCATACAGAAAGCCCAAAGATCTGACAGTGGCAACTATACATGTGTAGCCCGGAACAGTGCTGGAGAAGATCGGAAAGTTGTCTGGATCCATGTCAACATTCAGCCTCCCAGAATCAATGGACATCCTAGCACCATCACTTCAGTGAGAGAAATGGCTTTGAAAGACAGCCAGAAGCTAATTGACTGTAAAGCAGAAGGCATCCCATCTCCAAGGGTCATGTGGGCTTTTCCAGAAGGAGTCATCCTGCCCGCCCCTTATTATGGGAACAGAATCACCGTGCACCGCAATGGCACACTAGATATCCGTGGTGTGAGACAGACAGATTCAGTGCAACTGGTGTGCATTGGCAGGAATGAAGGGGGAGAGGCCAGGCTGATTGTCCAACTTCAAGTCATGGACCACATGGTGAAACCCAGCTTCAGGGATCCTACCACTGAAAGGATCACTGCTGCAGCAGGTCACAGCATCAACCTGAATTGTTCAGTCCATGGGAACCCTCAGCCCACCACAGCCTGGATCCTTCCCAATGGCACTGAACTGCAGAAGGGCAGCCATTTGCAGAGGTTTTACCACAAGAGGGATGGCATCTTGCACATAAGTGCCCTGTCTGCAGCGGATGCTGGGACTTACCGCTGCACGGCCCAGAACCCTGGGGGCTATGTGGAGAGGGTGGTCTTCCTGAAAGTGGGACTGAAACCAGAAATCAACAATCAATATAACAACCTGGTAAGCATCATCAATGGAGAGACCCTGCAGCTTCACTGCATCACCCAGCCCAGCCAGCAGGCTCACATCACCTGGACTCTGCCCAATGGGATGGTGTTAGATAGCCCCCAAGCTCTTGGGAGGTTCTCCCTGTCAGAGAACGGCTCTCTCACTGTGCGTGAGGCATCCGTCTTTGACCGAGGGACCTACCTGTGCAAGGTGGCAACTGAGTATGGCTCTTCCCTGATGAATGTCCCAGTGATTGTGATAGCCTACCCACCCCGGATCACAAGCGAGCCAGCCCCTGTCATTTATGCAAGGCCAGGCAATACAGTGAAACTGAACTGTATGGCCATTGGGATCCCTAAAGCAGAAATAACATGGGAACTCCCAGACAAATCACATCTGACAACAGGAGCTCAGTCCCGCTTGTATGGAAACAAATTCCTTCACCCTCAGGGCTCATTAATCATCCAGCAAGCAACACAAAGGGATGCAGGCTTCTACAAATGCACTGCTAAAAATATACTAGGCAGTGATTCAAAAGCAACTTACATACACATATTCTGAAGTTCAAACAATTGCCTCTGAATACACGCAAATATCTAAAGTCCCTGCCAAGTGAGCACAGCTAGGAAAATACAGTTGCTAAATGAAACCAGTTGTACCAAGGAGATAAGAGAGCAGTTGTGTCAGAAAGTAAGGTAGCACACAATTTTACCTTCCTGAAGTATCAAAATCCTATTCAGGCAGTGCATCCAAGAAGATCTCTGCGCTATCACTATCATGTAATAGTGTCATGCCCATTTTCCTTAGAACCTGAAACTAGAACTTGTTGGAGGGAGGCAGCAGCACAAGAATCCAGGACATGTTTCAGGATGACTTTCTGAACTTTTAGTATTTTCACATTTGCTTTTGAAACTTGATTTTGTGGGATGCATATGTAAACAAACAAAAAATGAGTGTAGCCAAAATTAAACCACTGAGAACTGACCTAAGTGGTTCTTAACCGTGGCAGGATTGTGTCCCATCATCTTAAACCCATTCTCCTATGGCATCTCTATGTCAATTTTACCTCTATTGTGTGTAACTTATAGGAAGACTTATATCATGACAAGATAGCAGCACATGGTGAGTTTTCCAGCCCACAATCTAGGTCACTAAATGCCACAAATGGCTGTGGTAGCACTCAAAATGTGGCTGTACTATGGAAAGTCTGGGGAACCAGTGATCTTTTGCATGAGCATCAGCTGCTACTCCCATTATGCATCACTGTTGGCTAGGCTGCAAAGTTTAGTGGTAACTGGAGTCCAACAATGTCTGGAGGACCATCAGTTCCTCAGCTTGTACTATGGGTATATTACTAGGGAGACGAGGGAATTTGATTCTGGACTGCACTTTTCAGTAGCAGCAACAGCCCTGTCAGACTGACAAGCACTTCTAGCTTAGGTCCTATCCATAAATTTAAATATCAGATTGGAAAATTAATTTGAGCACATGTAATGCTCTCTTGAGATGTTAGTGGGAGAGACGGGAAGCAAATTAGAATATAAAAGGCCATTTTTGCACTAGATTGTTATAGCACTATTATTCCACTTTCAACATCCTATGGAATCCTGGAGTTTGCAGTTTCAGGTGGGGCCAGCCTCCCAAAACTGCAAAGCCAGGATTTCATAGGGTGTTGCCAGTGGAATAATAGCGCTGTAGTGCAGAAATGGCCTTGCACATGTATATTTTTGGAAGCAAATCCAGACAGGTGAATTTGTGAGTTCTCTTCGCCTCTCCCCCATCCACTTTGGTGCTGTTTGCAACAGTGGAACCTAAAGTACTCTGCTGATAGATAGTCCAAATCTGTTTTTTTATACAAGAAGCACCTTAAAACAAAACAAAGGTATCACATCTAACACAAGAGCAGGCCTTTGTGAAGACCTTAGTCCCTTGACATGTTTAATATAGTCAAGCCTCCTTAGATTATGATTGCTAACTACTCTCTGTCCATTCTTCTGTTAACTCTCCTGGATCAATGGTTCACTTTGCAAATTTAGGGGGGAAACAGCAAAGAATAGAAAAGCCCTAATATTATTCCAGAACAACTTAGCAATAATTACTGTAGCAATGCAAATGCCTCACAGCAAGGGAATCCCTGGCTGACTTCGGTCATTCTTTTTGTTATATGTGTGTGTTTTCAGACTATGAGACTGGAAGAATAACAGTGACCTGTGTCTCAGTGTATAAATTATTGGTCTTTACAAGACTCTGATATTTCTACTGTGTTTTATATAATATTAAGATCAGTATACTGTATGTTTTTATAATAAAAAGTATTTTCCACAGAGTATTTTTGTCACAGTGGTTCTCTCTGGTAATAAAACTCTTCCCTAAAGCAACACAACCCCCTTCAAAGAGAGCTTGGAAAAACTTACTTTCTGGATTACACCTCCTAGAATCTCTTAGCAGCTATGCTGGCTAGAGGATTCTGAGAAGTGTAGTTCAAAAAGTAACTTCCAAACTGTGATTGTAATTGAGAAATAGATATCTAGAAATTGTGATCTGGACCTAATCCGTTTGGGGTTTGGTGAGAGAACTAGGGAACAGGGATAAAAAGAAAGAAGATTGGCATAAATCATTCCTTTCCAGAAGCAATTTCAGGGGACTCAGAATGGTGGCATCCTTCTGTAAGACCAATGATACAGTTCCTGGCTTTAAAACCTAGGCGTAAACAAGTAGTTGTATGGTTTTATTAAAAAAGCAAAACAACACATAGAGATCTTTCTACACCTTTATAAGGCTTACATGTAGGTGTTCCCTTCTCCATGAACAATAGCCCATTTTCATCATGCCCTCTCAAAATAGCCCCTCAGGCAATATCATATGTTGTTAAAAATTTCTGTCTGCTGGTGACAGTGGCAGCCAATGGCTTACTAGTCAATGGGCAATGAATCTGCTCAGAACCCTAGTCCACACTTGAGAGGAACAATCCATTTGGGGGATGGGACTTATCACTTTGGATAGCTGCTTCAAAGTTTAGAGTAAAATGAAGAGCAGATTCACAGCCCATCTGATACAGAAGCTACCAGGAATGACTGGCCAATGATCTGCTTCACACGTGATCTATATCATGTGGTGGACATGGAGGGGAGAGGTGTAAAACCTCATTGTTATGCTACATGCATGACCCACCAACAATTGAGTCTGACCCTTGTCAGGTGGCTTGCAGAAACATTCCCTGTAAGTAAGTGCTTCCATCAATGCCTCTGTGAATGGAGTGCAGGTCTCTTCCCAAATGAATGGGATATTCAGAACTCACTTCACACAAAATCAAGCTGCTTACAACACATGTACAAGACAATCATTCAGCCAGAACAAATATGTTGGCCTGAGTCATATTGATAATCCCAACTAGGACCATTTCCGCACGACACAGCTCTTCTGCGTTGTCTCACTGCAGTCCCGGGTCCAGAAGGGAGTGAGTCAGCAACACTCCCCTCTGCACTCACTCGGTCCATGCGGAAGAGAACACAATGGCACCACGTCTTCCTCTGGCAGCACAGCCAGGCTTTTTCCATTGCTGTGCTATGGAAGGAAGCATAGCCAATGCAATTCCACATCTTCTGCATGGCCAGAAGTGACAGAAGTGCCGCATGATCACAGGCGCAAAACGGTTTTTTTCTGTTTTGCAAAAACTGCACAAGTGTGACACTCCACAACAGGATGGCAGCGGGATGTTGACAACATCATGCGGAAGTGTGATCTGCCGACCACTGCCATCCTGTGGCAAAAACGCAACCGCGACGTTGTGCGGAAAGGGCCTAGGGTAGAGCTTCCAAATCAATAGGATATTCATACATGTTGACACACCTTTCAGCATTAAATTCAGTGCCGTATCCAACTCTACCAATAGGGCCTACGGCCTAGACACTACGCTGTTAAGTATTGTTGAAAACTTAAGATCCATACCTGAAAGAAATCTGTTTTTAGTCATTACTAACAGCTTCACCTCCCACAAAATGTAATGGGAAATGATGTCTTTTTTTCAGTCAATTATATTTAATTTGTCATGTAAAGCTGAAATCTGCCTTCAGCCAAATTTATACTTAACTAAAATAGATACAGTGCAAATCCCCCTGTAACTTGTCAAAGAGTTTAATTATCTGTAAACATGGTGAAGACACAAGGTAGTTTGCAAAAAATGGAACTTTAAAAAAAAATTTTTTTTAAGGAATGGGAGTTTTGTGTCTATCAGAATTAGCAATTTGAAATTCAATGTAAACTTCAGAATATGCTTACTGAAGGAGGCAAAGCACTGGTTACTTTTCAGGGTCATACATGCATAAATGAGTCATTTTTCAGGTTGTTAGTGGTGCAAACTTCAGTGTCACAGCTGGGAAAAAGTAATAACCAGCATCCTTTCCAAGTATATGAAATGAACTCTTAACATAACTTTAATCACCCTAATTAGAGCAATTCACATAATTACTTTAAGGATTTCTTCACTCAGTAAATCTTACCTAAGCATGTAAAACAAAGCTGTAGTACGTGCCTTCCAACATTTGACAGATGAAAACCAGGACACATGTGGCCAGGCAACATCAGATTATGGTCTATATAGCAAAATTTATAAATGAGGAAGAACACTCAAACTAGGAGAAGCTCCAGTGCTTGTTTTTACCTGAGCCTACTAGGAAGACCAAGATTACTGACCCATCTCTCCTCTTCCCAGTGCTGAGTCCCTTTCTGCACTACACTGTTATAGTGCTATTATGCCACTTTCAACATCCTGTGGAATTCTGGGCTTTGTAGCTTACTGAGGTCCAAGAGGTCTCTGATTGAAAATATTAAATGCCCCTCATTAAACTGCAAACTCCAGGATTCCATGGGATGTTGAAAGTGTAATAATAGCACTGTAACAGTGTAGTGTGAAAAGGCCCTGAGTGTAAATTACCTTTGCAGTTTGATCTCAGTTTGCACCAACATAAGTAGACTGAGGACAAATGGGGAAATTGATAGAAGTGCTGTCTCCCAATAGAACAGCATGGACTGTAACTATCAAGTTCCCTGTATTAGAGAATCTTAGGAAAGTGTACATAAGGAATTATATCCCTAGCAGAGAGGGAAAGAGAGTCCTGAGAAAACAAAGGATTATAGGATAATCCTGTTTACAATGGCAC
The DNA here is from genome assembly GCA_948474755.1 of Ctenosaura bakeri. Lineage (NCBI taxonomy): Eukaryota > Metazoa > Chordata > Lepidosauria > Squamata > Iguanidae > Ctenosaura > Ctenosaura bakeri. Next base: position 645,187 of record CAOLHI010000230.1, on the reverse strand, counting down.
TGTCGTATATAACTACTGAGCAAAAGAAAAGCAAAAGAGAAAGAAAAGAATAGTTACAGTTCAACCACATCTGGAGCACAATTCCCACCCCTGCCTTAAAAAAATAGGTCCACATTTTCAGATTGTCACTGAAGCAGCTCTCCAAAAAAAATCACTATAATGATTAGTTTTTCTAAGATTTTATATAAACAGATTTCACTTCTGGGTCAGGATGTGCACTGTCTAATAGAGGTTTTAGACAGATATAGATACACACACACACACACATTCAGCTACTGATTTTTTGGTATACACACTTAGGCCCTTTCCACATGAGGTGAGTGAATCGCTCTGTGCCGTTACTTACTGGCTCTTCTTGGATCCGAAATAATGCACACTGTCCTTTGAGCCCTTCCGCAGGGCTCCTCCATTGGTGCAGGGCGAACCAGAGCAGTGTGAGGTCTGTAGATCCTCACTGCTCCAGCTCAAAATGGCAGCTTCTTGTGGCTTCTGGCTCAAAATGGCGGCTTCCGGTGTCTTTGTGGGATTGGACCAACTGCTGACACGGGCCACGCCCACAGTCCGCCCTCCGCTGATTGCAGGCTCGCATTGGTGTGAGCCTGAGCATCTGCACAGGTAAGTAGGAATGCAATGGCACGTTCCAGAAAATGTAAAGACTGGAATTTTCTGGTCTTTACTTAGCACGATAGAGGACCACTTGGGGGCAGGTTGGATTGGACTGGGGTGCGGAACTAAGTTAAATAGTCTGCACCTAGTCCGATCCAAGGTGCAGACGACATCCGTGCCAGGACGCCTTGACCCGTTTTAACTGCCTTGTGCGGAAAGGGCCAATAAATATAAAAAAGAATTCTATGTTTTTTGGAGGAAACATTACGTTTAATGTAAGTTGCAGGTTTCACTGTATTAAAGTGTATCAAATCCATGAAGATGCGGTAAATAAGTATCTTAATGTACACATTCCCTTTATAAATAAATTTATCAATCTATTGAGAGAGAAAATGAGAGAGAGAGAGAGAGAAAGATAGAGAGAGAGATCTTGATTTTATTCAGTTCTGATTCAGTTCTGATTATTCATGTCATTTCTGTCTAGGATAAAGAGATATCTCTGAATGCACACCTTTGTGATTAAAATACCCCATAGGTAATCATGTTAAACTGTATTTTCTACAGCCTTTGAAAGAGAGAAGGAAAACACTGGTTTTCTTTTCTTTGACTAGTTTGACCTCAGGCCTACTGTCCCCTAGTCAATTCCCATAAATGTTCTAGAGAAAAGAAGCATTAACCTAGACTCGATAGTCAGGTCATTTCAATATGCTGAAAATGCAATTATGTTAAATCACCACTGTGAAACTGAGGGCAATAGGAAGAGCCAGCATCTGCTTTAAAATAACCCATTCTCTCAACACAGAAAGCTTTGAGGGTCTTGGGAAGTACAGTAAAGTGCACTCATACAACAAAAGAACACTTGGCCTCATGAACTTACGCTAGAAGTCCTGCTGTTACATGACTCATTGTGGTTTGATCCGCATAAAGCATTTCACACTGTGTTGAGGACCTGGCACAATAAAAGGTTAAGCAAAGGAGTAGGAATGGCTGCATTTGTCTTGGCTTGTGCGCAGATTTGCCACCCTTTCCCTGGCAAGCATGTAATTATGTGGGTTTAGGAGGAGCAAATGGTCTCCAAAAGCACAGAAAGGTTTATATGTGGCATAAATTATTCATACGTTTGGAGTCCAAAGCATGATATACTATTGCATTCACCCATTGGGCCATTCCAAATGGCACATCCGTTAGTATAAGAACATACATAAAATGGAGGGGGGAGATACACATTCATTTAAAGGCATTCAGATTTGTAAATACCATACATCTTAAAACTTGAAAAATTATTGACAAAATTGTTTCTGTACAACAGGGGAATGTCCATTGCCATAAGCACAGACACTCAACTTCCGGCCATCAGATATAAGCTGGGTTGCTATAGTCTGTCCTAATTCCCACACTTCCTTTAAAGGCATATGGAAATTTAAGCAAAAAAAATAAAAAAATAAGGCCCAAGATTAATATTCTCATTATATGCTATTTCATGAGCCAGTGTCTCTTTCATCAACTGCGTGAAGTGTCATTCTAAATTTGTTTTCCATTTTGGTCCATAAAAGCTTGTGTTATAAAAAGTGATGCAGTGCTGAAAGACTGCTTGTCAGTTTTGCTATGACAAATTAACAAAGCTATGCCACTGGAAATCAGAAATTTAAGGGCCATATAGTAAATAATTTATCTTAAAAATAAACTCTTCTGGATGATTTGAACATATTGCAGGAAGAAGCACTTGCATGAAACATAATTCCTTGTCTGAAATGATTCCCAGTTGTGAAAGAAAATCTTTCTTGTCATTTGGTTAATTTTTGGAAATGAAGGGAAAATTTGCACTTTGGGGGTGAACTTTACACAGGGTTAATATGATCTATCATGCTTCTGACTCGCTGGCCCTATTTAATTAATTTAAGTAGATGAAAAGTTAATTTCTTGAAATTCTTTCATTAATAAAAAGGTGATTAGAGAAGGTGAAGAACATGTTTATATCTCTCTATTTTGGTAAGTCTAACCACACTTGCTCCATATTATTCTGGGCCAAGCTGGTGAAAGGAATAGAATTTGGAAAAGTTACTTTTGCACTACCAGACTACCTTCAGCCAACAAAAATAGTTTCCAAATTCTAAGGAGGTATGAGGCATATCTCAGTGGAAACACTGGCCCTTTTCGCATTGAGGCTTCTCGCGCAAGCAGGGGAGGGCGGCTTGCGCGAGAAGGCTCCTCTGGGAGGCTGCCGTTTTCCCCCTCCTTCCTTCCGCAGGCGAAAGGCTGTGGAGGAGGCTTCTGGTGCGAGCCGCCCTCCCCCCGGGCGAAGCAGGAGGCTCTCGCGTCCGTCCCCCCCGCTCGCGCCAAGCAGGAGGCTCTCGCGTCTGTCCTCCCCCCGCTCGTGCCAAGCAGGAGGCTCTCGCATCGGCCCCCCCACGCGCGCGCAAAACAGGAGGTGTCGCGTCCGTCGCGCTAGCGCCCCGCCCCGCCCCTTCCTTCCACAGGGGCAGAGGGAAGGAAGCACGACCCGGCCGCCTCCCCGACGCTCTGCACAGGAGGTAAGTGCGCCTGGGCACCGGGAGCATTGCGCGAGCGCGGGTGATTTTCGCTTTGAGGCGAAAATCAAAAAACCCGCGATCGCGCTGCTGCAGCCCCGTGAGCGCGGCGGAAGTGGGAGTGCGTCGTGCAGAGTGACGCTCCCACTCCCGAGAGGCTCACGGGGCTGTCGCGCGACAGAAAGCCCGTGCGAAAAGGACCACTCATACATTGCATGCAGGTTCAGGTTTAGATCCTGGCTTGAATCCAAACTATGGGAGATACTGTATCTCCCAATATGAGCTAGCACAAATTTTAAGATACCAGGGAGGGCCTGTAGGGTGCATATAGCAAGGACAATGGAGAGACCCTTCTCAGTGGTCGAGAAGTGACTGTGGAATTTCCTCCTACAAGAAGGGAGCAGATATCTGTCTGTTTACTCAGGCCTTTATGGCCATTTCCATATTAGCATTTTAAAATGGTGCAGAGCGACCTCCAACAGAGGTCTTCTGCACCATAGCGTGGACTGGCGTGGACTACTTTTTGTAGTTCCAGACCTCAATCCACGCAGGAGCGACCAGAGCTGGTCGCGCAGTGTGGTTTTTAAAAACCAGGGAGTGCACAACCCCGTGCCGCTCCGTCGCCCAGCTCAGAAGCAGATTTGCAGACGTCCGCAAGTGCATGCCTGCAGATCTGCTGGGGGCGGACTTCCAGCTGGTGAGCTTCTCCGGTTGGTGGAAAGCCTCACCAACTGGAAGCCGCCATTTGGGATTCCGGAGGAGTGTGGAGCAGTGAGCTCATGCTGCTCCGCTTGGCGACGGACTTGCCCGGCTGCTGGTAAGCTCTGTTTTTGGGTGTTTTCACCCGTTCCCCCACACACACACACATGTGGAAAGGGCCTATGTGTTAGTTGTCTGTTCTAGAAGGTTTTTAATTTGGATGCCTTGTATTTTCATCATTAGTACTACATTTTAGTGGCCTTTCAAAATAGTTTTAAATTACTGTAATGTTTTTGATAAGATTGCTTGTTTAATTGGCTTAACTATCTTATTAATCATTGTTTTAAATTTATTTTGTTTTAACTCATATTGTCAGCTGCCCTAGATCCCAGAGTCATAGTCCAACACTCAAACGACCATACCATATCGACTCTCAAGAAGACTCTGTTTAATACTACATAAGCATAGCACTTTGGTACCACTTTAGCTGCCACAGCTACATCCAAAGGAACCCTGAGATTTGGAGTTTGCTGAGGTACTAGAGCTCTTTGGTTGAGAAATCCAAGTACCTCATGAAACTGCAAATCCCAGGATTCTACAGATTGGAGCTATGGCAGCCAAAGAGATATCAAACCACTCTATCTGTGTAGTGGAGTGAAGGTAATAGGAGAGGGTTATTGCCTTCAGGCCCTGTTTGGAGCTTAAGAGAGGAATCTAGTTTCCACTGTAGAAGAAGACAACATACTGGGCTAGATGAACCACTGGTCCAATCCAGTAGGACTGTTATGGCCCAATAGGACTCTTGAAAAAGGCAGCTTTCTATATTCCCTTTACCAAGGTACAGGGATTTATCTGGAACGTAATTAAAGCACCCCACGAAAGTCAGCTTTGAGAGAGCCCTGCTGTCCCACCAACACAGTTAATTTTATTTGATTTGATGATAAGTTAACATTGATAGAGTTGTGATAGTGTGTGTCATGTGGGAAAGCTGACAAAAGGAATTACAACTGAAACATTAGTTCACAAATTAAATTTGCAGCATACTGGCACCTCCTGAAATACAATATTATCAACTTATGCAGCCTGCAGCTATCTCCTATATCTTGTATTCTATAGGTACCATATCAGGGAGCCAAAAGCTGCAACAGTTCCCTGGCACATGTTCATCTGCTGACAAACATGTTTCCCACTGTGCAATACTCTGGAAGTCTGAACTGAAATTTCCATAGCTTTGAAAGAAAAAAAAATAGGAGCAATATAAATATTAGTCTCAGTTTGGGTGGCTTGTCCTCACACAAATGATATTATAGCCTATCCTGGGACATTTCCAAGACCAAAGAAGCATACTGGATTTCCTCTGCGTCCCTTATGGAGTCTCCTAGCAGGCACTGTGGCCTAGAAGTTCATTTCAAGGAATGCTTTGCCAACACCTGCTCAAAAGCTCACTGCTGTTTCCCCATTTTAGTCAAGCACCCTTCTGTTTCTTCCTAAATACCATATAGGGACACATCATTCTTTTATGTGGGTAAGGGAGGACAAATGTCAGGCCTGCCAAAACCAACAACTAGCCTCCTTGGTGTGAGCCACTGACTGTCAAGCTCCCACAGGTTTTGCTGACTTGGAATATTTACACATTATCCTTTCCTTTTGCTTTTAAAGCAATCTGAGCAACAGACTGGGAATGTTAACAACCAAGATGACAAGACATAACTTGCCCAATACTTTGAAAACATCCCAAAGACTTACGACTGCCTGAAGACTGCTTAATGGTATACTCAGATGAGTGGCCAAGTTCTCTTTGGATCTAAGTTCAATGCAATTACCCAAACATAAATTAGCACACGATGTGCCAAAAGATATTATTTAATGTGATGTTGATAAATACAATACCACACCTTGAGAAAGAATTATCTTAAATATAGGCAAGATTTTTCTGCAAAGCAAGTTATAGATATTGGGGAGGGCAATGATCAGAGTTTTGAAAAGTTATTTTTGGGGATGAAACATTCAGAATGCCCCAGTCAGCATCACCACAGGCTGCAATGGCTGGGAGATTGTGGGAAGTACAGTATAAAGACGTTACTTTCCCAAACTCTGGAGTAGGACTATATATCTTTTTTTTCATTTAGTTCTTGCGTACAAGAAGAAGAAGAAAAATTAATATGTTTCTTTCCACTAGTTCAGATTGTAAGAGATTTTTTATTATTATTCTTGATGATTTTTGATGTGTCAGGACTTTTATATAAAAATATTTCTAAAGAGGTTTTGTTTGTTTGTTTGTTTGTTTGTTTGTTTGTTTTTTGAGGGAAAAAAGATATGGACACTCAAATATTTGTCCCATGAAAAAAGTTCTATTTTGCCATTAAGCAATGCTAATCTGTCCAAATATTTTTGTGCCAAAAAAACAAAAAACAAAAAAACCTCCATGAAAATTCCACAAAAAAGTCCCAAAGTGTGAAAACCATTGAGAATTTGCACCATCGAACATTTTTTCAGCAAGTCTCTCAATCTATTTAGACACTTTTTCTCTCCAAGGGTGAGAAAATATGCAAAAGTTCTACATATTTCTATTTCCAGAGTACTTTTGAGCACCTTATTTGTCAGCTACTATTGGGAAAATGTGACAATACAGTACAATTTGTACAGTTTCCTTTGCATTCTCATGTTACCTCATAGGCACCCTTTATTCTATATAGCCACATGACACACCTTTCTCTGGCATTACTGGGTCTTCTCACATTGCTTTAGAATAACATTCCTGCCCCCATACACATACACACCTCCTGTCACTGCCTGTGTAAGTTGACCAACACAGCAAAACACTTCATACTTCTAATGATGTGAACTCTTTCCCAAGAAAGGTTATGTTAGAATCCATTTCTTCATTCAGGAATGCTTTGCTGTTTTGGTAGTGATGGAATAACAAGGCTATACTTCTGGAATTTGTCACCCAATAAATGTTATTGCTGCTCTTTTTTCTCTTTCTTCCTTTCATTCTAATTTTGCCACATAATCAGTGTGTGTAATTGACTCAAGAGAAGGGGACTCATTGTGGTGAACTTGCCAGCACCCTGTGCTCAGCCAAATAGTTGGCTCTGCCAGGCACCCTGCATGTGGAGGAAGAGATCTCACAATGGCTTCATGCAGCCATTGTGATATCTTATAGAAAGTGTAATTTCATGAGACCAGTTAGTCTCACAAGATTTGTCTCCAAGAGGGCCCCTTCTTTGAGCAAGGTTCTCTTTTACATCATTGTGGTATGCTTTTCATCTTCCCTGAAGACTTCTTATCGGGGAAGAGGGGCAGGTGAGAGAATGTTAAGTCTGCATAAGTGTTACTAAGCAAGATTGGACAGCATTCTGGATGTTACAACTTTTATCACAAGTGGTGGTGATTAAGGTGAATAAAGGGAGATCGGGACACCCAAATGTTTGAGAATATGGGCATGATCGAAGGAGGATCTTAGGTCTGGCTTATGTATTTGGGCAATGCTGTCCAGTTTCTTGGGGTTAGTCATTTTTCCCATAATCATGGCTTGGGATCGTGCATGGGACAGGCTGGCCCACCACACATACAGAACTACAAGTGTGGCTGGACCAGCTCTGCAGGCACAAATCTCCCCTTCTCACCCCCAGACTATGTAATGCAAATGTAACTGTGGCTTCTTCTTCTTAAACAAGATATTATTAAAAAGCAGGGGGGTGGATATATTCTTCTCCACTCTACAAATAGATGAGTCATCATCTGTAGAAGGCATATAGAAATTTCAAATGTTCCAGAGCACCATTCCCATAATTCTTCACTATTGTCCAAAGTTGCAGACCAAAATGTCTAGAGGCCAAACATTCCCGATATGTGATATTGTGGCTTGGCTTTATTCACAAGTAAATCTGAAAATGATACACATAAGGAATGAAACCTTTTTGGACCACTTCATATATGATCTCCCCCTTACTCTTCTTTATAGACCCAGTATAACTGCTGAACAACTACTGATCCATAACGGACTGCATAATTATTTCCAGTGTTATAAAATAACATACTTAACAAAGTAAATGAATTTAAATACATCAACTGACATATCCTATACTTTATTGCTGTTGCCATCCAATCAGAGTTGTCAGAGGCTGTGACCAGCTCAAATGGCATTTCCTGCAATGGTGAAGAGTTCCTATCATGTTTCCCATGCTCTCAGAGATTCAGTTGCCATTTATGCCTCTGATTTTATGCCCCCGATTCTGGGTGCTGTACCCCAAACAAGTAACCTTTCCAGGCTCTGACTACATACTATAGTAGATGGGCAAGATGGAAGTGGAAGGAGACCTCATGAGTAGAGGAAGCAGATAAAATATAGAACCATACCCTCCAAATGTCCCAGTTTGGCAGAGACAGTCCTAATTAATCCTCTATCATCCCACTTTGTCAGCTACCTTTAAAAAGTGCCAGTTTCTTTCTCCTTCTGCTATTTCCCCTTTCAATCTCAGTTTACTTCAGTTGTTAAAAGCTGCAATCAAAGTGCATAAGTGGTTTGCACTCAAGAGGAGCAGTCAGAATCTTGTCCTTTCCAATAGGCTCGGGGGAAAGCAAACTGCTACCGCATCTCCTAGCTTATCAGTTTTTCATCATGAGTAATTTTTGCCACCTTAACCACAACCTGAAGTTGCATCTGTGAAATGTTGGACAGTATTTTGACCTGACATTTGTTTCATAAGGAGAGACTAGGATGGCTCTAGAAAGTCTTTGTTGAGGAAGTAGAGGAGGATGACTATCTTGTTTGTTTGTAACATTTATATTCTTTCCTGGACCAAAAAGCTTTCACAGTGGTCTACAAATGGTTAATGTAACAACTCCTGCCTTTAGGCTAACAAACTAAATAAGGCATGGCACAGGAAGGGAAAGGGATGCAGATAGGAAGGAGGAAAATTAAGTTCAGCAGTCCTAAGTCCTAGCATGATGGAAGTGTGCTGGGCTGCTCTTCTTTCTCTTCAAAGGCCAAAATAAAACAGGACCAGCATCAGCAGCAAATGGATGGAAGTACAGAAAAGGCCACACTGGATCTGACTGAAGGTCTATCTAGCTCAGCATTTTTGTTGATATTGTGACTAAGCAGGTATCTCTGGGGTGACCACTAAGAGGCATGAGGCCTCTACTATTAACATTTTCCAGCAAGTAGTGCACAGAGGCATACTGTCTTTGGTAACAGACTATATCATTAGCAGTCATAAGACCAGTAGTCATTGCTAGTTTATCTTGCATAAGAAGACATTTTGATGGCATGGATAATGCAGATTGCATGAATATTACTGACACAAGTGTCCATGCATCCAGTAAAATCTACTGAGTAGCTACAAGTGTATCTACTATATCTAATCTAGCTTGGTGGCTCACAAAACATCCATATCTTCCATATGGACAAAAAGGGCACTGCACAGAAGAAGAAGAGGCTTCATTTTAAGGTAGGCATTGCTTATGTCTGCCTTTAATTACAAAACTCTTGGTGCCAGAGCAAGAGTCCAGCTCACAGCAAGGGCAAATGGGAAACATATGGATCATTCATTATATTTGGCACTGCTTTCGGAATTGCACTACTGTAGCTGGCATTGCTCCGTATATGTAATAATGAAAAATCAACACTACAATTGTCAGAATATGGGAAGGAACACAAAAAGCCAGCCTGATACTCTCTGGGCATTTCACAGGCAGCTCTCAAAACTTTTGAGCTTTATATCTGACTATGGCTAATGCAAGATAAAAAGCAAGATGAAATTTAAAAAAACAACAACAACAACAACTGTGAGATACAATGTAACTTTTAGATGCACTCCAAGCAAGCACTCATTTAAGCATCACTTCCAAAAGCAACTCTGGACTTTAACTGACTTCTTTAGAACAGAAGCGTGGCAAGTTTGGCAGGTCCAAGGGCCCCTTTCCTGCCGTGGCATTCTGAGGGTCCTACAGATAAACTAGAATATCAATCACAATTTTTTAAAAAAGGAAATGTTTTGAAAAATGGCATTTTTGATGTTAGATTATGCAGTGGGTCTGAAATTCTGTCTAAAAGGCAAATTGGCACTTCTAAAGAGGCCATTCATCTTTTTGAGTGGCCTGGAAAAAGAGTAGTTTGAGGGTCTCTGAGAAGGTTAGGCCTGAGAAAACAGCCTTGAGGCCACATGCACCCCTGCTTTGAAGGCAAAGCTGATAAACTGCTCCACACATTCCAAACTTATATACTTCTATATAGTTTCTATGTAAGTCGGTTATCAATCTGTTTTTAGTGGGATGATACACATCACTGGTCAAACTCTATTTTCTGTTTATCCAGAGCTTGGAAAGTTACTTTTAAAAGTAATTAATTTGTATTTCAAAGGTGTCCCCAAAAGAAGTTAGCTTATACAGTTACCTGGTAGAGTAATTCTCATTGCTCAATGACAACTAGAACAGTTACTTTTAAGGTATGTTATGGAACCATATGAATACTACAGGCCATTGGCCTGTAGCATACAAAGCATTTTTCCCTCCTCAAGCAGAGCACAAGCTAGCACTTAAACCACGTGATATTCCTTCTCCATCTCCGAGGCCATTTCTGCACTACACTCTTATAGTGTGATTATTCCACTTTCAACATCCTATGGAATCCTGGGGCTTGCAGTTTCGGGAGGGGCCAGCCAGCCCCTTCCGAAACTGCAAACCTCAGGATTCCAAAAGATGTTGAAAGTGGAATAATCGCGCTATAAGAGTGTAGTGCAGGAATGGCCTGAGTGAAGTCACATCTCTTTACATATGAGGCAACTAAACTGCTACAATTACAAACAGGCATTGTGAAATTATCTCTCACTACATAGAATAATGAAGTAATGCTCTTAAACCTTTATTGTTGGAAAAATGGCATGAATTACTATTAAATTGTTGTTGTGTGCCTTCAAGTCATCTCTGACTTATGGTGACCCTAAGGCAAACCTATCATTGGGTTTTCTGGGGCTGAGAGTGTGTGATGTGCCCAAGGTCATCCAATGGATTTCCATGACTGAGCAGAGAATCAGACCCTGATCTCCAGGACTATAGTCCAACGTTCAAACCACTATACCATGCTGGATCTCACAGTTTTTCCTAAATAGCTGCTTTTAGGTTCTGTTTAATCATTCTCTATTAGAAGTTTCAGGCCTAAATACCCTAAAGGCACCAGATCCTGTCTGATCTTGGAAGCTAAGCAGGGTCAGCCTCGTTAGTCCTAGAATGGAGGACCACTCATGAATAACAGATGCTATAGACTCTACTTCAGAGGAAGAAACTGGCAAAATTACTTCTGATTTTGAAAACCTATGAAATTCATGGAGTCACCATAAGTTGATGGGCAACTTGAAGGGACGTACACATATATATGAGCAGTTAATGCAATTAATGCAGCCAAGGAAAAGACCATCCTTTTGGATGACAGTTCCCCAATTTAGCCAGCTAGCATGGTCACGGGAGATTCTGGAAACTCCGTTTCCTAACAGTAACTTTTGCAAGCTCTGCCAAGAGATAAGGCTGTTGTGGCTTCTTACACAGGCTTCTGTCTAATCATTCTGCTAAGCTTATTGCTGGGTCTTTTGGGCAAATTCTGTTCAGTTACCAACATATTTTCTATCAGTTACCTCTGTTGCTCCCAGCAGAAGCAGAGAGAGAGACTGGAATTAGATGAGCTACTCTCAAGCTGAGATCTCCCTATGACACTTAAAGCATTTATTTTTAAGTTTATATTGCCCTGCTTCCTGTGAACTCACCATCCTGAAAGAACAGCCCTGCTGTCAGCAATTTTGAAGTAGATGTTATTTTACTCACTCTGAACTCTTTTGTGTTCATTGTCTATTTATTCTCAGCTGAAAGCTTCATCAGAGCCTGTCTTTGAAATTTGTTTGGATTTCTCTTACGGTGGCCCCCTGGAACTTGCATCTCTTTAGGTGGCCAATGTTTCATTTATATTGTTTCAAAATTGCCTTGAGTGTCAAATGCCAAGTAACTTGTGTGCAGGATATCATACCAGAGGAATCTTCCAGTTTGTCTTCTAAGGTTTTTCTTTTTAGCCAACAAAAATTTATAAAAAGATGAGTAGAAATCAGAGTATTCACAGATAGAATATAAGAAACCAGAAATAATAATGTTATTATTAATACTATTGCTGATATGCCCAAATGCTAGGAATTGGTTTAGCCCTAGGTTCATTATTAAATCCCTTACATTCATGAACATTTGTTACCATGCAAATGATGCCACCAGCTCAGCTTTAAAAAAAATCTACATTTTTCCCTTAAATTATTTGCAATTCCCAAATTGTTCCAACAGAGAACCTAAATTGACAGATTTTACATATGTTTATCATTCAGTTCCATCCACTGATCTGGAGGAGCCAAAAGATTAGTTTATTGTCATAACAGTTTATTGTCAGACTTCTTGTTTTATTTTTGTTCTTGTTTGTTCCTGTTGTCTTAATAACTATAATATTTAGTCTCACAACTATAATATTTAGTATTTAGTCTCACAGCCTGGCCTCCCTTCTGTTGTCCCCATGGCAAAAGGGAAGAATCTCAGGACAGCCTGACCTTGCAACAGCACACTTGCAAGTGTTGAAAAATGTGAGAACAAGCACTAGAACTCTCAAGCATAGTGATCAAATTGGCAAGGCAGAAGCTGAACAATAACCAGGCTCCCCCACCCGCTGATCTCTCTCTCTCTCTCTCTCTGTCTCTCTGTCTCTCTCTCTCATACACACACACACACACACACACATACACACAGACATTGTCTAGGAAAGAAAATACACAGACATAATCTTCTTTGTAATAATATACAAAAGTAGCTTTATTTACAAACGCTTGTGCATAGTAAAATATATGGAGCAGAAAGAGGGAGAACATGTTTGCAAGTTAAAGTGATGCAGGAAGAGCAGATGTGATAAAATAAGCAAGAAGTCACCATAATGCAAACTAGTAATTAGTTAGCATAAGCATGCAAGGGTAGCTAACTCTAATATCACTAGGGGCCACCTCGTGACATCATTGGGATGATCCCTTGGTCTCAAGTTTTGGCTCTAAAATCTCAAGGCATAGAATAGCTCTGACTTGTCAATCCCAGTCATCCCAGTTATAGCCTATTTGGCCCAAATTCTACAAAGGCAGCAATCTCTTCCATTGAAGACAAGCTAGAAAAGAACCAAATTTATTTCTTTTTCTTTTTCTATTATTTTGAGGTTTGTGAAACAGTTACAAATACTCCCTCATAGAGAGACTAAAAGTGAAGCCCAAACTATCTCACAGAAGTAGATGTTTCAATTCTCTGTTCTCTCTCTCTCTCTCATTCTTTCTCAATAAGATATTGTTGATCTTGAATCACATATGTAAAATTTTCAGCTTCTATTAAGATGGATAAATGAAAAACAGCTTTTGTTAAAGGGAAGCTGCTGTCTCAAAAATGTCAACACATAAGAGAAAGCAATCCAAAATGGAGATCTAATTTAGTTTCATGGGGAAACCAGACAGTATTGTGAAATTATTTGCAATTGCCAAATTGTTCCAATAGAGAACCTAAACTGACAGATTTTATATGTTTACCATTCAGTTCCATCCATTGATAAATTCATCTGGATGAGCCAAAACATCAGTAATGTCATAACAGTTTATTGTCAGACTTCTTTTCATATGAGGCTAATAGTGAGATCAAACCTGTTTCAATGCATATATTATTTTATCAGTTTGACCAAATTTCTCTATAGTGAGAATGGAGAATATGCAGCCATCTAAATGTTGTCAGGATACACCTCCCATCAGCCTTAGCCAATGGTGAGAAATAATGGGTGTTGCAATCTAGTAATATCTGGAAGGATGCACATTCTCTATCCTTTCTCTATAAGCCTGAATGCTTGTTGAAAGGTAAGGAAGACATGAACTAATGATTTCCAGTCTACTGCAGTTAGGAAATTCCAGATTTTATGTCAAGTTTTTGTCTGAGAGTGTGGGATTTTTTCAGGTATTTTTTCTTTTACAAATGTAGAACTTGGATCTAAACAATGACCAGTCTCAATTCTCTAAAGATTCTATGTTGCTGTTGTCGTCGTTGAATGTATCCTCACTTAACACTATGAAAACTGAGGTCTAACAATAGGCAGAGTAAGTCAGCCGCTTTAGGTGATACTATAAAGCACAAAGTGGCATATCCTTCCATTGTCCTGATCTGGAAGGGACAGTCCCACTTTTTTCAGATGCTTTCAAGATATTCAGCTTCTCTCTCCTTTTCCCATTTTCTTTTTTTGTCTTCAGTTTATTCCATTTGCTTCAAAATAAGTTTGAAGCTCTAAAGTAGTTTGCACTCAGTTAACTCGGTGGGGAAGAGGAGGAGGTAGAAACTTGTCCAATAGGCTCAAGCAAAAGTAAGCTGCTGCAGCCTCTCATAACCTCAGGATGCTTGGCCACATGTATCCTGATATTCATATGAGAAATGTTGGATGGTATGGAGTGGTGATGAGATGTTGGAAGATAGATCTGTGTGTTCCATGAGGCTTGGCCAGTCCCACTGCCCGCGCCCCACACACACATATACTGCCAAGCTAGCCTTCTGCCCTATGGTGTGGCTGAAGATACTGTCAGTAAGGGTCAAGTTATATTCAAAGGACATTTTATTCTCCTTCTCTACAAAGTAGGCCTGAAGCTGGCAGGGAGCACAGAGGCCTGGCCTTTCCAAATGGTTCTCTGGCTTCTCCTCTCACAGGAAGGATGGACTGGCTAATGATCTCTTGCATTTATGATTCCAGAGGTACCTCAACAAATGGTTGAAGAGTAATATGATATGGTTCCGTGGGGGGTCACACTGTTAACTTTTGCAGCTACCTTCAGATGTTTTAAGTATCTACATATATGTGTCTATCTGAGCTATCATTGAGAAAGGAAAAAGTAGAGTAACTTAACTGCTAAACTACATTTGGTCCCAGGAATTATATCTATGCTACATCTACATCTACCTGTATGTATAATTTTCTGAGCACCACAAATGTGAGGGTATCTATGTTGACCATAAGACAAATCTCAAAGTGCATATTGTGACAATGCCACTGTTAGGCCAACCAAAAATCCAAACAACATCTATGCAAAGTTTCTGAAGGCAAACATTTTCCCATCAGGCAAATATGGTTTAAAAAAGAATGCAAGAGAAAGTGGGGGAATAAAAGTAATAATGTTACAGTCACATGGTCTGCATGTAGCTTTCATATTGTCTGAGATGAAGAGATTGTAGAATACTAAGATTGGCTCATTATGGCCCCAAACTGGGAGCCCTTCCACACTACATAGTTATAGCACTACACATGCAATTTAACTGCCATGGCAACATCTCATGGAATCCTAGTATTTGCTGTTTAGGGAGAGGTATTTAGATTCTCAGCCAGAGAGTTCGAATGCTTCAGCAAACTGCAAAGCCCAGAATTCCACAGGATGTTGCCATGGAAGTTAAAGTAGAGACATAGTGTTATAACTATGTTGGGTAAAAGATCCTCAGTGAGGTTGGTGAGATTAAATCAGGACTTTGGATTTTTCCTGAGTGCTGTGTCAGTAGCATCCTGACCAAACAAAATAAAAATGGATGCTAAGCATTGCCAGTCTCCAGTCAAACCAATCTTTTAGAAACTTTGGCCACCATTCTTACTTAGCTATATACCAGAGGTGCTAGTGAATTTCAAAGATGTGTCTTAGGGTACTAGCAAGATTCACAATACCACTACTTCATATTGGCAATAGTATCCCAATGCACACCGAGCTCTTCTGGTCCATGTCAGCAGTCCCTTGCTGTTGTCTGGGTGGGCATTGGGAGTACCTAATGTGCATTGGCACCTGTTGTACATGGCTTCCAATGTACATCAGTCCCAAAGTCACTTTACTGACTCCTTTACATAGTAATGTCACAGTATCTGAATATGGATATTGTAAAACTGCTCAGTTCTATTTCCTGCAGATGTAAGTCCACTTAGGTAGACATAAGTCCCATACTGAACTCCAGCTGTGACTTCTTTGACTTATGAAAAGATTATTTTGCTGACCAGAAAACCATCAGAGGACCATGAGTCACTTTATCACTGCTGGCTACCATTCCTTAAAGGCTGTTCGCTTCTATAATGCCACTACCTCATATAAATGTGTTTAAAGCTTTGATATCTTTCCAAACACATATGTTATCTGACAACCTGAGATTTTGCCATGCTCAGTGTAAAAGGAAATGCTGATTACCACTTTTTTAAAAAAAGTGTAATACTCAAAATATATGAAAACATCTGGAAAGCATCCTTTGATGCTCACAAAAAGTAAATCTGCCCATGCTATTTTGTTTCCCTTTGTTATGTACTACCTCCATTTGTTGTAGTTTAAAAAGCACAACAGTTGTGCAACACACTCAAGAGTTTTTAGTCCAACTTATAGAAGTGAGATTAATCATTGTCTTTATATTCACTTCTGCAGAAGTTCTCAACCGTGGGTGCCCAGATGTTGTTGGATTATAACTCCCATCACTGGTGACCTTTACCCATGCTGTCTGCAGAGACAGGCACTGTCATCTAGCAGCACCTATGGAGCCAAAGTTGAGGATCACTCCTCTAGATACTGTCAATAAACATCTTGACAAAGCTTTGTAATTTGCTCAGATTTTAATATAGATATAATGTATTTAGTACAAAGATATCATTTCCCAGGGGTCTTTTTAAAAAAAGAGAGAGAGAGAGAGAGAGATGTACATGAATTCCCAGAACAAGTGAATTACTGTGGTTCAGTTCATACACGAACCCTGCTTAATTGGCATGAGTACCCAAACTAAGTTTGGAAGCAGCTCCATAAGTCATGTTGTGTTGTTGTTGTTTTTTGTTCAATATTATACGCAGATGATGGGATTCTAGTGAGGGCAACACAAACTATGCATATTTAAAAAGAGAGCGATGTCTTTTAAACATGATCTGCTTGACTAGTTTGTTTGTTTGTTTGTTTATGGTATTTTTACACTGACTTTAAGATCTATAAGGCCCATGTATACCATGAAATCAACAAAGCGAAATAGAACAAGTTTTTTAAAAATATCCACAATTCAACATTACTATCTAAAACCAAAAATCAAAATTACTGAAAAGCAGCAACAGCAAAAAATCTTTTCATTTAAAGGTTTTGATGAAATTCACATTAATCAGGTAAATGCAGATGTGAGTAATCAGACCTTTAAAACTCCTTGGAAACAGAGGGGAAAGTATAAGCAAATTTCCCATGGGAGGGAGTTCTATAGAAACTGACCTGTGGAAGAGGAAAATAATTTAAAGGAATTTCTTGAAATGAACTTACAGGTGGATAGTAGCCAATTTTAAGCTTTTGTGACCATCCAGTGATTTTAATACATGTTGCAAAACACACAGGGACATATCATATATGTGTATCTGCATATGCAAAGACATGTCCCCACAGATCTGTTTTCTTCCCAAAATTGAACACTGAAACTACTGGAAGTGAGAAAGCTGGATAAGCTGAACTGACTTCTAAACTGATTTTTTTTTATTTAAAAAGGTATTTTCTGTAGAAATACATTCTTAAAATACCTCTATTACTCAATTCTTCATAACAACCTTATAAGGTAGACACTGCCTGATCCAGTGGATTTTATACTCTTTCACACTTTCATTTACCTTGTCATTACAAGTTATTCATTTTACCTTTGAAATATTCCTTTATATCTCTTTCTGCTTCCCCTTGAGGTATTTCTTTCTTCTTTTATCAGTGCCAAGATTAACTTGTCAAAATAAATCTTCCACTAGGCCAAAACAATCTTAAAAAGAACATGAAAAGTATTATTTAGAAGTGTCCTCCCTGGCTAACAACCATTTCACATTGCACAATGAAGGTTTTTATGTATTAGTCATCCTGTAATTTATGTTGTTATATCCCTGTAACAAAAAGTGCAGTAGTTTCATAAGAATATAATTTGCCTGTGTTTTTATTGCCTTTGTTTCTCAGGACTGCTTTCACTGTGTATTCCTGTATGGCAAGGGGTTTGACTGGACAGCTGTTACTGCAGTTGCTAGCCCGGATTTGTGGGATATTAGATATCACTTTGATATCAATAATTTGGCTTTCTTCTACCATCCCTCTCCATGTGTCTGTGAAGTGCCCCGGACAAGCTCGCAGACAGGCACGGCCACTAATCGCTGTAATATCCCAAACAATACAGGCTGGCCAGAAATAGCCGTCCCGCTGCTTCAGGAGACCTCAAAGGCATGTACTCTATTATGTATGCATACTACTTACAAAGAACTCCCTGCCCCAAGCAGCAGGCTTGATTAGACAAATACTCATCGATCAAGCACTCTGTGTTTGCATACTGTCTACTCCTTTCTCAATTCAGACTTAACCCAATCATGCTAAATTCTGACCTTTCGGAGGCTTTGTCTTCAGCCTGAAACTCATTGTTTTCCCCAAGTACAGACTAGCCCATGGCTACATTTTCCCCTATATAAACCCCTGACTTAGTGAGCTTCCTTGGATCGCTCCCAACTTCCATCCAGCCTTGCTGCCGCTTTGCTTGGTGAGCCTTCCTCTCAGTCCCACGTACTGAGACTCCATATCTCTGAACTCTATGTTCAGACTACCCGGGCTTCAGGACACATGTAGTATCACCCAAACCAACAACTCTTCATAAAAATCCCTCTATCCCACTCCAACCTTTATTTCCTTAGTTCTCCGTGTGAGTGTGTTGCATACCCGGTTTGATTGTATTTTTAGTAAACAACATTTATTATTTCAATCCTGTTTGCTCCTTGACTTGGCCCTGACCCTGTAGGCACTGGGTAAAAAATTCCGCTCCGTTGCCCTGCCTCTCGCATTGCTGGTGCTCTTGGCTAATTTCCCCAACTTATATAATTGAGAGCGCATTTAGGTGTCCCTCCTGGGACCCCCAGAAAACAGGGTAACATGGACCTTGTGGTCTCTTCCAGTTCTATGATTCTACTCATTATTTATTTGAAACCTGCATAAACAAATAAACATACATACACAAATAAAGACACCCAGGTTTTCAAAAAGCAGTCTATTTTGCATGCACTAAGGTAAATTTATTTTGTATTTACTAAGATTAAAGAATTTAGCTTGGAAAATATCTTTGGTGCTCTCTTCCAACCATGGGTGCAGCCCAAAATACAGAGCAGAGCCAATGCAAAGTGAATGTAGCAAGACATATTTCATATTTGGGTATATTCCCATCAAGCACAGAAAACCTAATAAGAGCTAGTGCGAGAGCTAGGCTGGAAACCAGAGCTTATTTTCATACAGCCATTTCTTCTCATGTTTATTATGTCCTATCTACATGGACATAATTTTTGTTGCTTTATTTGTACTAAAATATATGTGCCATAAGCTCATACCAGCTAACCATCAAGAGGGAACAGCATTAGTTCTATTATAAGGACAAACAGTAATGAAGAGACACAATCAAAGTTAACAGAGCTGATACTGCTAGAGTAATTAAACTAATGTACTGAAATGAGCAAGTCCAGAGGAGGACGACCAAAATGGTGAGAGGCCTGGAAGCCATGCCCTATGAGGATAGACTTAGAGAGCTGGGTATGTTTAGTCTGCAGAAGAGAAGGTTAGGAGGGGACATGATAGCCATGTTTAAATATTTGAAGGGATGCCTTGTAGAGGAAGGACAGGGCTTGTTTTCTGCTGCTTCAGAGACTAGGACAAGGAGCAATGGATTCAAGCTGCAGGAAAGGAGATTCCACCTGAACCTCAGGAAGAACTTCCTGACAGTCAGGGCTGTCCGGCAGTGGAATGTGCTGCCTCGGAGTGTAGTGGAGTCTCCTTCCTTGGAGGTTTTTAAGCAGAGGCTTGATGGCCATCTGTCAGGAGTGCTTTGAGGGTGTTTCTGCATGGCAGAGGGTTGGACTGGATGGCCTGTGTGGTCTCTTCCAACTCTACATTTCTATGATTCTATGATTCACAAAAGTTCAGTCCAACTGTGGGACCTCCTTGAAATATCCCTCTTTACTGAGCTAGCAAAGAAAACTCAAAGGTATGTTTTTATTTACGATATCTTCAAATAATCCTGTAATCAAACTGCTCAACAGAACAGCCCATTCTACAAGTGGTTTGATAGTATCACTTCCACACAGGGAGGTACCTCAGACGTCCTTGCACGAAGAGAAGAATGGTGGTAGTGGAGGCAACAATAAACAGAGAATGTGGACACACAATGCACACCTCCAGAAGGAGACTGGCTCTTTCTAGAGGACCTGTTTTTTCAGGGCTTAGCTCTCAGGTCATTGCCAAAGGCACTCTATAAGGTGTGGCTTAGGAAATCATCCATCAAAAAGGCACTGAAAAGTTCCAAGCCATCTCTTTCTGAGAATCCCAAAATCAGAGCTACTAAAGAAATGGCCCCTCTTACTTACAAGCAAAGCAGGGCATTCCACTCTGCCAGAACTTAGGCCATTTCCACAGAATGGCATCCTTCCAGCATAGGGATGTGAGAAGAGTGGACTGCGATGAAGCTTTCACAAGATGTTGTTGCAGTCCCACGCTTCTCACATCCCTAGCTGGCACAATTATGGGATATATCATTGACAGAAAAACTCCATCCCCTGATCACACGAGGCTTCCACCATCGCTGGCCAAGCAGAAGGGCTAGAAGTGCAATCACGAGCTTCCTTCCCCACTGCAGCATGGGAAGGAAGGCATGTCCCTCATGCTCCCTTCTGCAGGTAGCCAGCTGAGTGCAGAGAGGAGTGTTGAGGTCATGCTCCCATCCTGGAAGAGACACTGCTGGGATTGTGATCGGACAACACTGGAGAGAGTTGTGCAGAAATGGCTTCACTTACTAAATATATCTTGTCTTTTCTCAAATATCTTCAAGATGGTGTGAAAGACTTTTCTCTCCACTCGTAGCCATCTTGCATCCTTGCGATACCAGTGGGTTGCATTGTTCAATGAACACTAAATCCCAATTTAATCCTCTAACCACTACACAATGCTAGCTATGCTTTCCTAGTCTTATATGTTTATACTGTTTTCAGTGGGGAGCTATTTGTCCTCCTCTGACTCTATAATTGTTTTGAAAATAGGAGATCAATTGCTCTTTGTTTCATTGCCCCAGGAATCAGAGGACGTCTAAGCAAAGGTGTGTAACTTCTGATCCTTCAGATAGCCTCCTTCATTGTTAGCTACGCTGGCTAGGGCTAGGGTTATCATTAGAGTTGCTGCTGCTGCTGTATCATCATCATTATCATCGTCAGGTCATCTTCCAGATGGCCCTTTTAAGTATTATCTAACCATAGTTTTTGGAACTATTTTTTCTTACGAAATGATATGGCTTCCTTTGCTTTTTGCTACTCCACTATCACTCCATTATCCTCAACAGCATGTCATTATTTAGAGTTACTTTCCTGAACCTATTGTGTTGTGCTACAACCTCCTGAATACCCCAGCAAGTAGTAGTGGTAGTCCAGCCACATCTGAAGTCTGATACAGAACAGTTCTAGCAACATCAGAGGCAACTTGTCTTTTCATAAAAGTGGATCTTTTCATAAGAACCCCAATCCTTTGCCAAATCAATTCTGGCACATAGGATAATGATGGATGGTTCTTGCTCTCACCCTGTTAATTGGATGTTGTTGGGTTTTTTTTTTTTGTTTGTTTGTTTGTTTGTTTGTTTTTTATTGTTGTTGTTTTGCTGGTCTGTAGTACAAAACAGTGGCCCTTAGATCAGGATAAATGAGTATGCTGGTCTCCACTTGTTCTTTGACTCCATTCCCCTTCGTTCCACTCCATTGTACTCCCTAGGGCTGCTGTAACAAACAATATTTGAAGGGCGACATAATCTCCACCCAGTCCTAGAATCACACCACAGGGCACATGAAAGATGTTTGAATAAGAGCCTAGTGATTGTCTGGTCCATTCATTCACAAGTTGGTTGGTTGAAGGGATTTATAAGCTACATCTTCAGTGATGAAATTCCCAAGGTGGTTTGCAAATGTAAAATTGTGCTATAATCAGATTAGCAATTCTGGAGATTAGATTTTGAACACAAGTGTTTTCTCCTTACAGTGCAAAACTGACAGAATCTTTCATGACAGAGATCTTAACCCCCGGCTGAAGGGTGCAGTCCTTTTCCAACCTTGTTTCCATATATTCAGCGTAGGCTATGGATTCCCTTTCTAGAAGAGTGAAGTAGAATCTTATCCCTTCTTCTATTGTATCAAGCAGGTCAGCATTTTGACTCTATCACACCAGATTCCCAGTTTCTAAGCCACGATTTTTTCTTCTTTTGCATAGGATGAAGCAACAGCCTGCTTAACTTCTGACCCTTCACACACCCGATGGTGCTTTCAGCAAGATCAGGGGTTAAACCATGCACCAAATACTGGTTTGTCCTATGCAAATACCTCCAACTTGAGATAAAGGACCTGGCTAAAAGGGAATGGAAAGGCAAGGCTGGAGTTCATCTGACACAGGAATGGGAGGATATGTCACTCTACAAGCTGTATGCATGTATACAGATGTAGGGTGGGACATGATTCCCCCAAAACAGTTGCATCTAATGGTGTCATTCAACTGAGAAAATTGCATCCATCAGCAGAAATGGGTGCTGGGCAGAGCTGATCCCCCTCTCCCTGTAGCTTCTCATACATCCTCAGAATCTATTCTGGAGATCAATGAATCCTTCCAAACATATTTTCAGGCAGCATAAAGGAAAGTAGAGAGAGAAGAAGGAAAAAATTCCCATTGTACCAATGGAGCCCATTAGCGTGATGCTGGATTATGCCAAAGGCTATAATCCTACGCACACATATAAAAGATCAAATCCCATTCAACTCAATTAGATTTATTTCTAAGTAGCATTGGTTAAAATCCTTGTAATAATTTACACTACCACTTTTATCATAGTGTCTCTTAACACATTGTTGTTCTGTGCATACAAGAAAACACAACAGCAACAAATGACCAGAAAGTAACTAGCCATAACCTCCTCTTGAGTTCTGATCCCCTCAAATTCCTGCTATGGTGTGTATGCATCTGAACCCTACCTTCCCAGAAAATAAGTGCTCCCTGACATTTAAAATGCCAACAACTAACCTGGTGCATCTATCCTTTGCCATATATGAAGAACTGCGTGTTTGAAAGAGCTGCAATAAATCCAAAATGCTGCTAACCACCAAAGGGTGATTATGTGTCCCTTTCTTGAAAGGAAAATTTGCTGTGATTTGTGACATTTGCCAAGATATATACATATATCATGCATGTGCATTAATCAGATGCAGGGCTTGCTTCCAGAGAATGTAGGAAAATATCTGTGGCCAGTTTTTGAAGCTCAGCATGCTGTTTTAAAGGAAGAATTGCCTTTGGCCAGAAATAAAATACAGTTGAAGAGAGTCAGCTAATAGATAATAAGCCAGGAGCTTTCCATATGAACTCAAAAAGACAACTATTTGTGCTTTCCTGCACTGCACACATATGGGGGATGTGTCTGCAACCCTTTGGGGGGCTGTACGAATAAAGCTAAGTGTGATTGAACTCATTGAAGAATAATTAGGACTTCCTGTTGTTAAAATATAAGCACTTTCCAGGTTAAGCTTCTCCCCACTGACCTGCTGCCTTAAATTGTCAAATTCATTGTCTGCTTTTCGTTGTCAAATTGGACTTGAAAAACTGAGACTGAGATCAGAACATGGTTTTCTCTAAGCAAGGTCTGAGAATCATGCAAGCCTCCCAACGCTGGTGAACTGTGGCTCCCAGCATTCCTCACCTTTGCCTATGGTGGTAGGATCTGCTGGAACTTGCAGTCCAAACCCATCAAGAGCCTTATGATTCCTAGCTCTTGCTAAGTCAAACAAAAATGCAGCTCTGTTGGCCATAAGGGGAAAAAAAATCTAAAATTCATACTAAGCCAACTAAATGGGCTCCAAAACAAGTGTGAGTTTTCAAATCCTGGTTGATTTACTAATGAAAGTACTGCAATTGCACATGCTTTTGCTCAATTTCTTTTTGGAGAGTATATTATAGAACTCCAGAAATTTCTGTGTTAGGTGTAACTCCTGAGGATGCCCAACTTTGGTAAATGACCAAACAAGTTGGGCTTTTTAAAAATAAGTAAAGCAAATGACCCTCAATCAGCATATGGAGCTCTGTCTCCTGTTTACTTCTGCTTTTCATATGTGCTCACTAAATCCCTTCTTTAGCCATCTAAGCTTGCCACAGCAAACCTGCCCAAACTGAGTCAGATGGTGGTGGAATGTTTAGATGTATTTGCTCAACCACTGTTCAAGTAATATGCTCCAAACTTTCTCTCTAGAGAAAACGTTGACCCTACAAAAAATATTCAGGTTGGAGAAACTAGGGCCATCTCAGCACTACACTATTATAGTGTTATTATTCCACTTTCACCATCCTATGGAATCCTGGGGTTTACAGTTTAGGGAGGGGCATTTAGAATTCTCAGCCAGAGAGGTCTTTGGCCTCAGCAGACTACAAACCCCAGAATTCCACAGGATGTTGAAAGTGAAATATCACTATAAGAGTGCACTGCAGAAAGACCCTCAATTTATCCATGTGATCATGATCTTGATGACCTAGATCATCCTCTGTTACTGAAGTTTAAGTGAGATTTTAAGTGAACCAAACTATCTTTGTGGACAATCTGATCAGAGAGTGTACCTCTGGTGGGAAAAAAGTGAGACACCTTCCTCTGTCCAGATCTACACTAAACATTTTGGCAAAATCAGAGGAAACATCTGGATTAAAACATAATTCCCAAATTAGATCACTACCAATCAGTAGTAGGTGAAGGACTGTGTCTTTTTCAGTGGCTAAATGACATAATTGTTTCCCAGAAGTGCCATGAAGGAACAATCTTGTTTCATACAAATGGAATGTGTTACATTAATTGGCTTTATTTGCATGTATTACTTTTCTCTAAGATTTGGTTGGGACCAACTTGTGCTTTAGTTTGATGCACATCATATTGCATAAAAATGTCTTAACTTGCTGACCAGAAGGAAAAAAAAGAAAAGGAGGAAGTTGTTACTCTGATTTCTGGGGTCCCGGGAGGGACACCTTAATGTGCTCACAATGGGGAAGCGAATTAGCAAGAGCACGGCTAGCAACACGAAAGGCAGGGCAACCTAGCAAGATCTTGAACCCAATGTCTACGGGGTCAGGCCGAGTCAAGGAGCAAACCGAAGTAAATAATAATTGTTTTTATTGATGTACAGCACAGTCAAACATGTGTATGCAAGCACACTCACACAGAGAACTATTGAAATAAAGTTAGGAGTGGGATAGAGGGTTTTTAAGAGGAGGTTTTGTATGGGAAATACTACACCTGTCCTGAAACCCAGGTAGTCTGAAGAAAAAGGTCCGTAGAAGAAGAGATTCTCAGCCTGAGGAGCTGAAGGGAAGGCTCGCCGAACAAAGTGACAGCAAGGCGGGATGGAAGCCAGGAGCGATCCAAAGAGACACGCAAAGTCAGGGGGTTTTAGAGGGGAAAATGTGCCCATAGGCTAGTCCGTTCCCGGGGATAACAATGAGTTTCGGGCAGGAGACAAAGCCTCCGAAAGGTCAGTATTTTACATGATTGAGTTATGACAGTGTTGTCAATAGAGTAGCCAGTATGCAAACGTGGAATGCTTGACAGTTGAATATTTGGCTCGTCAAGCTGCCTGCTCAGGGCAGGGAGTCCTTTGTAAGTAGCGTGCATACATAATGTGTTACTTGCCTTGAGGTCTTCTAAAGTGGCAGTCTGGTTATTACTGACCTGCCTGGATCGGTTTTGAATGTTTCAGCTATTTGCGGCCGTGCCTGTGTATGTGCTTGTCCGGGGGCCTCGCACGCATGTTGAGAGGAAGGGGTAAAGAAGACCGAATTATTGATATCAAATAATATCTAATATCCCACAAGTCCGGGCTAGAAACTACGATAACAAAGTTGTCACCCTGGCTTCCCTAGAGAGAGAGTTCTAAAGTCTGGCAGCAGCCAGTGAGATGGCCTTCTCCCTTGTTCCCATCTTATGAGCCTAAGAAGGTGGTAGGACAAAGAGAAAATGCTCTCCAGATGATCTTAAAGCCTTAATTGGCTCATAAAGGAAGATATAGTCCTTCTAATACCTTGGATACAATCTGTATAGGGCATAGATCATCACCAGCACTTTGAATTGTGCCCAGAAAAAGACTGGCAGCTAGTGGAGCTATTGCAACAAAGGAGTTGTGTCTTGTCTGTAGCCATCCCCAGTTAACAAACTGGCTGCACTTCTTTGGGCCAACTGTAGTTTCTAAGCACTTTCCAAAGACAGCCCCACATAGAACGCATTGCAGTAATCCAAACGGGATGTAACCAAGGTATGCATTACCATGGCCAGATCCAACTTCTGTCATAGTTTGATGTGCATCTTATTTCAACAGGCCACTTAAATATGTGACTGAAAGATTCAGTCACAAACTAAGAACAGGCTTTCAAAACAAGACTTCTAGTTATAAAGCCAGCTTGCTCACATGAAATTTAGCGTATAGGACTCAAAAGTTCTTCAGCAAGAAGCTGAAGCTTTCCTCAACTATTTCAGGGATGAGGCAAATTAGTATCAAACCCGGTCATGTGAAAGACACAGAGGATGATCTCTTTCCTTTCTCCACTGTTTCCAAATGTGATAGCACCAATGTTCTGTCCTAGTTCTTGACATAGCTTAGACCATTTCTACACTGGACTGTTATAGTGCTATTATTCCACTTGCAACATCCTATGGAATCCTGAGGTTTGCAGTTTTGCAAAACTGGAAACCCCAGGATTCCATAGGATGTTGCAAGTGGAATAATAGCGCTGTAACAGTCCAGTGTGGAATGGGTCTTAGTTTCTGCTTCCTGCATGCAAGGTTAGGTTAGGTTTCAGACAGAAAGTATTCTGCTAAAACCTCTATGGCAACAGTTAACAGAATGAAGATATGAACTACTGGTAGATGATCTATAGTATATGTGTGAGGGTTTCTGCTTCCCAATTGTTTAAAAGTAACAGCAACAAAACAATTCCCACCCAACATATACACCTTGAGTTAGACTATTAAAATGACAAAAGCTTGGGACTGACAAGGAATAGATGTTCATGTGAAAGGACTGGGACTTCTATTCAGTTCTGGTACTCAGAACAAATTTCTGGTCTGATTATTCCTTAAATCTAATTGTATATCTTTCCCAGTAGGCTCTGAATAGTAAATTTTTGCGAGTAGTTGCAATGATGACGACGACGACGACGATGTGATGGTGATGGTGATGATGATGATTATATGATGAATTTTATTTATTTATTTATATTCCACCTTTCTCTCAATAAGAACCAGGGTGGTATAGTGGTTTGAGCACTATATTACAATTCTGGAGACAAGACTTGGAAAGCCTGCTCAGCTACGGAGACTCATTCAATGTCTTTGCACAAGTCATACTCTCTCAGCCTCAGAAGAATGCAAAGGCAAGACATCTCTGAAAATATCTTGAGAAGAAAACCCCATGATAGGTTTACCATAAGTTGGAAATGACATGCAGGTGCACAACAACAACAACTTTCTCTCAGTAATGAGACTCAAGGCAGTTAACAAGAATTAAACACAATGCACATTAAAACTACACAAAAGGTTCAATAAAAATATACATATAAAAATTTAAAAAACAAACCATAAGTTAAAACATTAAACATTAACATTCATTAAAAGACAACACATAAACCTTAGAACAGAACTTCACAGCATTGAAAGTCCATCTCAGTCAATTACCAAAAGCCTGATGGTATAAATATATCTTAACTTACTAATAGAAGGAGAGCAAGGATGTTGTTACTGTGGTCTCCCTAGAGTTTGGGAGCAGCCAGTGAGAAGGCCTTCATCCTTGTTCCCATCCAATGAGCCTGAGAAGATAATGGGACAATGATAAAGGCTTCTTCAGTTGATCTTAGACCTTTAATGGGTTCATAAAGGAAGATCCGTCCCTTCAAATACCTTGGACTCAAGCCTTATAGGGCTTAATAGCTCATCGCCAGCACTTTGAATTGCTCCCAGAAAGGAACTGGCAGCCAGTGAAGCTGTTGCAACAAGGGAGTTCCTGTTGCCAGGCTGAGTTAACAACCTGGCTACAGTTCCTTGGGCCAACTGTAATTTCTAAGCACTTTTCAAAGGCGGCCCCACATAGAGCATATTACATACAGTAATCCAAGAATGGGCACAGTTAGAGCACTAGTTTTAACCATGCAAATGCATTCCTGGTCACTGCTAAAACCTGGACCTCCAGGCTGAATCCAGCAGTATCCCTAAACTTCAAACCTGTGTTTTCAGGGGGAGGGTAACCCCTGAGTGGAGGGGAAAGTGAGTTGGAGAACTTTCAAATAAGGAGATTGGATCAAAGCCTTTGTTTGACATATGTAGCAGGAAAAAAACAAATTTAAAGATCCCTTTGTTTCTAGCTTGGCCAGAAATCAGGGTATTTCTAAGGTGAAGCCAAGGTTGCCAGCCTTTCCATCTTCACTTTATTCCATATGATCAGCATTAAAAATCCATTGCTGACTGGGGCAATACAGCAAGATCGTAATGCACTGATTTGACTGGACACTCCTTTTGTATAATTCAACAACACACTTCTGTGAAAATAGGGATATTAATTTTTTGGCAGTTTTTCTGACATGGATACCTTATCAGGTGGCTCAGTGAAAAGTTGAAGAGCACTTTGGATTGGATCCTCTTGGAATATTATGGTTTTATGTGTTAACCTGTCAAAATGGTCCAGGTATAATAGAATACAACAAGCTCTTTTGTCAAACATCCCTCTTAGTCAAGATTATTATAATTAAATTTTGTTGCTGCCGGGCCAACTGAAAATCACATGTGTAAATTTGTCAGTGATGTACTGGATACTTTCCAAAAATCTGGTTGTTTTTTTCCAACATGTTATATACATATTGGTTTAGGAGTGTTATGATTGCAAGAGTTGTTACTTTGGTGCTAATATAACTGTGGCTACCTCCAGTGTCACCCTTGAACTGGGTATCATTCTTTTAGTCCCTCCTGACAGCAGTCACTGATACTCTGAGATGAACGTATTTATACATTTATAATTTTTTCAGATATTTTTAAAGCTGTTGTGATTTCTTGCAGAACTTGGGAAATTTACTTTTTGGGATACAACTATCAAAATCTATTAGCCACTGTTTCCAGTGACTGCGGGATTGGGGGAGTTATAATCTAAAAGGTAACTTTTCCAAGCTCTGATTCCTTCTGATTCCCAATCAGTGTTTGGAGACCTGCCTCTACAATAATAAGGACACTTGACGAATTTGACTATCGTGAATTCCAACAAAAAATGTATTGAACTACACCTCTTGGATTAAGGTGCAAATAGAAACTTCACTATCCCCAAAATTTTATACTTTTCTGACACTGTTCTTGACACTGTTTGATGCATCCAAACACATGTATAAATATTATTTTGAGAAATACTATGCATTTTTATTTGTATGAAAATAGGTCTTTGAATATGTATTTTGAGGTTTTTTAAAATGCAGATTAATGGAGCAGAATCATGGATTAAAACATGTAGAAAATAAATTGTCCAGAGACTGAGATTTGTCCATCTCCAATTAGTTAAGAAATCATCTGCAGATAAGATCCATAAAAGAGTAATTGAATAAATCAGTGGACTGTAAACCATCCACGGGTTTGTATTTAAGATATTAATTTTAATTGGTTCAGGTGATAGATCAGTCAAAGAATCATAATCATAAGCATAGACATAAATTTGTTGTTGCTTGTACCTTCAAGTTGTTTCCAATGTACGGTGACACTGAGGCAACTCTATCACAGGGTTTTCTTGGCAAGATTTGTTCAGGGGGAGGGTGCCATTGCTTTCCCTTGAATCTGAGAGAGTGTAACTTGCCCAAGGCCACCCAGTGGGTTTCCATCGCTGAGCAGGGATTTGAATTCTGGTCTCCAGAGTCATTGGCCCTTTTCGCATGGGTTTTTTTTTAGCGCGAGTGCCCCTTGAGCATCGTGCAAATGGGAGTGCCGCTCCGTATGACGCACTCCCACTCGCGCAAAGCTCACGAGGCTAAAGTGGGGCAAGCGCACGTTTTTTGATTTTCGGCTTTAAGTCGAAAATGCCCCACGCTCGCGCAATGCTCGCGGCGCCCTCGCACACTTACCTGCGTGCGGTGCGTTGGTGAGCCGAGTGGGTCACACTTCCTTCCCCCAGCGCAGCCTACAGCTCCCAGACTGCACTGCGGAAGGAAGGAGCGGGGCACTTGCGCGACGGTAGCGCTAAGGAGGAAGCCAATGCGGGAGGAAGAAGGGCTGTTGTGAGCTGCTGACGTGAGTGGCTGCTCGCTCGAGCGCTGCTCCCAACTGCTGCAACAAGGTACAGTGCGAAAAGGGCCATAGTCCAGTGCTCAAACCACTACACCATGCTGGCTCTTGACATAAATAAACATGGGCAAATTATAGCTGACAGAAGTTTGTTCATTTGCTTTAAGCCATTTTCTCTCTGGAATATCATGAAGCCCTGTCCTTGACATCAAGATCAAGTATTGTTGAGAAAATGACGTTTCTAACACTGAACCAGAGGCTAACAGTCAGAAGTCCAGGACATCCACAGATGCCCACTGTGGGAGTCAGATACCATCCATTTCATCATGCTCACCTAGTGACACAGAATCATAGAATCATGGAGTTGCAAGAGACCACAGGGGCCATCCAGTCCAACCCTCTGCCATGCAAGAACTCACATCAAAGCACTCCCAACAGATGGCCATCCACCCTCTGCTTAAAAACCTCCAAAGAAGGAGATTCCACCACACTCTGAGGCAGCATATTCTATTGCCAAACAGCTCTGACCGTCAGGAAGTTCTTCCTGACGTTTAGATGGAATCTTTTTTCCTGTAGTTTGAATCCATTGCTCCTTGACCTAGTTTCTGAAGCAGTGGGAAACAAGCCTGTTCCCTCTCCAATATGACATCCTTTCAAATATTTAAACATGGCAGGAATGCATTTAGCTAGACTCCATAGAAAGAAGAAGTCTTTCTATGGGGGGCCAGGAGGAGGCATATATAGAGGTCTCCTGAACAGACCTTGTGGGGAAGTTTGGGCTTGGAAAGTTCAATAGGCTAGGATCTCATAAGACAAAGAAGCTAAATGGCAATGAAGTCAAAAACAGGGAACATGGAAGGTATAGTATAATACTATTCAACCATCTGAGATAATAAACTTCACAGAAAAGAAAGGCAGACAGCACAGGAAAATTAAGTGACAGTAGCTAAAAATCCATGTGTGAGAGACATATGAAAACTGTAGCTAGAAAAACCATGTGTGAGAGACATAAAAACCTGGTCAATCAGGGATGTGAACTAGGAGTGTGAGCTAGGAGTCACCAAGATACAGTTGGATTGCAACTTCCATCATCCCTTCACTGTTACCTATACTGGCTAGGACTGATGAAAGCTGCATTCCAGCAGCTTTAGGAGGTCCACAAGTAACCTAATGTGATACTATAGTAGACATCAGTTTTCCCCTATCTAATGCTCTCTAGTCATGAACTTCAGGCCATTTCCACATGAGGCCAGGGAATTGCCCTGTGCTGCTACTTACCGGATCTTCTGGCTCCCTGGTCTGGTCCAGGCTGCTCCAGAGCAGTGTGTGGTCATAGATCCACACTGCTCCAGCATCCAAAATGGCGGCTTCCAGTTGGTTGTCGGTCCTGACCAACCGTTGAAGCTTGCCAGCCTAAAGGCCACCCTCCACAGATCGCAGGCTCGCTTTGGTGCGAGCCCACAAATCTGCACCGGAGAGCAGGCGTGCAGTGGCGTGCTCTGGGCTTTTGAAAGACTGGAAAAATCAGGTTTTTCAAAAGCACACCGGAGGACCACTTGGGGTCATTCCGGAGCGGACTGAGGTGAGGATCTACAGTAAGTAGTCTGGACCCAGTTCACTCCAAGGTGCAGACATCCTCCGTGGAGGACGCATTGCACCGTTTTTATTACTCCATGCAGAAATGGCCTTAGTTGGCCAATGCCTGACCATTGGCCATATCATCTCAGCCTAGTGGGAACTCCAGTCCAAAGCATCTAGAAGACACCCTGTTGAAGAAGGCTAGTATAGGGAATATGGAATTTTATCTAGGTTGTCAAGTACTATATGACAGAGATTTATGCTTCTTCATCTTTCAAGATGGATGCATGGACAGTCCACACATAGTGTCAGGAACTGAATCCACACACAGAAATAGTACAGTGCATAAACACTATTTATTTTGACTGAGATACATCGTACAGGACTTCAGTAAATGGACGAAAAGCAATTAGCACAGTTCAAAGTATAAAATACCAAGAAGAGTCTTTCCCGCCCGCAAGAGACCTTGAAGCCGTGGCAAGCCTGGCAGTGCTTATCAGTGCATTCCTAGCTTTTTGTTTATCTAATGATCTCTGGTTCTCATACCTTTGTTACAAGCAAGCTGCTAACTTAAATCCTACTACATGTCCCATTACTACTCTGAAGAAAAATTCTTTCACTAGATATTCACTGTGAGTGATCAGGTTTAAGTATGAAAAATGGGAATCCAGAAAATCACCCACAAAGCAGTTCATCTTTTACTTACTTCTCCACACATCTTTTTGTGTCATTTCCTAGGGTTTTAGCAAAAGTCTAATGTGTTTCTTGGCCTTGTGCCTGGATAGATGTTCATGCTCTGCAGGGTAGAGGATTTCAAACAGATAAAAAGTTGATGGAAATAAATGTTGCCCAATATTATCATCAAGAGATTTAAGTATGTATTTAAATGAAACAAATTGCTATTCCTATGATTGTCAGAAATTGAAGATCGATGAGATTATTTTTCTCTTTAATGTTGTATGCACTGGTGAACTGGAATCATTAATAACATTTTCCTGAACTTTACTTTTATTAGTTCCAAGTTTGTATTTATTCGTTAGAGCAGTTTACTGTTGTGATGGTCTCCAATATTTTCTAAGTTCAGCAGTTTACTTCTGTGTTCTGAAGAGTTGCAATTATTTCTATGTCTTAAATTAACAAAACTCATTTTTTTAAAAGGGTGGATGTATAATTTGCACACCTGGTAAATTGCTGCTGGCTTATTCTGAGGTATTTAGAGCTAGTTCTCTTCTTTTCTCTGGCAGGCTGAAACTGAAACAAATACACACTGGTAAATAGCTTTCTTGTGTAGGATAGAGAAAACTCACAGGATTATATGGGTATACTTTGGAGAACATCAACAATAAGAGGTTGAGTGTGCTGTGGTTGGGAGGTGATGAAAAAGATGGGACTATTTCATTGTATATTCAGCAGTTCAGTTGAGATATAGATTGTTCTGCAGCACTCCACAAAGCTTAAATAGTTGGTTAAATAGTGCCCTCTTCACACGTTTCAGACATGCACACCTTATACCTTACATATAAGATAGGACTACAGTGGATTGCATTAGGAGACCTCATTCATCCCTGACCTATGCAAATCAAAGTAGCAATGCTATTAGTTATGTATGTAAGGTCTCATTCTGTCTAGTTAAAGCACTTTGATGGTGCTTTAACCACCATGGCTTTATTCCACAGAATGCTGGGGTTTGTAGTTTGGGGAGGCACTATAGCTGTTTGATAGAAAATTCTAAACATCTCATAAAATTATAAATTCTAGAAATTCATAGCTCTGTGGGACAGAGCTATAGCAGTTAAAGTGGTATCCAAGTGCTATACCTGTTTGAAAGGGACCTAAGTCCTAGACTGTCAGAAACAGGGTTTCTGGTTGTATGAGCAAGCCTCTATTCATGCAGTTTGCATGTGTGTTGATGCCCCACATCTATTCACATCACATTCAGGTTTGGGCTCTAGCACATAGGTATATTCAGAGTACATCCTTTGGCTATGTGAAAAGGCTTTAGTAACCAATACAGAGGTGAAAAAAGTTACCGTTACTATGCACTAAATTCAGTCAATACCAACTGATTTACTATGTACCTGAAACATAGCTCTTCCTCATGTCTCAGCCTTGCATGTGAAGTTTTTTGGAGCAAAATACTCCTAAGCAATGCTATTACTTTTGCCATTATTCAGAATGCAATGTACTATGGAAGAGATAATTATGACATGTCCTAGATTCCTGGATCTATAGCTGACTACGGCACATCAAACAACATTAACTGTTGAAATATGTTTTCTAAGCATGCCAAGTTTTTAAATGGTTCATCATTTAACACCAGTGAGTTTTTTTTAAAAAGCATCTATTTAATTTGGCCTGACAATTTTTTCAGTAATGAGAGTGGGGTGTATATTCTGGCATGGGTCCTATTAATAGTTTTAGCTACTGGAGCCAAAGACTTAAATGAATCAGTTTTGGTAACAAGGATCTTACCATCAACATCAGTTTTATTGACATTCAGCAGCTCTGGGTAGAAAACAGAGTTGTAGGTTTCTTTTCATTTAAAGAGACAGAATTCATTCCTTACAAATTATTGTGAATGTTTCTGATGTTTTATCATTAGCACTAACGCATTCTGCAAGCACCTAGTCTCTATGTGCAGGGAGGAAAGCTGGGGATGAGTACAATATCCCTATGAACTATGCAAAAGGCCAATTAGTCCCAAGCCACTGGTCCATAGATCTCCTACCCCAGATCCTGTGAGTCATCACAGCCAAGTCCAGCAACAGGTAGCAGTGAATCTGCAAATTCCACTGTCGCTTCCAGTCAGTTGCACAGGGATAGGGGGGCAGGGAGGTAGTTCACCCTGGGCGGAAATGTTTTGGGGGCATCCTGGCCCATAGCCATGCCCCCACATGCCCTGGCCACACCCCCACATGCCTTGGCCATGCCCCCACATACCGCAGCCACACCCCCATGCATGCCCCTCGTGCCATAGCCATGCCCTCCTCCCACCCGCCCCACATGATCCAATCTCTGCCACTACTTCCAGTTACCATTTTTAGCTAGCTTTTGGGCAAATGAAGCACTGAGAGAGTTAGAGAGTTTGGGAGGAAACCACATAGCTGTGTCAGCATGCAGTTTTGGGGCATTTGGACTGGTTTTCAAACCAGGCATGACTTGCCCAAAATACAAGAGGAGCTTCTGGGAGCTTTGGGAACACCCAGAGAGTTTCAGGGACAGCACTTCCCCTTCCCCTTATTTAAATTAAAAGGTACATTACTGTGTAATTTAATCTCTTAATTAGAACACAGTTCTCCAGGAACACTTACATATTGATTAAAATTTATGCAAATCATGAAAGCACACATGCATCCTATTCATTTTCAAGGTTTCTTGTGGATTTTTATAATATTACATCTTCTGGATATCTTTCAAGGGAAATTTTAATTGTGTCCCACTGAGCTGTCTTTAAGCAAGACATTGGAATTCAGAATAACTTTCAGAATTATACAAGGAATATTAATGTTCATGGTCCTGTAACATAGTCCTTTGAATTTGGATATACTCTACTGAGCAAAAGATTAAACAAAGACCCATGTTGCTTTTTTATCAATGAGAAGTTAATACAACAACCTAACATGGCTGTAATTCTACAAAAGAAATTGTGGGGACTTACCCTCATGGTGTGATTACAGCTACAGGGTGGGGGCAAAGTATCAGTGGTTGCCCATTATAGCTACCAGGAGGTCTGCCTGGTCCATGGGGCCTTGGGAAAGAAGTGGAAGCACATGCTAGTGAGTTTGAACCTTTGTTTGAACTCAATGACTGGTGGGATGGGCCTAAGTGACCCAGATGAGGGCTTTCATTCAGGCCTTGGTTGAGAAATGTTTATTTTGGCTCCCTGACAAACACAGTTGTTTATATTACAAACACTGATCCACCCTCTACTTTGGCATGAGTAAGTCCAGATGCTTTGGACTCATCCATGTCTTGCACTTGTTTTGTCCCAACTTTTGGGACAGTTGGCATAGGTCTGGGATCCAGGACATCAATTCTCCATTAATCAGGTACTGGTATAATGGGAGTCCCCTTATGGTACTCAGGGGGTGCGGGGCATTATAACCAGGCCAGTTGGGGGCAGTCACCTTCCCAGCATTCTCTGGTAGCAGGGTAGACCTCAAGCAGGCATCCACCCTGGTGGCCCCTCCTCTGTCATCCTGGTACTTCTAGCAGCCAGAGGGCAGGCTCATCAATCAACAGGTGGGTTGGTTGATGCCTGGATCCAGAACTATGTGGATACCAACTATATTCATAGCTGTAACCAGTAAAAGTTGTAGCCTACTTCTTCCAATTCACATTGGTTTATGTGTGTCATTTGTCCATAGTGGGTCTCCACCCAGAACACACAATGAACTAGCAGCAATTTCTCCCTTGAAATATTAGCAAATTCCTGAAAAATCAGGCTAACTCTGGACTATGGCTGGAGTCTAGTATAAGCAAGAGTTTTGCATTTTTGACCGGTTCATATTCACAATCTCTATGTAGCCTCTCATTTATGGGATGCAATATGGTTTGTAAAAGTCCCCCAGATTCAACTTAATAGTCAGCAACCACTACATTCAAGGAGGCTCAGTTCCCTGTTGCTCAGAAAGCAGCTGACTGACATTCTCACTCCCCGCCCCCCGCCTTATTCGATCTAGCTCCACTGTGAGGTGGGACTGTGA
The DNA here is from genome assembly GCA_948474755.1 of Ctenosaura bakeri. Classification (NCBI taxonomy): domain Eukaryota; kingdom Metazoa; phylum Chordata; class Lepidosauria; order Squamata; family Iguanidae; genus Ctenosaura; species Ctenosaura bakeri. The sequence goes on along the minus strand of CAOLHI010000230.1, from coordinate 608,703 downwards.
CAGGAACTCTGATTCTGTTGCAGTGGAGATCACTCTTGTGAGAAGGTGAGAAAATTAGCCAGTCACTTCCTAAGCAAGAAGGGAACAAATTCCATTTGCTGACTCCATTTGCAGCTGCTGACTAGTAAGTAGGGACTGGGAGCAGTCAAGCCAGGATTCACTGCTTAGCTACATAACTGCTGTGATTAATTAGCAATGCAGTACATAGAGTCTAGTAGCCCATTAGTACTTTTTATGCAAAAGAAACAACTTCAGTAGCAGCCAAGGAAACAATCTTCTATGCACCTTGTGGCCCTTGTGAACTTTGGGTAGTAAGTATGAATGATTTTAAAATGATGTGCTTTCAACATTTGATCATAAGATCATTTAATCATTTCTAACATGGGACCTCAGCTAACCAAAACAAGTACTTTAAACTGCACTTAGATTGATCTGGCTAACCGATTTATCACAATCACCTCCTTGAACTGGTTCCTTGACTACAAAGAAAGTCTTTGCATTTACTTGGTTAACAGATGTTGCATGCTGACATCAGGTGTTGCTTCTCATTGGTAAAACTTAATTCTTAATGTCTTCTTCAGGGAGCTATTTAGAATCAAATCTCAGGGGAAAAAATTTATAATAATTTTATTAAATTTTCAAAAATAAAATATACATTTATAATTGTAATTTCACATGAACTATTTTTTGATCTTCCACACTGATCTAGATTTTATTTTCTATACATCTTTTACCTGTTACGTCTATGTACGACAATACAATGTTAATTTTACATGATAGTTCATACATTTCCCTCTTCACATTCCAGCTCCATGGTATTTTACTGTCGCCCCTTCATATATTATCATAACCATGAATTAGACATTTCCATTTGGCAATTCCCAGCAATTACCCATTACAATTTGCCATTCTGCTTTTATCTCTCCCTCCAATTTCCCTGAGGGGAAATCTCAGAAAATTTTGAACCAGGAACTCTCAAACCATTTGCTAGATAAATGAAAACATGTTTCTGGCTCAGAAAATTGATTCTAAACAGCCTATTGAAGGAGGCCTTAAGAGTAGATGCTGAAATACATCAGCCTTTTCTATTAATAAATTGAGCATCTTTAGAGTTGTCCCCTGTTTCTTCTGTGGATTCCTTGGATGCTCTTCAATTTCCATTTCTATTGTATTTCCATAGCAGGTGTGTGTATGACAGCAAGCATGCCCAAGAAAGTTGAGGCCATGAGATCATCTTGTAGAGTATGCCATTGTGTATGAGCTAGAGTTAGCAAGAAATAGAGATTGGCTCAAACATTCACAAAATTGCACAGAAATTCTGGATCATTCTGACAACTGCTAAGTCAGACTGCACAGAGAGGCCATCGAAATCCATAAACACATGGACAATTTCAACAAGAAAGAAGAAACTCAGAAAGTAAACAAAATTTGGCTACCAGTATTGAAGAACACTAAAATCAAGACTCAAAAACATGCCAATGAACACCACCCAGACTCTGGAGGTCCCTCTACAGGGAACAATACAATGGGTTGCTAATGTACTTAATGCACTGTTATGCATATCTCCTGACTAACCATACAACCCTCGGGGATATACCATTTAACAATAGGCCAACTGTAACACATGCAAATTGCTCCCTCCCACCTGGGGGACTGCACAAGTATATACACTCTGTTTCACTTCCATGCCACCATATCATCTGAAGATGCCAGCCACAGATGCAGGTGAAACATCAGGAGAAAATACCAATAGAACATGGCCTCAAAACCCGGAAAACATACAAACTATGGATTCCGGCCATGAAAGCCTTTGACTTTACATTCATAAAATTGACACGAACACTTAGAAATTGAGATAGACAAGCTCTGTCTCACTCATTTTCCCATTTTTATAAAATTGTATGTCCTTGTCCTATTTCTTCATCACTGTCCACATCATAAATTCTGCAAATGTTTGTCTGTATTAAAATTTATATGCAATTTTATGATTGTTTCAGAAAATATATGCATTTTCCCATATTATTTTCCCTAAAGAAAGTGATTTGCACTAATTTTTCTGTAGCATCTGCATTTTGTGTACATATTTTATCACTATATGCATTCTTTTTGCATTTTCTACTCTGCAAACTTATTGTGAAATTCAGAAAAGTCTGGATATCAATGTACAAGTACTTCAGTGTTCATTTGGGTAGTTGAAATTGCTAAGATTGCCTAAAAATGCAAAACCAAGCATGTTCTCACCCATATCATAAAACGGTTCCTGAACCCAACTTTGTTAATTCATTTTGCCGCCTCTTCAGCCCATTTACTGGAAGTAAATCCCATTCACCCTATTATAAATACATAGGTTTGCACACTACTCAATTTTAATTCTTCCTCTCCTCCCCTCAAAAAAGGTATGTCATTGGACACTTGTACAGCTTTCCAGCTCCTCTTAAATAAAGCATCTTTGAGCCTAAATTTAATTATTAATCCTTACTAGAGTAAAACCATTGAATCAATTGCAGAATTATCAATACCTATATAAATCCTCTTGATTCAATGGATGCAAAAGCTTTTGTGTCTAGCAGTTACAGCTAGCAATTGAAATTAGTCTTTGTGTTTGTTTGTTTTTTAAAAAGACATTCTTACTCATTTTGCCATTTTTTGCGTGGAGATGATATTTTTATTTATCCCTCCCCCCAAAAAAATCCTGACCCAAATAACCCATTCTAATGTGAATGAAATGTCTTTGAAATTATCCAGTCATTATGAACCAGCCCAATTGTGAACTATTTTGTTTTTGTATATTTCTCATTCGATCCTCAAACAGAGCTACTAACAAAGGTCATTTTTTACAAAATCAGCAAAATAAATAAAAGAGAAATCTAATCTGCTGAATAAACTTTGGCTGGTTCAAACAAATATGCCGTTTTAACTTGTAAATCTGCATTTCTTGGATGGAGAACATTTTAATTCTAATCCCAGCTGCATCACAGAGAATAATACACCCCCTCCTTGGACACTTTCAGGGAAGCCATTTGCTTCACTTTGAAACCTCTTGTTTCCTGGAAGGAAAATACCTTAAATGGTTACAGTTTCCTGACTGGTGTGCCAAGATTATAATGACCTCTTAGGTTGCCAGTGGCTCTATGACATATAAATTATGGATCTCACAATATGGACATTTTAAAAAGGCAGTTCTGTCAATACTCTTTTGTGCGCACAGGTTGAATTCATACTTTCTGTAGACATTTTCAGGAGGTCTGGGAATGTGAAAAATCAAGAGACCCAGAAGATGTGAGGTGTGTGGCAGATGGTATGTGTGGTATCCTTTCTCTTTCATATCACTGGCCATTTCTGCACTACGCTATTATAGTGTTATTATTTCACTTTCAACATCCTATGGAATCCTGGAGTTTGCAGTTTAGGGAGGGGCATTTAGAATTCTTGGCGAGAAAACTCTTTTGCCTCACTAAACTATAAACTCCAGAATTCCACAGGATGTTGAAAGTGGAATAATAGCACTATAGCAGTGTAGTGTGGAAATGGCCACTGTCACAACTCTCTCATGCACAAACCAGCTATAGCAAGTGGAACAGCCTCATGTCTTATGTCCTCATGTCTTATGCACAACAGAAGTAGTGAACAAATGAGACACGAAGGTGGAGAGAGACATGAATCTGGAGAGAAACCTGAGGATCTGTGAAATGGAGGAAGGCAAGGATTCATGCCAAGCACTATGCTTGAATTCCTGTCAGTTCACAGATTCTTGTGTCTCTGTCCAGTCGCACATCTCATTCATTCGCTATTTGTGTTGTGTATGAAATGCAAGGCTTGAGAGAGACTGAGGATCTGAGAGACAAAAGAGCAGGACCACTGCAGTTGCTGTCTCCAAGGTGGAAGTTGGCAGTTGGCAGCAGAAAGTTTAGGTATTTTGAGGTTTTCAGATTTTGGATTTCTGGATAAGAAATACTCAACCTATACACATAACTCAACAATTGACTCAATGGGTTGACTCACCACTCAATAATAGATTCAGTGGGTCTTCTCTATTTGGGATTAACCAATAAGATTTAGGCCTATGACTCCAAAGTAATCTCCAGAGGAGAATGTTCATAAAGCTCAGTGCTGAATACAGTTAGCCTTCCATATGTGCATATTCTGTATCCACAGATTCAACCAGCCAATGTTTGAAAATATCCCCCCACCAGAAACATAAAAAAGAAAACCCTAAAAGTAAACTTTGATTTTGCCATTTTATATAAGGGGAACTATTTTATGACACCATGGCACATAATAGAACTTAGCATCCATGAATGTTGATATCCATGAGGGGTCCTGCAACCAAACCCTACCAGATACCAAAGGCCCACTATGTAGAGCAAGTCATTTCCGTATGCTGTCTAGAGTGGTTACTCCTGAGAAGAAATCGGTCTACACATAAAGTGGTCCCCCATGCAAGCCATTTCTATCAAAAGCAGCAAGGGGAAAATTATAACACATCACTGTGGAGAGGAGTTAGCCCACAGAATCACAGAGCACCTCCATACACATTCTTCCAATAGATGAAGAGGGGCCTGTCTTAGGAACCTCTCCATAACTGCAGCTTACATGAAAGAACTACAGTAGAGTAAAGCTGATGCATAAAAACAATGAATTATATAATTATAGGAAACATTGAGGAATAAGAATCACTTGTGATGAGAACCCCTGGGGAGCCATGCCTCCTGGACTCCCCATGTTGGATGTATGAAATGGAGTGAATACTTGTATATTCCTCCATGGTGAGTGTGTATGTGGTGTAGAGATTAGGCAACTGTGAGAAGTCTGGGGGTGGGGGGTGGGGGCAATGTTCTGCCCTAGGATCCTCTGGCACCATCATATACTGCCAGAAATGGGGGAGAAAAAGTGCTCAGAGTTCTAGTACTGAAAAAAAAAGCTGATATTTTTATCAGTTACAATGTCAAACAATGCAAGCAACCTTGGCCCTTTCCACACGAGTCGAGGGAATCGCTCTGTGCTGTTGCCTACCACTTCTTCTGGGATCCGAAGAAACATGGACTGTCCCTGAAGCCCTTCCACAGGCCTCCTCCTTGGTCCAGGGCAAATCGGAGCAGTGCGAGGTCTGTAGATCTGCACTTCTCTGGCTTCCAAAATGGCAGCTTCCAGCTTCCAAAATGGCGGCTCCAGTTTCCAAAATGGCGGCTTCCGGTTGGTCGTGGGTCCCGACCAACCACTGAAGCTTGCCACACCTAAAGCCTGCCCTCCACAGAATCCAGGCTTGCATTGGTGCGAGCCTGCAAATCTGCACAAGGGAGCAGGAACGCAATGGCGCGTTCCAGGAAAATAAAGACCTGTTTTTTCCGGTCTTTCAAAAACACGCTGGAGGACCACTTGGAGTTGTTTTGGAGTGGACTGAGGTGTGGATCTCTGGTAAGTGGTCTGCTCCTAGTCTGCTCCAAGGTGCAGACAACCTCCATGAGAGGATGCACTGCCTCGTTCTAATTGTCTGGTATGGAAAAGGCCCTTCTTAAAGGAAAGTCCCTTTACCTTTTTCTTGCCAGAAAAAGATCAATCCAGGGAGTTTGTAGGGGTCACGGACCAAAATAACAGCCTTGGGAGTGTACGTCACCCCAGAGTTTCACTTTGACCATCCCTGCTACATATATTATTTCATTCCTTGTCATTCCTTGTAATTGTTCTTCTTACTGTTCCATTCTTTGTATGAATGTACTTAGTATGTGTATCTCTTAGGCCTATAGGGGTGACTGATCCACACAGATAAGTTTGATTGTGATATATGAAAATGTAACCCCAACAAATGTTCTTCAAATATTCTGATTTTGTATTTTTCCCCCTTAATGTATCCAAGAGTGGGCACAGCTTGTTATAATGGTCACAACTCTCCCTCAGTTCTGAAATGTTGCTCTAGATCAAATGCTTGATTGGAGGCCAGTTAGAAAACCTTTTTTACATGATACTTCTATTCAGTAGGAACAACTGGACACTTTTTAAAAGAATTGCTTAATGCATGGGGGAGGAAAGCATGACCCACATTGCTGTTTTGTTTGCAGCTCCCAACAGAATTTTGATGGCAAACATGACTGTAGGATCATCCTTTCCTTTTCCCTCTTCCCTTGTTCTTTGGCTGTTTTTTGGGTTCCAATAATGGTTCTACTCATCCTTCAAGATAAGGATTGAATCCACATGAGGATGGGAGCTCTGCCCACTCCTTTATCACTTTCTTTACATGAGAAATAATAAGTCTCATTATGGAGATTCTCATTATGCCATAGAAAACAAGTACTGTATCTGGTTTACATGGAGAGATTCTATGGATAGTGCAGGCCTTCTCTTCACACCCTTTGTCTGGCATCCTGCTGGTGACATACACAGACATAAATCTAACTTATGCCCACATGTGTGTTCTCTTTGGTGATTGCAGAGGCTAGGATTCTCTACCTCTATTGTGAAATGACCCAACCCCATCCCTAGACATTTAGGAACCAAAAGAAAGTGTAGAGCAGGAGACGGCTGAGAAACACCTGGCTATGTGACTGTAGCCAGACATACAACAATGAAAGTCCTCCAGAGGTTCTGGAAGATAACATCATCATTGTGTGTCCAGCTACAATCATACAGATGCTTTTCAGTTTTCCCCTGCTCTGCAGCAGCCACTAAATCATAGAGGAAGGTGGAAGATCAGTCCTGCAGGAAGGGAAAAGGAGATGTATCATAGTCCTCACAATGATAGAACTTTATGATTTGACTCCCAATGCAAGATTAACCATAATTTTTCATTTGAGCAACAATGGAAGGGGTAGAGTTTGCTTGTTTCTCTTCTCTCATGTTGATTTAACCCTTATATTGAATTCCTAAGTGAGTCTAGTATGAACTGAACAGAAAAAAAAACACACACACACACAGTCTGGTACATTCTATGTGAGTAATAAGGAGGAGGAGGAACAGGATGAACAGAATGGCACTTTATAATGTGCTGTGGCTTTAAGACTAGTTTTTTCAAATAATCATAACAATCATCATCATCATCCACCAGAGCTGAAAAACAGGCGAAACAATAACCTGGATCGCAAGATGACTTCCTTTGATCTGAATGTAAAGCCATCAATGTTATGCCCTTAAAATCTGAGATTATATCTAAAGCCTATGATTAAAAATTTCTTCAACATCACCATCTAATGTTATTCAAAACTATGAGTTTCCCTTTGAAGTAGAATTACATTAAGCCAGGTAGTGCCATGTTAACTTTAATTAAATGCCCAGAGCTACCGTGCTATCTTAAGGCTGCCTTCTAAAATTATATCCATGTACCTTTCAAAGTGTTTGCCTTTTCCTGTCTTACTGAAACAGGTAAGGTATTTCCAGAGCTTTTAATAAAACAGCACGTTTATAGTTCCTGAATCACAGTAAAGCAACTCCTTTGTGTAACCCAATTCACTCTTTCTTTTTTTTTTTTTTTAACCACATGAAATAAAAGTTCATTTAAGGACAAAATGGACCAGATGTTTTTAGTGGGTTTTTTTCTTTCTCCCTTTGACTTACATTTTGGTGAGGGCATGTAAATTGCTCACATGGGTTTCAACATGTTGGTAGCTTCTAAGATATCCTAAAATAGTCATCTTATACTTACTAGTTATCTCTGATATATTATCAAAGATCAGATGGTATTTCATAGACCAGCAGAACTAAAGTGAGCTTTGCATATAGAAAAGCTGTTGCATGAAACTGAGCTACGGTCTGCCGGTAGGCAAAGTTGTTAGAGCAAAATTAGCTGTGCTTTGCAGGGATGTAATCTGTTGCACTAGAGTTTAGCCTTGTGTCGTTACGTGCAGCGCTGAGCTATACTTTGGAAGTTTGGTGAGAAAATGTCCATGCTGATAAGAACCACACCTGTCCCTGTCCAGTTTCCACTGTGAGAATGCCAACCCTTAACTTTTCCCAAATTAGAATTAGGCATCCAGGCTGAGAAAGTTTTCTCATTTTTAGTATCTTAGCTACAGCACTGTATTTAGACCAAGCTCCAGGCTCAAGTCCCTGCTTATCAAATAATATAGAGCAGAATAGGTTTTGCAATGGTTGAACTGTTGTTGTTGTTGTTGTTGTTGTTGTTGTTGTGTGCCTTCAAGTCATTTCTGACTTGCGATGACCCTAAGAAGAATCTATGACAGGGTTTTCTTTATTTGCCTTTGCCTTCCTCTGAGGATGAAAGAGTGGATTTCTAAGGCCAAGTGCATATTTGAACCCTGGTCTCCAGAGTCTTGGTCTAATGCTCAAACCACTACTACTGGCTCTTGGTCAAACTATACCTTACATTAATCATAATGCAATAGGATAGCACATTTTCGATTTCCCAAAGTTATATGTGATATTTCAGAGTTTAAACAGAGCTACACCCTGAAGGTTGGCAACCGTTGTTGAAAATTATGACCACCTTGGTTATGTTTTCTCCTGTATCTTTGGGGTAAATAACATGGTACTCAGTTGGAAATCACTGCAAAAAGCCCTGATTCAGAGGTGAAGCCCTGAACAGATGCATTCCCTTTAGAGTTAAAAAAGAAAAAGAAAAGAAAGCTGCATTGACAACTTAGGCCATTTCCCCAGCGTGTCACAGTCCCACTTTGGAGACAGGATGGCAGCAGTCTGCAGGCTGTGCTTTCGCACAACGTTGTTGCAGTCCTACTGCCATCCCATTCCCATGCA